>CM031243.1:413722806-414322806 GCA_018340775.1 Taxus wallichiana var. yunnanensis
GTTCCACCATTTGAAAGACTTTTTGCACCTCCTCCTCGACTTTTTCTTTCTCTTACATTTAGGTGCTTGATTTCAATATCCTTATCTTTTATATCTTCTAATAAGGCCCGAATAGTCACCGCTTTATCAATATTTCGGTGTGTAACTTCTACAAACACCTTAGTTAAAGCATTACTAACATGTTCATCGAGAATTGAGTTGGCTTGATGGTGATATGGTGAGAATGTGGCGCCTTCTTCATTCTTCATGACACACATGATTCCTCACAAACATCAAAGTTAGGCTCATCCATGTGAGTCTACATACTCCACGACAATTATTTGTGGGTGCGTGTATTCACCATGTTTGGATCCATCAAGTCCCAACCATATAATTGCTCCTAGGAAAAGTACTTTGGAACCTAGCATGAATTATCTTGGTCATGCCATCAGCATAGCCAAGGTTTCATGTTATTACCACCTCATCTTCCTTGGGATCATTGGTGTGCTCTTCTTCATGCTCCTACACTTTGGTGCCCACATTATGTTATACTTCCTCTCCTTCCTTAGCTCCTTTATCTATGCGCATGTATGTGTTTATAATTTATGTATCTCCACTAGTTTTATTTCATCTTCGGTCCTTGAAAACTTATATTGGGGTCATCCTCCTCATACATAGGCTGCTCACCACCTATCTCCTCATCTTCCCGTACTTCTAGGCTAGGTGTGGCAACATAGTTCCACGCACCTTGTGTGAAGAATTATCGTAATCACTATCCTTAACGGGAACATACCTTGACCTTTTTCTTTCTTCCTTGACATTATTCACCGGTGTTACATGTAGTGATCTTCTAACTGGATGTGATGGCCTAATTCCAACACCTACGTCCATACACCTCTTACGTAATACTCTTCTTGTATGGTCCAGTCCAATATTGTCTTCTTATTCTTCTTCTTATTGCTCCAGGACATTCAGTAAGCATTCATGTATCAATCTTCCTTTTTGAGGGGTGCATGTTCAATTGGCTTCCTTGTGCCCACTATTTGTTTCCCTTTTGGAGGACCTAACAAAGCTAAGTCCTCTCTTAAGTACCTTCCATCCTTGAAATGCGGCCTTAGATATACATGTACATGCGTAGACTCAATTTTCCCCACGACCAGGGTCTCGGAGTTATACCAATGTTGTCCCATCTCTATTGTTTCTACATATACTTCCATGTTTGGCCACACATATGTCTTATGCAAGATATGTATATCCACGTCTACTTTATCAACATCAAATCAAATATTTCAAGCATTATATAATCTTGTCACTAGATCTTTAAAATAGCGTGGTGAAAAAGAAGGAAAATTACACCAAGGGCTCTTTTCACCCATCTTCATAAAAAACCTCCCTAGGTTGAAGTGTTGGTACACCATGAACTCAATTTTCCATCCAACATTGTCAGAAGCTCATGGTGTATGCACCACTTCCTTTCAAATGCCCGACACATCCATCTAAACCATTTCTCCTAGCGCTCCTTGTAGGTGTTCAAGATGGAACCATGACATGTATACTTTGAAAATTTATGCACCGATGATTTATTTTCCATGGGATACTCCCAAATCTTCTCCCTTGGCCCATCTAGCACACCAATTTCACTAAATACAATCAAAAGAAAATAACACCCAAGTTATTTTTTCACCTTTGTCATCTTGCATGCATGCCTCCACCTCTACTACTAGGCTCTCCATAATATAATCGGCGATGTTGTAGTAGGTCTTGCTCACCATTTTATGCATTATGTGAAACCAAGAGTTGGTTGACCTCTTTCCACCTCTCTCGAGGAACCTAACTTACAAACTACAAGTCATGATATAACCATTGTGTACATATCCTCTATGTTTGTGACTTTGAATGCTCAGCCTTCCTTCTTATACTTAAATGCAATGGTCATCGCATCAACTCCCTCATCATCTATTAGATCACCAACAATCTCTAAACCAGAATCACACAAACCCTATGACTTTGCCAACCAATTTGGTGGTAATCTACATCCTCCTTCCCGAAAAATAGAAAAAATTTGTGTACTTGTGACATTAGCCATTGGTACAACTGGTCAGATTTCCAAAGTATGGAAATTCAAGGAGCTACATGACCCCAACACTTTCCAAAAATCTCTTCACTAAATCATCTAGAACCCTTGTCCATCTACTGTCCTCTTGTTTGTCTTCCGGATGGTCTCTGTAATGATATCCTTAATAGTCTTATCGGTCCTATGATTGAAATCAGAAATTTTGCACCTTGTTATCTTTGTTTCCCATGGTCTCCCTTCGATCACCCTCTAGATACAACATCTCTACCAACCATTCCTCCGCCACTTCATCGGCTTCTGTTTCAACGATTGGGGCTCACCTCGGTGCCATATTTCCTTTTTCACTTACAGGGATGTTCTGTAACTTTAACTTTGTCACCTTCTTACCTTTCACGCCTCAAATTCAAACTTCCCTTGAACCATGAAACCCTAGCTACTTTGATCTTGAAACCCTAGCCACACGAACCCACCTTGAGCACATGCACAACCACCTCAATAAAACTTATGCATGGAATACTACCAACAATGTGTCTTAACCTCACCTAGTTCTGTCGCTCTACAAATTACTCATCACACTAAGCTCTTCTTTGCACTTCACAATTCGATAGCTCAAACAATGCAAGGTAACAATAATGTTACACTCACCAAATTTATAGCCCAATTAAAAATATTCACATTAATTTCTCCCCAACCACCACTAGTACATGGCATTAACTCCACCTTCATGCTTTTCCATGCATTGTGCCTTGTCTTTTCATGCCTCAGTCATAACCTTTTGGCATGCCCACCATTTCTTGGTCATAGATTTCCTTTATGCGTGCTTTCCTGCACTGAAGTACTTATCCAATGTGACTCTTCCCAAGTAGTTTCCAATGCTACAACCTACCTTATGTTATACTTGAGCTTCCATCCTCCTACGTGTGGTCTTTAATCTAGTAAATTAACATTATCTCTTCTCTAAGCACCTGTAAGTTTGTTTTTACCATGCAATATGATCTGAAACAAGGCACTAGTTAATCCTTCTTCATCCACCCCACACTAAAAGTATGTGTGGTCCTCTATGCATGAATTTAATAGATAATAATCAAGTTTTGGCATGTAAATGTGCTTATTACAAAAAACTTAACTAAATTGATAAAGCATAACAACGTTGAAAGGAACCACATATAAAGGAAAATGCATTAAAAAAACCTAATCTAACTAACAATACTACCTTATTACAAAACCAAGAAGACTTTATAGTAGGGCTTCAATTACTCCCGTTGAAGTATTTGGGAAATTGTGTCCCATATAGCATATGTAACTCTGAAAGTGGCTAAATCAAGTATGTAAGTCACAACATGCGAGTCCCAAATAATGCAATTTGATCTTTCTAGGGTGGCACAAAAATTTGAATCATACAGAAGAACCATTTGTCTAACTTCAATCTTCTTATCCTTGATATTCCTATCATACCAAGCCTTCTTCCTGGCATTTTCTATCTTCTGACTCCATCGTGATATATCGCGCCTTTCATCCAAATGCATTAGTTTATCAATGCACTCTTTAAGTGCTTTCTCATAAGAAATCCTCTTGTGTGTGCAATACATAGGGAGGGTAACATGAATTCCACTGGTAAAAAAACCTTTGCGTAAAAACCAATTGAAAGGGTGTGGCTTTGTTTAGTCTTTTATAAGTTTTCTTGTATGCCCAAAGTACATCACAGAATTTATCATCATCCCAATATTTCCTTTCTAACATCACAAATCTTAGTCAATGTGTTGTTTAATATCTTGTTGAAATCCTCAATAGTTCCATTAGCATGTGGGTGATAGGGTGTTTTCTTATGATGTGCCACCATAAATTCTACTAATAATATCCTGATAGTCTCATTAAGAAATGAGTGCCCCTATCACTTGTCAAAATCAATGGGCATCCATACCTGTTGATGATATTTTCCCACAAAACTTAGTGATGTAGCTTCCGTGTGCAAATCCTTTGTAGGTACCACTTCTTCCCACCTTGTAAGATAATTTGTACAAGTTATAATATAACATGATCCAGTCCTACGCGGGTGGAGAAATAGGACCCACAAAGTCAATTGCCCATTTTTCAAAAGGTTACTAGTAGCAATAGGCACAAGGCATTTCATCTCTATGCCTAATTTTCAAGGCACTGAAAATGGTCACATGCCTTACAATATTCTTTACAATCCTTATATATCATTTCCCACCATAGGCTCAGCTAATAAAATCTTACGTGCGGTGGCATCTCTGACATAATGTCCACCTGCAATCCCACCATGAGATTTCTTCCATAATATCTTCATGCTCATGATTAAAGCACACACCAAGCAAAAATTCATCCTAACCTAACTTGTATAAATATCCACTGATCAACATATAGGTGTGGTGCACGTATATCAAGTTGTTTCTTTCTAGGCTCTTCATCCCTCAGCCACCACACTAGTATGTAAAAAGACAACAATATATTCTAATTCGAGGGCGTGCGGGTTCAATCTAAATAGATGGGCATCTATATTATATCCTTAATTATTTACATCCTCTCTTGAGTTAATCCTTGATAAATGATCTAGTCTAGAATTTCTCTTTCCTGGCTTAACCACTACTGTAAAGTTCAAACTCCTAAAACAACAATCCAATAACATATGTGCCCCTGCAAAATGGACTTGTTCATCAAATACATAAGTGCCATATGATCTATATAGAATATAAATGGGGTAGCTAACAAGTACTATCTAAACTTATGTAGAACACGTGGATCATGGACAAAGATTTCACACTCTATAGTTGTATAATTTTGTTTAGCTAAAGTCAACTTCCTGCTTGCAAAAAAATAGGATGATCAATAATACCTTCACCAGATTGTGCCAACAACATGCTCTAATGGCCATGCCCCAAAGCATCCACATGTACATGAAATGGCTTATTCTAAGAGGGAAAGTGCATAATGGGTATAAATGAGTCTTTCCTTTAAATGTATCAAATTCTATTTGATATGACTCATTTAAATGAAATTTCCTTTTCTCTTCAACAAATCTTCCAAAGGCACGTGTGATCCTAACATAACCCTTAATAAACTTTCTGTAATAACCTGTATGGTCCAAGAATCTGCACACCTCACTTTGATTGGTAGGCTCCTCCAAACCTAAAATAACTGCAACCTTAGCAGGATCTACCAATAAACCTTCCTTGCAGATGATATGCCCCAACAGGGTCCCAAAAGGTGTAGAAAAAATACACCTCTTAATGTTCAAGAGATGTTTAATTGTCTATGCTCAAACATGAGTCTCAAACTAGCACAATGATATTTTACTAAACCATATACAGTCAAATCATCCAAGTAAACCTGTAAAATGGTGTATAAAGTCTTCGAAAGCCTACACAAAAATGCACAAAAATACAACAAACACATTCTTCAACCCAAAAGGCATAATTATATACACAAAACTTCCCCACTCAATGGTGAAATTTATCTTTGTTTGGTATTATTTTGCAATCCTCACATGATGGTATCCAAAAATCCATCAGTGAAAGAGTAGATCTCATGCCCTATAACGCCTTCCAAGATTTCTTTTGTAAAGGGTGTAGGAAAAGGATCTATCACACATGCAACATTCAACTCCTTGTAATCCACACATATCCTTATCCTACCATCCTTCTTGATGCTTATCACCATAGGGCTAACCCACTTTGACTCCTCAATGGGCTCAATGATTCTAGATTCCAACATTTTATCAATTTCTTCCTTTACCTTGACGCGTATATTAGGATTCATCCTGTAAGGCGTGTCTTCCTAACTTAGGAATGTGTATTCCTTTAAATTGATCCTCATCTCACCCAAATATGGATGCACCCCTTTCAACTCATGATAACCTTGTGGAAATAGATCCTGGAAGTCACACAACAGCTCAATAATTTTAGACACCTCCTGATCAGTCCAATAATCACCAATAATGGCCTCTTTTGGTTCTGCATCTGTCCCAATGTTGAATTTATTTGTCTTCATAGGCTCATGATATATGTGCGGCTTCTCATATGCACTATCTAAGACCTCGCGTGTACCCGTAGTGTGGTCAACATCAATATTTTCAACTTCTTCATCATCAATCATGTAAACCAATTTACCTTTTTCTTTTTCCAACCAGGCATGCCCAAGCTATACCCCATATTTTTCTTCCTCTTCTTCAAAGTGCACGCCTCCAAGTTTAATTATCCAAATATGTCTAACAGGGTTCTTTGGCCTTTTCACTACCCCCATCATAACACACTTCATAATCTATAATGTCTCATGCACTAGAGGTTTAGTAGAAAAATAGTCAAAGGTCTGAATCATACTGAGGTCATCTTCTTCGATTAAGCTGTTTCCTTGTTAATTTTGCATGAACATACCATGTGTGTGCATACAACCGCTAAGAGTGGCATAGAACTTATGTACCCAGAGTGATGGTGGCAAGGCCTCATGCCCCTCCGTCCAGAGTCTCTCACACTTGCGTGGTGGTATTGAGCATCCTTCCCATGAAACTTTAAAATCTATGAGGGTAAATTGATTCTAAGAAACCTAGTAGAGAATTTGATTCTCACTTCTCACCACTCTAAAAGATTATCCCTGTGTGTAGTCCACTAGTGCAAAACTATCCCACACAAGGTATAGACTAGCATATTTCTTCTTTCTACCTAATATTTCCACTGGGCTTCCATGGCACATAGAAATACCTATAGATTTCCTTCACTAGTATACTTGAGGTATCTGGTTGATGCCCAAACCTAACAACACATGTGTGGCTTGATGATGCAGTAATTATATTCTTGATCTCGCACCCCACCATTTCATATGTCCCATGCACCCAATTTTCACATGCAACACTTGTAATATCACTCATGGACTGTGCATCATCCCATTGAATAACTCCTTCCTTTGATGGCTCAAGTGTTTGAGGATCTCTAATGGTGCACACATAAATTTTATTCAAATATTCTTCACTCAAAGGTTCTACATAAGGTGCAACCTTTCCGTTTGCCAAAGGAATAATAACACACTCCTCCTTGTTCTCAAAACTGATATATCCCTTATTAAAGCGTAGATTAACATTATTTGTATAACACCAAGGGTCACCCAAGTAATGCTTTGGAAAACTATTTCTACCTCTGTAAGTGCTAAGACCTCAAAATCCCCACTATACTTGGCCCCTTGAATAGTAATAGTAGCATCCTTCTATACTCCAATGGGAGTGGCCTTAGTCTTGTTCACCATAAATAACACATTTGAAGATGGCTGTAATGGTGGCCTCCCCATCTGATTCCATGCATCCAAGGTGAGTACATTCACTTCGCACCTATATCAATCAAAATTTTACTCAAGAGCCATCCATCAACAAAAACATTCAAAGTGATCTGTTTATCATAATCAAGACTGTGAGGAGGTAAGATGGCATGTAAGATTTTTCTCTCACACTCAACTCTAGCACATGACATCTTCCCCATTAGCCATTCACCTAATAAAGGAATGATGTTTTCTTGTCACAACATCTTACAAACCTCCTTCAAATCATCAACATATTTATGAGGAAGCTCAAATGATTTTTCCTACTCTATCTTCTATAACTGCTCCTTTAAACATTGTATCTCACCCTGCAAATTTCTAATAACTTCCATGGTCTCTTGATAAACTTCTTTCTGATGAGTAGGGTATGGATACTTTTCATGTAATACTTCTTCTTTTGTAATAAGAGGCTTCTGCTTTGGAACTTCCCTAGGTGGGTGCAACCTCAACACATGTAGTGACTAACACAAGAAATATCTCAGGATCAGGTGCTACCTTTGGCATCCACTGATCTTCCATAATGCGTTGTATTATAATCATTCCCATGCCCTTATTTTGCTTGTGCTTCTTGCTAAGGTGCTCATACAAATCTGGGCATTCTTCATAATTGTGTTTCTTTCCACAAAAGGAGTAGATAATTTTTGAGAGGGCACTCACACTCTAATGATGATGGAGATCCACATGTATAACAAGTTCCATGGGGAACTCACTTCTTCCACCCCCATGACTTTGGCCTCTAAATCCTCCATGGTAGCCTCTACCTCAACCACCACTATTAGAGTGCCCTTCATTATGGTTTTGATTATTATTTTCACCTTATTTCTTAGAATTGTTTGCAACACTGGTTTGGCACACACCAATATCAATAGAATCATGAATATCGATCAATCAATATAATTCTATATATCATGGGTGGAAGATATGTAAATATTACAATAACATGATACATTCTTTCTTATCGCACACTGCTAACAACGGACACCTACTTGAGTCATGATCTAAATGGCAGATATCACATTCCAACAACATGCCACACTTTGATTTGTGAGGGAAACTATCCTTAGTATATCCTTCTACTTCACAATCTATGTACCAAATACCACATCACATCTCATGTGCTGAATTAGCTCGACAATTTTCCAACTATTTCACCATCGATGAAATTTGAGATTCCAAGAATGGGATAACTTTAGTGTCTACGCTCCCAAATGCCTCGGTGAAAAAGATTCCTCAAGTGCCTCACATAGGTTTGCATAAGTCTTATGTGAGAGAACCCTTCTGAAAGGTGTGATCAAACCTCCAACGAACCATTGAGCATGTTGACTCGGGTGGATGTCATAGGAAAAATTGACGATAAATTTTTAAAGTGGTCATCATACTCCCTTACACTTTTAGCCATGCCTTGTTTAATGTCCTTCAATGTGATAATTCTCTTATGCTCAAATTTAGGTATATGAAATTTTCTAAAGAAAGCATCACAACTTGGTATAGTCTACACAAGTTTGGTTCGGATCATACTTCTTGTACCAACTATGCACGCACCCTTGTAAAGTAGTTGCAAAATGACTTGCCTTACACTTTGGAGATGTAATACCTTAGCACGCCATAGTATTTCACACATATGCATGTGCTCAGTTACATCTTCAATTCCTCTATATTCTAGGAGATGAAGAGACATCTCATAATAAACTTTTTGGGGTTGGTGCGGACCATGCCCACTAGATCCAGAACCTGTATTACCTCATGTGTTCTCTCCACCTTCGAACCACCAGATCCACTAAATCTCAAACCTCCTAGATCCTTGGATCTAATCCTTCATGGCGAAGGCATTGGACAAGAGGATTTCTTGACTTGTGTTCCAACTATTGTACTAAACTTAACTCCCACGGTTTGTGAAGTTATATTACTTCTAGACATAATACCAATGTATCTACGCACCCCACATTCTATGTTGATAATGCACTAGATTATATACCTCCAACTTGACTCCAAATAATGTAGAAGATGCCTTCCTCGCCATAGATGAATAAGCTACCTAATTAACTCTGAATTTGATGGTAAATTAACTATATATGTCACTACTCTATACCCACACTAGCTTGTTTAATAATGACTATCGTAGAAACTAAAAACCAAGCACAAGTCCTAGGTTTCTGGAGGGATCAAATGCCCACCCACGGTCCATGTATTTTCCACCGACACGCTCTCTTAAGGTCAAAGAGGGTTATAATTCATGTTTACCAAAATGGAGGAGTTCAATATGCTCTAGCTCCGTGTCCTCTACGTGAACTCAAATCCTTCATGATCCATCTCTCTCCACAACATCATTCATTCCACAACTTCATGCTTGCTTCTCTAAGTCCCTTTCTTGTGTCTCATTAAAATTAAGGTGCCTTTCTTCTCTCTTCCTTTCCTTTTACGCCACTGGGTCTAGCATCTTTCACCACACCTACTCATGCCCCTACGTGTGGTGGGGTTTGGATAGCTATAGGATATTGTTCCAATTCCGGGTTACATGATCGAGATCTTAATCACTAAAGGGATAACCCACATATAAGATCCTCTAGGTTTGCTCACAAGAACTGAAACTCAACAACTCATGGATAGGAATAGGTAGAAATTGCGTACTCAAAATGTATCTATTAAAACACCACTACACCAATGATCTACATCACGCATCCAAGTTAGATCAACATCATGCAAATTTTGAAAATCTTCCTATGTCCTAATAGGTGCTCTATAATTCCAATTTATCTTTGACGTGTATGATACTATCCACTTGTACAAATCTATAGGGAACAAGTGAAGAATGTCTCATAGAGCTCATGATATAGGTTCTGTTCAACCCACATGCGCACATCAAATTCGGGTCCAGTGTTAAATATATGAGCATACTCTTCCTCTAGATTGTCTAACCACTCCTCAATACTGGCCAAATTCAAATGATGTATTTCATCATGCATCATCCTTGAAACATCTTGAAAAGAGGTCCCAACAACAAAACCAAAATGTAGTCTTATTATTTCACCAATAGCTCAAGGCGCGCGACACATCACTCAACCAAAACTAAGTGATCACCTGAAGTACACAAGGGTGTTGGGTCCCTCTTTTATGTTAGCTTGTCCAATGAGTTAGCATGATCATACAAATATTCCAAATCCAGAATTGTTAATCAAGTATATTGCATAACACAAAATAGATCTAGATCATAAACCCTTGCAAGAATAACTCATACAAGTATAAATATTATGTTCACCATGCAAGAATCAATAAAAATGTGTTTCTGACCAATATCAAGCCACAAAGATCCATTATATTAAGTACTACAAAATACGTGCTTCATACATATATAATATTGTCACCATAGGTCATGCACGCATTTAACCAACAACATAACTCTATTAAAAAGTAATGATCTTGACACCTAAACCGTGCAAACCAATACATATATATAGGGATGGGGACTTTCCCTTCACCACCTATGCATCCTCAAAATAGGCTACATGCTAAAAATAGCCATGCACCGCTACAAGATGAATACAAGAGCATGCAAGCTCGCTAATAATAGTTTATCTAATAATAAACTGAAGTCTAATCCTATTAATAGCTCCCAAGTCATGCATGTAGATTGGTCTTACACTTGTCCAAAATAGGCTTGCATGCTCTGTAAGTCTTCATACAAAACGTGCTTTGTACTACATGTCCATAATGATCCTTACACCAAAAATGGATAAGTCTTGAAGTCATTCTTTTCCCCCGGGCACACCCATTTTTACTACATCTCCGCACACATCTATGCACCTTAAGTCCACATGCCTACTCCTTATGTGCCTTCAGTACTTAGCCTACAATCTATCGCCTAACAAATCCTCTCCATGAGTCTCAAGCTATCCAAACCAATCCCCATGTTGAGACTAACTCCTTCATTTTTGTTCCTTCTGGACTGGATACACCCACATCTGCTACTTTTTAGAGACCTTTGGGCCTCCTCTTATCCCTCACAGATCCTTGTAGTTCTAGGAACTCTTGGACACCAAAATTATTGATCTTCATGACTACCTTATGCATAAATCCACCAATCTTCCCATCGATAGACCCCCTCTTCAAAAAATTTATGCTTATCACTCTCACCCCGAATCGACTAAATTCCTCAAGTCTCAACTCTTTATGTTCTTCCCAAGAGCTATAAACATGATTTCCATGCTTTAGCAACGTGAGCTTGGATCTTACCAATATTCCTCTACAATCCCCCAAACTCACTAATCCACTCAATTGGTGGTTCCCATTCCTCCAATATTCTCCACATCAAGACCAAACCCACTTATTCCATCCTCATAACTTCCTCATCCACTATCATCATTCGCGCCCCTACCTAAACTTTGCAATAATCTCATCTACTTCCTCCACCACCCGAACAATATGAGAAACTTTGGTCCCTATCTCTTACATCTCATGTCCACACAAATGTTATCACCTCACAACCTCATCCTTTAGAGTCTACCCAAACTCACCAACCTCCACTTCGGAGTGCCTTTCGCCACATATTCCCTAATCAATCTACTCAAACATATCAACCACCCCATACTTACACCCCACTCATCCCATGAAAAATCAATTTAACATCCCCATCTCTCAACAAAAAAAAGATGTAATCTTATCCATTTAATTACATCCCTACCTCTCAACAACATCATATTTCCCAACCAACTCAATCACAACCCTTCAACAATATTCCCCTTATCAACCACCTCCACAAACACCCACTCATCCCCAATCATATCAATCTCATCCACAACCTCACCCATCCACTTCTTATATCCCATAACCTCATCCATCAGTCTCTCTTCCCCATACATTGAATGACCCTATTTAAACTTGCAAGTAGAATGACCAATCTCAAATCCGTACTTTGGGGTCCTAAACCACCTTCTCTTAGGAACAAATTTACAACTAGCCCATCAACCCTTCGGTTTTGATCAAACCTTATCGGAACACTTTGGGAACTTCCCAAATTTTCCAAGTTTAACAATAAGGAGGACCCACAACAACACCTTCGTGCCTTTAGGCACATGTGTTATCTTATTGCTCACGAAAAAGATCTTATGCTCTGTACTTTCCCTATGTCATTGGTTGGCCCCGATTTGGACTGGTATACTAAAATTCCCCAACATTCTCTATTATCCTTCACCTAATTCACAAAAATCTCTCTAGAGATATTTTCTATCAACATTTTGCATAAAATCACCATTACAAACCTCTATGCCATTAAGAAATTTGATGACAAATCTATCACAAATTTCATCACCAGGTGGCATGGCATAATCAATTAATTTTCCTTCTCTCTTCCATAGACTGAGCTAATCAAAATCTTTTCATGGTCATGTGCAAAGCATATTTCATCAACTCTTCAAATCCAATCCTTCCAAAAATTTAAAGAGGCATTCACCATGGCTCGTAAACTTGAACTTTGTGCCCTTGAGAAAGGCCATGTCAAACTCCGATCTAATAAACCAAAATCTGAATTCACCAAGCCATCTAATCATAGTGAAAAATCTAAACGTAGCCAATGTGATCATAGTCCAATCTTATTCCACATCCACATCCTACATAAAGCCTCCAAAAGAGATCCTATATCAACTCTTAACTATACCCTCTCGAGGAATCCTATAGTTCTATCTTTGACAAGCTAATGGTCTTACATCTCATCCAATTTCCCCATATCTAACTTGTTAATGACTCACAACCCAAACCCATATGGTATCATGAGGATCACTATTGTAAGTACCACTAGTTCATGGCCACAACATTGAAAAATGTTGCACCTTTAAGGATCTTGTATAATGGCTCATAGACCGTGGTGACCTTCATTGGATAAACCCATCACAGATCCTAATCAACCCCTAGATGTCTTCAAACAACCCTTCCCCAACCATCTGCCAAATAATAAAACTACTCCTCTTACATCTTAGGAACCCAATGCCCACATGATCAATACTCTAAGCCAAGAATTGACATCATCACCTCCACCCACCATCCCTTCATCTACTACACCCATGTCTATTGTTATTTCTCCTCCCCCATCTTCAGTCTTGTCTACTTCCACACCTACCTCAACATCCATCATAGCTACACCTATTATATCCATCACTATTCCATCCATACCTCTACTTTAATCACATCTACTTCCTTATTTGTATCTACACCTACTACACCTATCATACTAATTACATCTAGTTACCTACCTATATCTATCCCAACATCTATCACAACATCCTCCTCACATAACCCTCCATCTATATCCACTTCCATATCCTTACCCACCACCACATCTATGGCTATAACCACTCCCATATCAACATCCGAACTTACTAAGCATACATCTCCCCCTCATATAATCATAAACATTCTCCCCATATCATCCGAACCTTCAACAACTCCCACATCAACACCTCCAAAATCCTCACAATCCACAAATTCTTCTAATGTCATCAAGGCTCTTATCCAAACATCACCTTTACCTTCAACCCCCATATCTACAAAATTTGTACCCAAATCATCCAATCCTATTTCTAAGGACCACCCCTATAGATATCACCCTCATTCCCACCAAATGTAAATCTTCACAACAAAAATAAAAATTCTTGGCATCCCCACTCGAAATATCTCACCCACCCACATAAAAAGTTGGAGCTACCTCCTCCTAAACCCCATCATTCTAATAAATATAATGTCTCACCATAAATCCTAGGAGTACCTCCATCTATTTTGGGGCCGATCCCTTCATCTAAATCCCCTATCATCAATAAATCATATTCAAAGCCACTTATTCTTCCTCCTAAAATTAAATCAAACCACAACCATCCATCTCCTCTTCTCCCAAGATCAAATCAAAATCAAAGGCACCCACAAAGCCTCATAAAATAAAAACACCTCTCTTACCTTCATCTACCACTTCAAAACCAATTCATCTACAACCCACACAACCCATTCCTCAAAACTTCCATCATTTCTTATTCATAAATCATTCAACATCTCATTCAAGCATCTACCATCACTCTTCCTCCCATCAAATATTTCGATTCATGTGGGAAAAAACCCATGTGGTTTGATTCTAATGTAATTTATGCTTATCATCGCACCCCTAGATATGATACTGAACATTATAGGGATATTAAAAGCCTCATCCACAATCTTATAGAAGAGGATGATTTCCTCATCAAAGAGGATCATCCTCTCCCATCCACTAGTTCACTTGTATTAAATCACAATACTTCAATCAAATCCTCATCCTCCAAGACTTCTAAATCCTCTTCTTCATCCAATTTTTTTTCACAATCCCCCTCTAAACACTACTTCCCCCAAAGAAGGCCACCCTCTATTTATTAATGATGTTCGTATAACCATGTCTGTCTCCCTCATGATTCTCAACCACCTGCTCAACCCAAGATAAATGTTTTCATCACCATTCCATCTAGAAATCCCACCCCTTCATCTTCTTCATCAAAATTCAAAGTATCCATCTTAGCTTCCCTACATACCCAACATCCTTCTGCCATCAAACAAAGTATTGTGAAGAAGCTCCATTAAGCTCCTATTAAGATGTCACTCTATGAGCTCATCCAAATTTCCCCACATCATAGAAAATATCTCATTGAATATCTATAACGTATCCCCATCACTAGTGATGAGACTCAACCTTTTGTAGCCCTTATTGGAGCACTCATGCTTTGACCGCCATCTCTTTTGAAGACTCACAAATTCCCGACATCTCACCCAAAGATCATGGCCTCCCTCTTTTAATAACTATTTGCATTAATGATACATCCATCCAATGTTCAATGATAGAAAATGGAGCCAACATTAACATCATATCATTTGATACCTTTGATCAAATCAAGCTTCTCAAATCTATTGTCACTTAATCACCTACGGTCCTTCATCCCTTTAACAATGATGTTGTCCCCACTTTGGTAATAGTTATCCTTCCCATCCATGTCAGTGAAAGACTACTCCATGAGATATTTTACATCATAGAGGGTGGGTTTCTATATAATATTTTACTTGGGTGACCATGGATCCACGCCATGCATGTGTGTGACCCTTGTACTCTCCATCATTGCATCAAATAAAGGCATGAGGGGAAGATCATACACTCCTGCCAATCTTCCTACATTTAAATCATGTCACATTACCTATCAACCAAATTACATGCTTATCCCTAAACATAATTCATTTGAGTCATCCACTAGCTTTGTCATCCCTACATCTAATCTACCTAATGATGATTCTATTGATAATGTGATGTAACATCTTTCAATTCAGGGAGTATCGACTTCTATTCCCACACCTAATCGACTTGGTAGGCATGAAAAAAACCCATGTACCAACCAAATGTCGACAATATCATTTCTTTTGCTCCACCTCATCTTCAAACCAATCTCATCTATGGCGCCTTCCTCTCACATCAATGCTTAGCCTCACACCAAGCTATACACCAATTTTTTATTTCCTCTATAAAAAATCCTTTTCCTACACCTACCTCCATCGTTGTGCATGGAAAGGATTTGGTATGGGGCATTATGAACAAGGTATGCAAAATATTATCATTAAATAATCTTGTAAACCTCATGAGAAGTTTGGAATGGGTTTCAAAGAACAACCCATTGACTCTCTCATGCTTTCTTCATCCCCATCTCCTATGAACATCGATCCCTCATCTACTTATTCTCCATCTAATGAGCCCATGGATATGGATGATACCGTGTCCATCTCTTCTATATTTTTTAAATCTCCATGATCACTTTGGGACTAGTCACTTATCAGTTTGAAGGTGAAACTAGGTCCCTTCCTCTTCAATTTCTCGACATGGTAGAGGAAGATTCCCCTACCATTGAAATTATTCAATGCATTGATGAAAATTCCATTCTTTCTTATATGGGGGCAAAGGATTCCTATCTTCATAAGTCCTTACCTCTAGACACATCCACCCTTCTCAATGAATCCACCATCGACATTAATATAGGGACCTGTAAGAGCCCCACATCCTAAAAGTCGATCAATCCTTTGATTCTCAAGAGCTTGAGTCTTTCACCACCTTCCTTTCTAAGTACATCCAAGCCTTTTCATGGTCCTACACCGTATTCCTAGGCATCAATCCTTTTATCGTTGTCCATAACATCATTACCATCCCATATGTTAAGTCAAATAAGAAGAAATTTTGTTGCATGCATCCTTGCATTTCCCTCCTTATTAAAGAGGAATCAAATGCCTTCTCTCTGTCAATTTCATCATACCTATCAACTATCCATGGTGGGTTTCCAATAGCATACCCATTGCCAAATCCTGTAGAAAGATCCACATCTGTACAAACTTGCGAGATTTAAATCTTACTTTCCCTAAAGACGACTTGCACCTTCTTAACATCGATCAACTTGACAAATTGTTAGTTAGGAAAAATATGAAACTTAGAAAAAAATATACAAAAGGTTCACGTGGAAGAACAAATCACGTTCAAAGGCACGAAGGGTCGGGGAAATAATCACGTGGGAAGAGGAGAGATAGATTTGGGACTTAGCCATTTTCACGTGTACCAAATATTTTGGAGATAACATGCTAAACACATAAACCGGTTAAAGACTTATGCGACATGCATTGGCTATTTTGGAGGATTGGATATGAAGTGATTTGTATGGGTACAAGATGAGAATAGATTTACTACGATAGCTTAACTAGAAGAAGTCTATTGTTAGCACACTTTCATGTGTGGTGATTATTATAACAGGCGTTGCTTAATAATAACATGCGACCTATTTTTGGGATTAGATAAGCGGTGAAGGAAATTCCCACCCTTATAAATATGTAATGGTATACATGTATATATATATATATATATATATATATATATATATATATATATATATATATATATATATATATATATATATATATATATATAGTATGATAGTATGAGAGAAAAGTTAGTGTGAAGTTATGGTGTCAAGTTTTACATTACGCGCATAAGTGTATACTACTATTATTGTATGGAAGATTCTATGTATTATCTGCGTTTTAATATAATGGAGGTTATTGGATGAATCAAGATGTTAATCATGGTTATAGTTTATTACTTTGCATAAATGATTTAACTATGTTTATCATGTGATTCATGATTCTTAAAGATCTAGATCGAATATGCTATGTAGAATGTTATATTAATTATGGATCTCGAATGTATTAAGTCTTCATCATGCCAACCTCCCACAATAGTAACCCTAAAGAACTTTCTGATGGAAAAGTGACATGCGAAGCATGAGAATCTACAAGAAACTTTTCTTCATACCCGACCTCCCGAGGTCATGCCGAGACAACCGGTGAGAATGGAATTTATATGGATATAGAAAAACTAGTTGGGTAATCTTATATCCTCAATACACAATAATGGAATATGTGAATCTAAGGTGAAGAAGGCCCTCCTAACCTGAATTGGTGTAATGGATCGTTTAGATATAATAGCTGTTTGGAGGCTCCAATCAATGTCGAGCTCTCCGAGATCCTATTTATTGGTTGTTGGATATGTGGAAAGTGACCTATAGGTGCTTCGTGTATATTTCCAAACAAGGTCATGAGAATGGTGATGAGAGGTGTAGTAGATCCTCTAGAGTTTTATGGATGATTCTCTGGTCTAGTCTAGAAATTCCTAGCCTGATTGGCTATTATGTTTAATACGGAGAATTGTGTAATGATGTCTGGTGGAAGTGGTGAGGACCTAAATACTAGTGTTCATAAACCAACATCAATGTCTGATTGATCAATAGGCCCATTGGGTTGTGGGACCTATGGATCACAACCATAAGTTCGTGGTTGTGGTGGACCTCCTATGGTCATATGAAGAATTAATCTCTCCTTCCGACTATCCAATAATCATACACCTTTTCAGCCTCTATGTTTAGAACTAGGAGTTGTGTAATTTTCTCAGAATACCTTATAGGTGTTATGGAAACTTCAATGCGTAAGCTAGTCTCTATGTCGATGAGGAAGTCTCCTACATTGGGTTGTGGAACTAGATTATCACAACTAAATATTTATTCTCTTTCGAGTCCTTGTAAGTCATACGGATACCCTATCAAGACAGTCTATAGTTAGGATGATTTGACCAAAATGTGTATGCCTTGTTGTCTTCAATATTTAACTCTCTCAATTGTTCACTAATTACTCGTAGGTTTAATGTTGTTTGAAAGACCTGGATCCTAAGGTCTTGATCTATATCAGCCAATATTGTGGGGAGATTTGGTTGAGGCACTATCGGTTCAAATATGTATTCTCTTGGCTCTCTAGGTCCTGTGATTGTCATGTAAAGATGATTCAATTTTAACTGAAACGAATAAACTGATTATGAAAGATGTATCTACACTATGCATATGTTCTTTTATTTTTGTATCGTCGATGAAGTATTTTAACAAAATTAAAAGAGCAGCTATTCTAATATATTTAAAAAAGGACAATTAATCTAATGACAAAATCAAAACAAGCAAAGTAGCTCGATGTAGCTATTTACCTGTGCAATTGTGAGTTTATCCTAAATATCTAAATAACCGACTAGTTTAATTGAAAAACTCTCAATCCTACCTCAGAAGTGAGGAATGAATCATAGCTTCTCAGAAACTATCATTCCCCACAGCTTCCCTGGCAATATTGAAAGTGAACTTTAACTAAAATGAAATAATTTACTACTCTATTTGATACGTTGTAACTAGAAATTTGATAGCTCAAACATGGAGTTTACATAACAGTGGTAAATCTAGTTGTGTGTGACTTCATCCCCTCAGTGTGATCTCCTCGTTCCTTCGTGTTCTCATGAATCTAGAAAAGCATGTATATGATAGCATCAGTAGAAGAAGATAGTCAAATAATGGGAGTTTTGGATATAGACCGAATACAATGCAAGTAAGAGAGGGATAGTGCAAGTGAATAGAGCTTGACTATGCAATTCCTAGCAGGATTTATTATGGGAATACAACACAAATATGCCGAGAATTCTGGAAACTATCTTTTGTGACAAAACAAAACCTGCAACTCTAAATGGATTCCTAATCTAAGAATGAAACTACCTTATCCTAAGCTGACTATATGGAACAACGATGAAGTAAGATGGAAACAAGAAGATCAAGTGATTTTTAACAATAAAGGAAAAGCTAATAATTGATGCAAAACATGAAACTATTAGAACTCTAAGCAAGAACTTCAAATGAACTGAATGATTTAAACAGAGAGGAGAGCAGGTCTCTTGTTTGAAAAAAGTTGGCTATTTATAGAAATTACATTCACTAGAAGGTAACTTGGAATTGAACTCTTTTACCATTAAACAAAGAGAAAACACTATTTACTGGGTGGCCAAAACATAAATGCAAAGCAAAGTGGTTGAAGAATGTGGGTAGAAATTTGAAATTTACGTTTGACGAGATTGTCAAAACATTTTGGAAAATGCGCACAGGACGCCGCCATGTAGGGCGGTGGTTACTGAGATTGTCGTCTGTCTGGCGGCGGTCACAAGACCACCCAGTGAGTAGGCGGCGGTTTCGTCACTTAAGACCAAAATACAAGGAAGAAGGGGGAGAGGTAGAACAAAGCATGCGGAGGCCGGACGAGGCTCATGGGATGTAAACGTATACTTGGTGAGCTTTTCTAGATTCCAAACACCTTGCGAGGAGACTTGTATCATCATTGGGGTATGTGTAACCTTTTTACGGTGGTGCAGTACCCTATAAAAGTTAGAAGTTAGAAATGGCGTAAAATGGTGGATCCGAGTATGGCAGTCCCGAAATGGGGAGTTAGAAGTTATACCTAACATGCCCGTGTGTTAAAATGTCACCATCCAAATTCCCGCTACCTGTAAAATGAAAAGAGGACTCAAGTGCAGATAGATACAATAAATTGAAAAAAATAAAACTAAATTAATATGAAATTAGGACTTACCATCTGTGCGGGGATTAGAACTTACCTCCGTTGACGCTCCAACCCTACGAAAAACGTTCAAAACCAAATTAGAAAACTATATATATATAAAATAATGAGCTCATTTTACTATTCATTTGTGCGTGTTGACTTGGTGATTTTTGAGCTCTGGGACCCACGGTGACCATTTTTGACGAGTACATTCAAAACATCCATTATGAGATCGTGATCATGCCTCTGAGAGCAGGACATCAGGCTTGTGAAGTCTCAGGTTAGTTCTTCTCAATTTATCGTTTTTAAACCCAAAATATAGGAATGTTGAAATCTTTGTCGTGGGGGATTATTTTTGAAAATGCTAGTCTTAAATGAGTCTCTGGGGGGGCACCCATAGGGTAGGTCTTTATTTCATCTAAAATGATGTTTTTTTGCATTTTTAAAGTGTTTTTAGGGCTTTTGAGCCATTTGGCATTTCGGGATAGGACCGCCACCTGCCGCAGGCGGTGGTCATGGGACCATCACCCTATGAAGGTAGCGGTTATGGGACCCTCGCTGCTAAGAAGGTAGTGGTTACACGATCGCTGCCTCACGAAGGTAGCGGTTGCATGGACCACCGCTTAAGAAGGTGAAATTACACACCACCGCGCCTCACGAAGGCGGCGGTTGTGAAACCACCGCTCTGCACAGGTGGCGGTTTTGAACAAAATGCAAAAAAGGATGTAAATTTTAATTGTCTTTGCATTTTTGGCATTTCTATATGTTCTTGATAATTTTTCTAGTCAGATTATGTTACTAACTTACTCTTTTTCTGTGTTTTGGGTGGATGTAGAAGAAGGAAGAGTATATCAGATGGAGCAGAGAGAGGGAGTGTGATTGGCTCCCGGCAGTATTGGATGCATTGTCTCAGGATGAGAGGGACACTTTGCAGAGGGCTGGGATCCTGTAGATCTCTCGGGTTGCTCATGTTGCTCCTTCCAGTCACATACTATGTGACTTATTTTCATATTGGGATGCAGATCGGAACACTTTCTGATTTCCAGGAGTTAGGGGTGAGTGGACCATCACCCTAGAGGACATCTACCGTATATTGGGGTTCGATTCTTGGGAGGCGGTTGTCTCTCAAGACAACAATATCTAGATCTCAGTTGGTTCAGTGGGCCACATATATGGGAGATGTCATTGTTTCCATGGGGTCGAAGAAGGGGGTGAAGGTCCATTCTATTATAGCCTCTCCTATCCCTATGATCCATAAGGCCATTATGGGTATCCTTGCCTCACATTTGATTGGGGACAAGGGAGGGGATACTCTTCTATATTGTTGGGCTCCCATCATTGCATAGATTGAGGCCCATGGCTATATTTACGCTTGGGAGTAGACATCCTTGGGACCACCTACCATGATTTATACAGGGTGGTCAGACTATAGGGATAGTCACTGAGTCATCCCACTCTAGTTATGAGTTGGGTGTACGAGTGCATCATTCCTTATGGGAGAGGTATATAGGTGGAGGATCCGGGGGCTATCAGGGCAGCGAGGTGGGTAGGGATGACCATACTTAGGATGCCACACCAGCCAGTGGCTTCCCTGACTATTATAGACATGGAGGCCACTCCTTATCAGGACATGGTAGGGCTATGGGGGGAGGAGACACTTACATTGATCACCTGCTCTTCCACGGGTCAGTTGGTAGATAGGACGGGGAAGCTAGAGGCCCACCCCTTTGATAGAGTACCACAGCAGTTTGGCCTCCCCTATATTGATATGTTTCCTCTAGCAGGGCTAGTATATAGATCTATTCGTGAGGCTAGGGGAGGTCCTAGAGGCAAGGTTGGACCATGGTCACTCCTGGTGTTCCTATTGCAGCCAGGAGGGTGGTTCATGCTCGAGGGGTAGCTAGTGCTCCTCGAGCACCTTTACTTCAGATTGGCACCGAGTCCTACTCATAGTGGAGATGAGCCCATTGATGTGGACTCTGAGTCTGAGGAGTTCACTGGGGGGAGACAGAGGAGGAGGGGAGACATCGGAGCTGGCGGGATAGGTGAGGAGGAGGAGGAGGACAATGATACTTGAGTGGCATGACACTCAGGATATCTTGCGGGCCGAGAGGGTGGAGGAGAGCGCAGAGAAGGTGACCCTAATTTCAGAGGAGTTGCCTTCTCAGGATTTAGGGGGAGATGACGAGTCTCATGGCAGGCCGTCACTTTGTTCCAGATATGGGAGAGGCAAGACCATCGGTGGCTATGTTAGTAGTAGGTGCAGATCCTAGAGATCCCACCTGGAAGCTGAGATCCAAGTGAGTTACTACTCTTTTTTGATTTCATTTTAGTTAGAATTGTTTAGTTGATGTTTCCCTTTTGTTATTTCACTTGTTTTTGGTCTTGTTTTGGACAACCTTCTAACTTGTTTATTTCTCCTTTTTTATTTGTAGCTACTGTTGAGGGATGGCGAGACTTGATTTTCTAGGTGTGCGTGGACACTCTATTGCTCCCTTTGGAGGGTACTCGGGCCGAGTTGACTGAGGATGTTAGAGAGCCCTCAGAAGCTAGCTGACATACTGATGCCTTGTCCCCTGTCTAGAAGGTAGAAAATATCATTACCTCCCTTCGCACCGAGCTGGCTGGATATAGGACTGTTGAGCACTTGATGAGGAGGAGTCACTCTCATAGTGAGACTACAGCCGGCCGTGATCATGAGCCCTCAGTTCATTCAGAGTCATCATCGCAGTAGGAGTCCTAGACGAGGTCGTGCACCTTAAGGGATCTCACAGGGATTGAGAGATCATGGTGCCTTTTGTAGTGATTTTTGGTTGGACACCTATACGAGTATTTTTGTATTTTTTGGGCTCATTGAGCATTTTGACCATGCCTTAGTGCATGATGGCATTGTATATAAAACACCATTTATATATATATATATATATATATATATATATATATATTTATATATAGAACTTCTTTTTGGATGTCTAGAATTTTGTGATTCGCTTCTCATGTGCACGCTAGATGTTTTTAGAGTACTTGTTTTTATATGCTTTTCAGAATGTATGTAATGGATGACAAATGATAACAAATACTAAACAGAATGCTTTACATTATTTGTTTTTGTGATGCTGATATACGATGATGTAGAACATATTGTAGTACTAAACTTTTGGCCTCTTTGGGCAATGTTTGTTGTTTCTTCTTATATTGGCAAAATGTGATGAATGTATAGAGATAAAGAGATGAACATGCCCCATTCCAAAACTCCACGCAACTAGTAAGATGCGAGGGCTCAACACCAAGAGTTGGGAAGGGCACAAATTGTATGAGTTTGATTGAATGGAATGATGAGAGATGGAAAAACCAGTGACAGAAACCAAACTTAGACCTACACACTTACTCTACTCAGAACTACCACCAAGCTCAGAAGGCAACTTACTTTTCAGTTTATCTAGTCTTAGATCTATAGATGGCAACCTGGTTGACAAAATCTGGTTTTGAGGGTTTGATCTCTTTAGAATTTGGACACTTATTTTCACTTAATATAATTTGATTTGTATTTGTAAAATACCAAGATTTGTTAATTTGTATGAATGGACCCCCCACACCCTGCCCCATGCCACTAGTAAGAAACATGGGTTTGCCACCAAAGGTAGGATATAGGTGAGTAAGGGAACTTATTTCCTTTCCCAACCTCGCACCACCAGTAAGAGATGCGGGCTTACCACCAAGGTTGGTGGGGCAAAGAAGTGTGTAAAATAAAATATTTTGTTTTCTTGGTATTTTTGATTCTATTTTATTTTGACACTTCTGAACTGTGATTTTGGAATATCCTTGTTTCAAAGAGACATAAGAGGGATAGATGTGACACCAAGAAGCTTCTAGAATAGACCGTAGGTAAGAACAACTTCACCTAGTAGAAAGAAAGAGCAAAACCAAGTATGTAGGCCTTGGTATGGTTTTCATCAACATTTGTCTGTCAAACTTGATGAAAAGATTTTGAAATTACTTGATGATGTATGAAGAGATGTGATTTGAATGTTTTTGCCAATATTTTTAGAAATTTGTAATAGATTGCTTAAGAGTAGGTTCCTTGACTACAATTTTTACGAAACAAGTGGACAAAATGAAACAACTAAATGACTAATGCAATGTAGGTAAATATAATGTACAAGTGGTGATTCTGATGTCTCATGCGTAAAACCGTTTAAGATGTAAGGAATTGATAGTTTCATTGAATTCCTCACCTTCTAGTGTACACAAGAGATACACACCATTTCCATAGTCCTTCATGACTCGGTATGGGCCCAACCATTTGGGCCAGAATTTCCTTCCTTCACCGATTTTCTTATCAATCCGGTTGTCTAGTCTTAAAACTAAATCTCCCTCATATATTTCTCACTCATAGAATTTTTGTTATATTGCCGGCACATCCGGTCAGCATAGGCTCTGTGCCATTGTTTAGCGTTTAGCTTTGGCCTCATCAAGGCTTTCTAGTTGAGAGAGGCATGCCTCTCTATAGGCGTCTTCGTCCAAAATCCCTTGTAATGAGATGCGAGACTAGGTATTTCGACCTCAAGTGGAGAACTGCCTTTGCCCCAAATACTAATGAGAAAGGGGTTGCCCCGTTAGTGTTCTTATTGAGGTTCGATGGGCCCACAAGGCCGGATATAATTTTAGATGCCAATCTCATTTGTTTTCCTTCACTTTTTTGAGGAGAATAGCCTTTAATGTTTTGTTCGTTGCTTCAGCTTGTCCATTGGCTTGAGGATAGTAAAGAGAGGCCGTATGATGGTTTATTTTGAATTTGCTGCATAGCTCATAGACCTCATCATTTTTAAAGGATGTGTCATTATCTGAGATAATGACTTGTGGGACACCATACCTGTAAATGATTTGGTTCAGAATGAACTTGGTGATTACCGAACCTAGTACGGTGGTGAGAGGCATGGCCTCTACCCATTTGGTAAAATATTATGTGGCTATAATTATAAAATTATGGCCATCTGTTGATGAGGGAGAGAATTTCCCTATCAAATCTAGACCCCACGTGGAGAAAGGCCACGGGGTTTCTATTGGTTGTAGGGATTATCTGGCATGTGAATCTCGTGAGAGAACTCTTGGCATTTATGGCACTTACGTACAAACTCTACTTGCGTCATGTTCAAGAGTGGGCCAAAAATAGCCCATCCGATGTATTTTGCGAGCAGTGGTGTGACCACCAAAGTGGCCTCCACATATCCCACTGTGGGATTCATAAAGAATCTTCTTGGATTCTTCTGTGTCGATGCATCTTAAAAGCATGCCATCGAAGGCTTTACGATAGAGTACTTGTTCTAAAATAATGTATTTAGCAGTTATAATGCGTAACCGCCTTCTTTGTTGCGACGTGGCACTTTCTAGGTACGTATGGTCCATGATAAAATTGACGATATCGGTGTACCAAGGGCATGTAGAGATGGGGGGTCTAGTCTCGAAAAAGTATATGCACTCATCGGGAAAGTCTAGATTTACTAGATCGCCTCCATCTAATGGATTGTCAGCTAACCAATCTGTAATGATTTGACCCTTAACAGATTTCTGGTTTACAAACGTTAATTCAAATTCACCCATTAAGGTTATGAAATGTCCAACCTTTTTAGATAAAGACCCTTGTGTGAGGAATGTTCGTAAATGATCTGTCTTTACAATGACCCTTGTTTCTTGATTTAACATGTAATGTCTTAAACATTTTTTTGCAAAGACTATGGAAAGGCATTCTTTCTCTACCTGTGTATAACATGTTTCATAATCGAGCAACGTTCAGCTAATGAAATAGACTACATGTTCTCATTTATCATTGTCCTCTTGAGCCAACATGCAGGCTAGCGAGACATCAGTAGCCATGAGTATAGGATCAAAGGATGATCTGGTCTAGGAGGCATTAGCATGGGTAGAGACAATAAGAAGCATTTAACTACTTTGAATGCCTCATTGCATTCTTCCATCCAATCAATGCTATAATCTTTCTTTAACAAATTGTTGATTGGATGAATAGAAAAACTTAAATCCGGGATGAACCTTTGATTGCACCAAGTTTCCCAAGAAATGATCTGATTCTAGACTCATCTGATGGTGGAATCATCTCAAGAACAACTTGGATTTTGGCTAGATCTACATCAATCCCTTGTGAAGATATAATGTAACCCAGAAGTTTGCCTCCTGTCACCCCAAATACACACTTCTCTGGGTTTAACGTGACACCATATTCAATTAATCATGAGAGGATGATACGAGTACTTTTGGGTGATCACAATGCTTCTTGGCCTTGGCCAACAAGTCATCCACATAGGATTCCACAATTTTATGAATAAGGTCATGGAATATGTATGTCATTTCCCATTGGTATGTAGCACCAGGCATTCTTAAGACCAAACGACATGACATGTAACAATAAGTTCCCCAAGGAGTTATGAACGTGGTTTTGGCTTGATCCTATTTAGATATTTTAATCTGATTATACCTTGAGAACCCATCCATGAGGGACAATAGTTCAAATCCAGCTATTGCATCAACAATGACATCAATGGATGGTAACGGGAAGTCGTCTTTGGGACATGCTTTGTTAATATCCACGAAAATCTATGCAAATGTGTATCTTCCCATTCTTTTTTAGAATAGGGATGATATTAGATACCCATTGTGAATAATCAATGGGTTTGATGAATCCTACTTGGAGAAGTTTCATTACTTCTTCTTTTACCATGAGAGCCACTTTTGGCTTCATTGGTCTTGACTTTTGTTTAATTGGTTTTGCATCTTGGTTTAGTGACAAGATTATGTACCGCGATATGTGGTGCAATTCCTGTCATTTCTTTATAATTAAACACAAAATCCTTTTGATGCTCTTTGAGGATTTGGGTGTGTATTTCTATCTCCTCTGGAGTTAACAAGGATCCCAACTTCAAAATTTTGGTTCTTCCTCCGTTCCGATGTTTATGTCAATTGTTTCTTCGATTAAAGAAGCGTTTCCTTCTTCAAATTCAAGCGGGGCCGGAGGTAGTTCCAAAATTTCTCCATTCTCTACCTCGTAGATATCGAGATCCTTCTGTGGGGGAGACTCTACCATGGGATTTCCAAAATAGGAAGAGGAATGTGGTATTAGGGAAAGATCTATTATGTGGTGAGCAAGATGTAACTCTGCATAGGCATTTAGATATTCGAGGGTGACTCTATCACTGTCAAAGTGATCTAGGATAGCAAAATCATTTTCAGCTTCTCTATGAGTCAGGAGTGGGTTTGTTGGTATTTTACGCACTAATGGTTCAGTACGAAGTGATACTGTGAAACTTGTATCTTCCAACTCACTGTTTGGAGTGAAACAGGAAGTTGAGGTTCTTTATTGAATCTGCTTTATCAAATTCTCTTCTAGTTTTGAATTAATTGGTTTCTAAGTTCATTCGTTGGGAGTTCAAACTTAGAGTGAACACCTTCTTTTCTTCAAATCAGCTAGGTGTATGTTGAAGGGTTTTGGGTCACCTTGTGCCACAAATATTTTCGCTAAGTGTAAAAATCTTATTTCTTGGAATAACGTGGAAGGGATTGCCTTCATGCGGTGTATCCATGGTCGATCGAGGATCATATTATAGTTGGTTTCCCGATCTATGATATAAAATTTGGTGAGGACCGTCTTGGGTCCTAAGGTGACTAGTAAAACTATGGTTCCAATTGAAGTGGCCTTGAGGCTATCATAACCTCTTAGCATATTTTGTGTTGTGGAACAGTTTGTTTCTCCATATCCTAACTTTTGAAAAAAGTGAAGGGGGCTATGTTAATCTTTCCCATCATCAATCATTGCACATTTAACATAATTATTGTAAACCCATACTTGTAAATGTAAAGTTGGGTCACCTCTACGCGTAATTTCAGCATCCGTTGGCATTTTTCTTATATCAAATATAAACTCAGTATCCCTATTTGGCTGCCTTGGAGGGTAGATATCAAAGTCTACATGGTTTACTTACATTTCTAGAGGAGGGTAATATTAATTAAATGACCAAGGCCTAATGCTTCTAAGAGAGCAGCCCTATGGGTGGGAGAGTTCTTTAACAAATCCAAAAAGGAGATGTGAGAGAAGGTCTTTGTTAAGTCATTAATTAAATCATAAGTGCCTATGGGTTTTACCAACGTTTGTTGAATGTTGTCTAGTTCTAATGGATAGCTTGGAACTGGTTGAGAAGAATAATCCCATGTTCTTGTTATGGTTTCTACGGGTAGCTCAATGTCTAACTCTACTAGACCAACTATCTTGGTTTGCGGTCGAGTTCCTAATTGGGGTGTGACCGGTGGATTTAATGAAGTTGAAGCTTCATGATCGTTATTTCCTGTTATAACACCCTTATTCATTCTTATTGGATCTAGCCTGTTATTTTTAGTATGATTTGCGAGCAGATCATTAAAGATCTTGAGGGGTGCATTTTGAGGAGAAACTGCCCCTTTAAGTGTTTGGCACGGGAACTACATAATTTGCTAACAACCTATCTATAAAGAATTGTCTTTGGTCTTCCGGAAAACATTTACATGAATTTATTGTAGTCACGACAAGTCCTAGTATCATGGCCTTGAATCTTGTGGAAACCACAATACAAATTGGGATTGTAATTTTGAGGTTGTTGATTTGAAACCTGCTGTGGCCCAAAATTTTGATAAGGTTGTTGGTTATTAGAGTTAAAATTTTGAGGTTGTTGCCTTTGGTTTTGACTTTGATATCCAGTTGGGTTTCGATTTGGACCTTGTGTTTGGATTTTCTTTGTTGTTGTTGTTTTTGTTGTGGTTGTCGTGGTGGATGATTAAAATCCACCACGTTGATTGTTGGAGTAAAATTGTTATTTCGCTGATTGTTAATGGTGGCAAAATGTTCACAATGTTTTCTCTTTTAACTTGGTCTGTTACTCCATCTGTTGTAACCCGGTTTTTGTTAAGGATTTTAGGTCCTTGATTGGTATTCCCAGTACTAGGATAGGTCATAGTGTTTTGATTGGGAGTGATTAATTTCCTGTTTGTTCCATATGTCTTATGACCACTATCTATTACCGCTTGGTCGATTCTGAGAGCACTCTCGAGTACTTCATCATAAGTTCTTAGTGGGAACTTTTGGACTTCTTCCTTTATCTCTCTATTGAGGGAATGAAGGAATAAATCACATAGTTCCATCTGATCCATGTTTGGAGCACTTGCTAATGAGTAGAGAACCGTATGCGCCATCTTTGAATAAAATGAGCAGTGGATTCATTATGCTCTTGTTTAATATGCAAGAATTCCCTGATTCCTGTTCTCAATAATTTGTTCATATCAAAATCCTTGATGAACTCTGACACGAGTTGTTTAAATGAGTGTATCGAGGCTTCAAGTATTCTGTAGTACCAATCAAGGGCAATACCCTCCAAGGTTTTAGGGAATATCTTAGCAACAACCCCATCCCAAGGGAGTAATTCCCGTATGGCCGTGGCATAGGCTTTGATGTGTGCATTTGGATCTCCCTCCCCTTTGTATTTGGGTAAATTAGGAAGAGGTCTTGGAAGCAAGACACTTCGTATGGTGAAGTCTAGGGGCTCTTTTAAATATTCTGAGTAAGTCCCTACCGCATAGGCTTCGACCATCGATGGTGTTTCTGAGGGGGGTGGGGGTGGAATGGTTTGTTGATATGGCATAGCATATGTATTTGTAGGGGCATAAGGGAATCCCTGTGGTTGAGCAAACATCTCGGGAGAGAGAACATGTCTCCCTATGGTGATTTTGAATAAATGTTTAAGTAGGAAGGAGCATTGTTTTGGTATGGGTTGTTTGGTGCTAAGCTGGGAGGTGTCATATTTTCAACTGGAGTGGTGTTTGAAAACACGGTTCTAGTTGGTGTTTGTTGTAGATAGTTATACAAATGTTGAGGAGGCAAGCCTAACATACCTATTCTTGTAAGGAGGTCAACCTAGGCTAGGATGATGCGGAGGGTTGGGGATTCCTACTTGCCCAAATATGAATTTTGATTTGCTTGAGCAAGTTCCAATCCTCTAACTTTCTCAACTAAGGTTGAAATGACCTCGATTGGTGAAGACATGGTGCTTTGCCTTAATGGAATTTGTTGTACACTTTGAGGTTGTAAAGGGGTATGATACCCTACTATGAATTGATCATTACCCTACCAAGCTTCACCGAGAGTATTTCCCATAGGTGGTGGAATGGGGGTGTTTTCTTGGAGTAGGGTATCGGTTTGTGTTTGCAAACTCCCTATAGGTGGGTACATGTTTTGGAAGTGTTGTTCACTTCTAGCGTAGCATGCTAAATACTCCTCATCTAAAAATGGGAGTGGATCTGACTGTCTATTGATTTGTGTTAAACAAAACTTGAGGAGATGAAATAGATTCTCTAGTAAATGTCATATTGTTAGAGCTTGAGGGCTCTGGTTGTTGCGTTTGTGCAAGCTGATCTAACTCCTCAATTCGGAACGAAGAACTAGAGCTAGTTCTTTGAGGGGGAGTTTGAGATGACAAGTAATTACTTGAATAGTTGTCAGCCCATGCAGAAAGTGAGGGTGACAGTTGTCTATTTGTTTGACCATAATTTGCTTCAAGACCTGAGAGAGGTCTACCATATGCATCGTATCCCGACATATTTGGGGGTATATGAATACCCGCAGAATAATGGGAAAGAGTGAAGGTGAATGAAAGAAAGAAATGAAAATAAAAGGGGAACAATTGTTTGTTTCACGTTAGGTTCACCAATTTTGTTGGTGAAGCTGATGTGAAGGCTAAAAGTGAATCAATTGGAAGAACAAGTGAGAATATGACTCTGGATCAAAAGGTTGCGTGTTCCTTTCACATCGGGTTCACCAATTTTGTATGATGGAAAAGTGACATGCAAGCATGAGAATCTACAAGCAACTTTTCTTCATACCCGACCTCCCGAGGTCGTGCTGAGACAACTGGTGAGAATGGAATTTATACGGATACAGACAAACTAGTTGGGTAATCTTATATCCTCAATACACAATAATGGAATCTGTGAATCTAAGGTGAAGAAGGCCCTCCTAACCTAAATTGGTGTAATGGATCATTCGGATATAATAGTTGTTCGGAGGCTCCAATCAATGTCGAGCTCTGCTGAGATCCTATTTATTGGTTGTTGGATACGTGGAAAGTGACCTATAGGTGCTTTGTGTATATTTCAAACAAGGTCATGAGAATGGTGATGAGAGGTGTAGTAGATCCTCCGGAGTTTTATGGATGATTCTCTGGTCTAGTCCAAAAATTCCTAGCCTGATTGGCTGCTATGTTTAATACAGAGAATTGTGTAATGATGTCTGGTGGAAGTGGTGAGGACCTAAATACTAGTGTTCATAAACCAACATCAATGTCTGATTGATTAATAGGCCCATTGGGTTGTGGGACCTGTGGATCACAACCGTAAGTTCGTGGTTGTGGTGGACCTCCTATGGTCATATGAAGAGTTAATCTCTCCTTCCAACTATCCAATAATCATACACCTTTTCAGCCTCTATGTTTAGAACTAGGAGTTGTGTAATTTTCTTAGAATACCTTACAGGTGTTCTAGAAACTTGAATGCGTAAGCTAGTGTCTATGTCGATGAGGAGGTCTCTTGCGTTGGGTTGTGGAACTAGAGGATCACAACCAAATATTTGTTCTCTTTCGAGTCCTTGTACAGTCATACGGATACCCTATCAAGGCAGTCTATAGTTAGGATGATTTGACCAAAATGTGTATGCCTTGTCATCTTCAATATTTAACTCTCTCAATTGTTCACTAATTACTCGTAGGTTTACTGTTGTTCGAAAGACTTGGATCCTAAGGTCTTGATCTATATCAGCTAGTGTTGTGGGGAGATTTGGTTGAGGCACTATCGGTTCAAATATGTATTCTCTGGGCTCTCTAGGTCCCGTGATTGTCATGCAAAGATGATTCAATTTTAACTAAAATGAATAAACTAATTATGAAAGATGTATCTACACTATGCATATGTTCTTTTATTTTTGTATTTTTGATGAAGTATTTTAACAAAATTAAAAGAGCAACTATTCTAATATATTTAAAAAAGGACAATTAATCTAATGATAGAATCAAAACAAGCAAAGTAGCTTGATGTAGCTATTTACCTATGCAGTTGTGAGTTTATCCTAAATATCTAAATAACCAACTAGTTTAATTGAAAAACTCTCAATCCTACCTTAGAAGTGAGGAATGAATCATAGCTTCTCAGAAACTATCATTCCCCACAGCTTCCCTGGAAATATTGAAAGTGAACTTTAACTAAAATGAAATAATTTACTACTCTATTTGATACGTTGTAACTAGAACTTTGATAGCTCAAACCTGGAGTTTACAGAACAATGGTAAATCCAGTTGTGTGTGACTTCGTCCCCTCAGTGTGATCTCCTTGTTCCTTTGTGTTCTCATGAATCTAGAAAAGTGTGTATATGATAGCGTCAATAGAAGAAGATAGTTGAACAATGGCAGCTTTGGATATAGACCGAATACAATGCAAGTAAGAGAGGGATAGTGCAAGTGAATAGAGCTTGACTATGCAATTCCTAACAGGATTTATTGCGGGAATACAACACAAATACTCCCAAGAATTCTAGAAACTATCTTTTGTGACAAAACAAAATCTGCAACTCTAAATGAATTCCTAATCTAAGAATGAAACTACCTTATCCTAAGCTAACTGTATGGAACAACAATGAAGTAAGATGGAAACAAGAAGATCAAGTGATTTTTAACAATAAAGGAAAAGCTAATAACTGATGCAAAACATGAAACTATTGGAACTCTAAGCAAGAACTTCAAATGAACTGAATGATTTAAACAGAGAAGGAGAGGGGCCTCTTGTTTGAAAACAAGTTGGCTATTTATAGCAATTACATTCACTAGAAGGTAACTTGGAATTGAACTCTTTTACCATTAAACAAAGAGAAAACACTATTTACTGGGCGGGCAAAACATAAATGCAAAGCAAAGTGGTTGAATAATGCGGGTAGAAATTTGAAATTTACGTTTGATGAGATTGTTGAAACATTTTGGAAAATACGCACAGGACCGCCACCCAGGTAGGGCGGCGGTTTTGTCACTTAAGACCAAAATGCAAGGAAGAAGGGGGAGAGGGCAGAATAAAGCACGCAGAGGACGGATGAGGCTCATGGGATGTAAATGTATACATGGTGAGATTTTACGGATTTTGAACACCTTATGCGAGGAGACTGTATCATCATTGGCGTATGTGTAACATTTTACGATGGTGAAATACCCTATAATTTTGGGTACGTCTGAGATACCTTTGTACACCTCGGTGTTGCTCGAGTCTAGGTTGAGTGATGTGTCAACGCACTTGGGCTTTTTCTGGTAGATTCTAGGCTGCATCATTGGTTCTATTCTTTGAGACATATTTTTCATTGTTTTCGGGATGGTTCATAATGAAGATATACCAGGTTGACCCTAGCAAGTGTTGAGGAGTGGATACACGACCTAGAAAAAGAATACACATGGAGGTTCAACACTGGATCTTAGTTTGACGCACACACTTGGGTGGAGCCGAATCTATATGATTGTTTGTACGAGAGCTTCTTTACTATATTTCTGTAGAAGCTGTACAAATGGATGGTTGCTTATGTGTCTAAACATAATTGGAGGTATCCCACACTTTTCTAGACACGGGAAGAATTTTAGACCATTTATGATGCTTGATATGATTTGGACTCGTGTTGTGAATACGTGGTTCCATGGTGTTTTGAACAACTATATCTTGGAGTACTCAATTTCCAATTATTCATTCCCAAAGGTAGAGGAGTTCCAATTTGTATGATATCCCGGGGAACTTACCTACAAGGCATTCCACTAGTGATCAAAATTCGATAGTAACCACGAACTTAGAGAACAAACCGATGCCAAACTAAACCCCACCACATGTGGGGGTAGGAGCAAGTTTGGTGAAATATGGTAGACCTAGCAACAAAAAGGAAAAGAGAGGAAATGCGGCTTAAGTATAATGAGGCACACGAGAGGGAGATAGAGAAGCAGTGGGATGTTGCAGAGTGAATGGCGTTGTGGAGAGAGATAGTTCGGGAAGGGTTTGAAGTTCACACAGAAGACATGGAACCCAAGCATTAGGAACTCCCCATTTGGGAAATCATGATAGGGAACCCTCCTCGACCTCACGTAGATGAAGTGCGCTATCGAGATATGACCTAGGCCGCGGGCACACATCTGAATCCATGTGACAACCTTTCCCTTGCACTTGGTTTTCCAAAGATCCAAGATACAAAAAATAGTCAGCAAGCTAATTTAGGTAGTGGGAGAGCAGGAGTGAGTCATATAAAAGCACAATGATGGTAGCACAAATGACTTCATTGTTATATGAGAGTACCTTTTCGGGTGTATCATCCATACAAAATTTATGTGCACAAACTTTTGAACTCTTTTCTTGGAGTAGTAATACTTTGCATATTGTCAGGGTACATTTCAATACTACTGTTGGGACATAGGGAAGTACATCTTTTGGTCGACTCTAGCTACGGGGTCATGATCAGGAGGTATGGGTGGCTCTAGTTCTAGTGGATCCGGGTGGTTCTAGAGGTAGAGGAAACATAGGAGGTTGGATCAGGTGGGCAAGGTCCACACCAAACCTAGAATATTTACATGGAGATGTCTCTTCATCTCCCAGAGTATAGGGGCATAGAATATGCTGCTAAACATGTGCGCATGTGTGAAATATTGCAGGCACGTAAAAGAATCGAAACTTCTGAGTGTAGGGCAAGTCAATTTTCTACTACATTACAAGGGCGCACATACAGTTGGTACAAAAAGTTTGACCCTAATCAGACTTGTGTAGACTATGCAACTTTAAAAGATGCTTTCCTTAAATAATTTCATATCTTAGAGTTTGAGCAGAAGAGTATACGCGCGCTCAAGGATATTAAGCAAGGCACTACTAAAAGTGTCAGAGAGTATGATGCTCATTTCAAAACACTTTGTTATCCAAGATTTCTTATGATATTCATGCAAGCCAACATGCACAATGGTTTGTTGGGGGCCTAATAACACCTTTTAGAAGGGCACTATCACATAAGACATACACCAATCCATGCGAAGCACTCAAAGCAACTTTATGCGTTAAGGCAGTTGGAAGTATAGACACTAGGGTGAGCCCATTTTTAGAAGCACATATTACAGCTATGGAAAAGCAGTTGGAGAAGCTATCGAGAAAATTCAGCACATGAGACACACACAGGGATTTGGTGCACAGATTGTGAAGTGGAAGGTCACACAAAGGATAGTTGTCCCCAAAAATCAGTCTGCTCATTCTGTTGGAATGTGAGATATGTCATTTAAACCATGATGCCAGCCACTGCCCATTGTTACAATGCGTGACAAGGAAGAATGTTTTATGCTACTACAAAATTTGTAGGTCCACGACTCATGACACAAAATAATGTTAGCTGATTGGTCAGATCCATGATGCTATATACATTGGTGTATGATAGACAAGAGTTTTAGATAACTCTAAAGGAAAGAATGAGCATCATGATCGGGATCACAATCAGGCGCACTATGATCGAGTGAAGGGTCGTTTTGAAGGTGGTCATGGAAGAGGTCGAGGATACCATGGTGGATTCGAAGGATGAGGCCGTGGTGGTGGAAGAGGTGAGTTCCCACGTGGAATGTGTTACACATGTGGATCTCTTGACCATTATAGGCGAGAATGTCCTCAGAATATTACATGTTCTTTTTGCGGAAAGAAACATAGTTATGAGGAATCCCGAACTTGTATGAACGTCTTAGTTAACAACATAAACAAGAAAACAAAGGTGTAGGGATGGTTAGGATACAACGCATTGTGGAAAATTAGTGGATGCCCAAGTTGGAAGTAGAATCTGAGGCATTGCAGGTAAAGATCATGACCCACATTGAAGCGATGCGTGCCAAAGAAGCATTGCAGTAGAAGCCTACCATCACTAAGGAGGAGGTTCTACATACATGGTACCCAAATCCTACCCATCAGAAGGAGGTTTACTAGGAAACCATGGAGGTACTTAGGAATCTTCAGGGTGAAATATAGTCTTTAAGGGAGCAATCATGAAAGATGGAGCAAAAGAAAGCATCAGAGATGATCCAAACTGATATGGATGACTTGAGAGAAGTGTGTAAATTATTGTGCCAGGAGAATATCATTCCACTATTGGGGAATTGGTTAAAAGGAAACAATCTGCGGACAAGTAGTGAGAGTGGATGGTAGATCTTGTATGTAAATCTTCCCCCTCATAGCCTAGATTATGACAAGGAAATAACTCTGAATGTTGTTGTGGATGGGTGGATATTAAGTAATATACTGATTGATATAGGCACGAAGTCAATGTTCTTACTTTAGATGCATGGGTACAAATGGGGAGACCTCCATTGCATCCATCCATTAATGTTTTTATGGCTAACCGGACTAAGGTCACTCCCATTAGAGCTTTGAAAGATGCATCCATTACCATACAAGAAGCCAAGTTCACTTTGGGGATTTTGAGGTTTTAGCACTTTGGAAGAGTCGGATATCTTTCGAACACTACTAGGGTGTCCTTAATGCTATGAAAATAATTCTAATCTTTGGTTCAACAAGGGTTATATCAGCTTTGAAAACAAGGAGGAAAGAGTTATTATCCCTTTAACAGATGGAAAATCTGCGCCCTATGTTGAGCCCTTGAGTGAAGAAGACCTGAATAGGATTTATGTACACACCATCCGAGATCTAGAGGTGCTTGAGCCATGTAAAGAAGGAATCCTTCAGTGGGAGGATGCATAGTCTATTAGTGATACTACAAGTGTTACTTGTGATAATTGGGCTCATAACACTTATGAGTTGGTAGGGTGCGTAGCCAAGAGCATATTTTCTAAGGTCGAAAACCGTGTTATATCAGGAGAATAGGTAATAACTTGATACCTTGTTATACCAGAGAAGGATACCCTATGGTGTTCCGTGTGCCATGAAGAGAAGGAATATGCTAGCATATACCCTATGTAGGACAACAACGTGCTTTGGTGGGTGGTCCACAAGGATAATCTTGTAGGATGGAATGAAATTAGGATTGATCTTGCCACTAGGTTCTTCAGGAGCAATGTAACTACTCAAATATGCACTTATCATGGTAATCAACCTATTCAGCACCATGTTTAGCAGTGTGAGAGACTCTAGAAAGAGGGGAAAGAAGCTTTAAGAACTTCACTCTGCGTGCACAAGTTTTATTCCACTTTATAATGTTGCACACGTGCTTGGTATGTTTATGTAGAACTACATAGAGACCGTAAATTGGCATGATTTAATTGCGGGAATGACCCGGACATTTTAATTCTTCTCTACCAAGTCTCTAGTGGAAGAAGCATTAAAGGTCATAAAGCGCTTAACTATGGGAGATAGTTCCAGGCTAAAGAATTCATTCAGAGTTTTTCAATTAAAGGAAACTCGGGAGCACGTTTTGTTAAGAAACAAAGGTCGATGCCACACTACTTCACTATGCTTTCCTTGAGAAAGAAAAAGGAAAAAATGGCCTACTTAGTGGATGATGAGGAAGTAGAAAATCTAGATGTAAACCATTCAACAAGTAGGCGTGATGTGTTGATAGTGCGAGATAAGACCACGCATGCCTATCATGAACCTATGAAGACAAAGAAAGTGAATATTGGATCAGATGTTGAGCCTAAGGAGGCCATAATTGGGGACTATTAGTCATAATTTTAAGTGGAAAAAATCATAGAGTTACTATGGGATTATCAAGATTTATTCCCTCGGGAGTACCATGAGCTTAAAGGTGTGCATAAATAATTAGGGGAGATGAGGATAAAGCTTAAAGAGGGTGTGTGCCTAGTTAGAAAGATACCCTATAGGATGAACCCCAACTTGCGTGAAAAGGTCAAAGAAGAGATTGAAAAAATGTTGAAGTTTGGAATCATCAAGCCCCTAGATGAGTCAGAATGGGTTAGTCTAATGGTGATCAGTATCAAGAAGGATGGTCGGATTAGGATCTGTGTGGACTACATGGAGCTGAATGCTACATGTGTGACTAATCCCTTTCCTATGCCATTCACTGAGGAAATACTAGAAGGCATTGCAGGGTACGAAATCTATTCATTTATAGATGGGTTCTCTGGGTATCATTAGGTTAGGATTTCCCAGGAGGATTAGGAAAAAACTAATTTTACTACTAAATGGGGTAGCTTCACCTATATTGTGATGCCTTTTGGTCTGAAAAATGTGCCTCTTGTATTTCACACATAGTTGTTCAGGCGTTTAAAGAGTTTATTCACAACTTATTACATGTTTATTTAGATGATTGGACGGTGTATGGACTAGTAAAATATCATTGTGACAATTTGCACTTAATGTTTGAAAGATGTAGATAGTTGAGTATATATTTGAACATCAAGAAGTGCATATTTGCTACACCATTTGGAATCTTTGTTAGGACACATAATCTGCAAGGATGGTTTGTTGGTTGATCCAACTAAGGTTGCAGTCATTATCGGCCTAAAGAACCCTACCAGTTAGAGTGAGGTGCAAAAATTCTTGGGTCACACGGGGTATTATAGGAAATTCATAAATGGGTATGCCAAGCTTTCCACACCTTTGGAGGAGATACTAAAAGGGAAAAGGTACGTTTCTTGGGGAACTGCAACAACACGCATTCGAGACATTAAAGGAGAAACTTACTACCACACCTATTCTGTGCTTTCCTTCGTGGGACCAACCATTTCATGTACATGTGGAGGTCTTTGACATGACCATTGGCATGGTGTTGGCTCATCTAGGAGAAGGTATTATAGATCATCCTATTTGTTTTTCTAGTAGAAAGTTGACTCCTATAGAACAAAATTACACAACTATAAAGTGCGAAGCTTTGTCTATGATCTATGCGCTACATAAATTCAAACAATACCTACTAGCTACACCATTTGTCTTTTATATATATCACGTGGCGTTGAATTATTTGGTAAACAAGCCCATTTTAAACAGGCGCATATGCAGATGGGTACTCTTATTTCAAGAATTTGATTTCATAGTTGTGGTAAAATAGGGAAAAGTAATTACGGACCGGACCATTTATCTAGAATATAGCTAGCGAAGAAGCACAAGAAAGTGAAGATACCATGCCAAATGCATAGTTATATAGGTTACTGACTAGTGTCATTGGAATTAGAGGACATTGTTATATTTCCGAACATGTATGGCACCGAAGGAATGAAATCCTTAGAGAAGAAATAACTTGCTATTCACGTGGCACCCTATATGTTGATTAGCGATGACACAGTATGCAAGTTAGGTCGGGATGAAGTATTGTGCCGCTGTGTATTGGAACATGAATGTATAAACATCATGGAGGAAGCTCATAGTGGTATTGTAGGTGGCCACTATGCGGTGGCGCCACTTTGCACGCAAGATTCTACACGTTAGATTATGGTGGGAGACTCGATATAAAGATTATAAAGCATATTGTAAGGATTGTAATCACTTTATCGGCGCCTTGGGAAACCAGTCAATGAGATGAAATGCCTCTAAGACCTATTACTAGTGTAGAACCATTTGAGAAAAGGTATATTAATTTTGTGAGTCCTATTCCACCAACCGCACAAAGGAATAGATCACACTATATCATCACTTGCATAGATTATATGACAAGGTGGGAAGAAGCATCACCTACAAAGGATTGTCAGATGCTTTCTACATAGCCGTGTTTCTATGGGAAAATATTATTATGAGGTATGGATGCCCTTTAAGTTTGACCAGGTGATGTAATTGCAAAACGATGAAGATGAAGATGTAACTGCTGAAGTTTTCAAGAAGCTGCTATCTCTAGACGCAAGAGGCTTGGTAATGCAAAAGGGAGGAATGACTATATTCTCTCAGCTCTTAAAAGCATCTACAATTTCATCGAGCAGCATGTGTGTAGTGTTTGCAATCTCAGTGGTATTACTGAGGACATTTGGGGTTCCAAGGAGAACAGAGATCTTGCTATTACCAAGGTGGATTTGAAAGATCCTTCTCAAGCCACCGCCATTGCATTCTTCATCTCACTCCAAATGATTAAAGCCAAGATCGACCGGGCTATCAAGTGATGTGGGGCACTGTGGCTGTTTTCTGGCGGTGGAGTTCTTTATTGACTTGCTGTTGAATGGTGGTTTTTGTTGTTTTTTGGGTTGAGATGACCAGTGTTGGTTTTCTCTTGTTCATTTTTTGTTTCTTCTACTTTTTTATGGATCACTGTATGTCTGGATCCTGTTTTGTTACTGTATTGTATAATCTAGCTGTTGAGCCCACTGATGTTGGATGTTTTGCAATGTTAGCTCTTTTGGTATCTGGATTTTGAGCCTTTTTGTTCACAGGGTATAGTCCCTTCAAAACTATTTACCCATAATAAAAAAAAAAAGTTTGACTAGTGATAGAGGCACACACTTTCTAAATGAGACAATTAGAATTTTATTGGATTCATTCATGATTGCACACCATAAGACTACACCATATTATCCTCAAGCAAATGGAACTGCTATTGAGGCTTTTAATAAAATTTTGAGCCAAACATTGATGAAAATTTGTGATGTGTGAAGAAAGGATTGGGATGATAAAGTATACATTATCCATATTTTCCCTCCCGGAAAAATCAAATCAACCAGGACCCCGCATAAGAAGAAGCCAAAGAATTCACATTCAAATCCCATAATCAAGCAATAGAGGAACTCTCAATGGAGTAGTAAGGCATGCAAAAGATCAAATGACCTAGTGCGAAGAAATTCAAGAAATGGATCTATCAGCGAACTGTGCTTAAAATCCAGCAAACAGATTACAGGCGTGGGCTTGGAAATGGAATAACAAGGTCGGGGAAGGAGAAGACAGTGTCAAAAGAAGCTAGAGGCTCAAACAGAAGAAACGATGAAAGTTCAAAGTCTTTGGGCTCTAAAATAGTTCAGAACAAGCTCAAAAAGACTAATTATAGAAGTGCTAGTGGAAGCCACCATGCATTAGCTTGGTGCATCCCCAAAGGTAAATCCAAAAGTGGAGACCCAAATGAGTGTGGGCTCACCACGTAGTCCAAGTTGAAAAATAGGACAAAGCGAGGCCAAAAAAACAACTAAGTATGGAGAATGAGTGCCAGCTTGCCATGTGTTCAAGGTCCAAAAGGCAAAAGAGGACGTTGAAAAGTCTAAGAGCCTACGAGGCTTGCACGTGTCAATCCGACGCTCCTTTAAAGGAAAAATATTGAGCGGGTTTCTAAGTGAGCGCGGAGCCTCCACGCGTCTAGCTTCATAAAGGGACAAGGTTGGGGTTGAATATTCAAAGCATTGAGACAGGCTAACGGAGGGTGCCAAGTGTCAGCATGATGCTAATTTAAGAGAAAAATTGGGGAAGGTTTCCAAACAAGTCCCAAGGAGCTACGTGTCCCCGATCAGATATATGACCCCGCCGAGAAAAAGACTTATCCAAAAACATGAAGAAAATGAGCAAGCCATGAAGAAGACATGTGTCGGCTGACATAACTTCAAAATAAAAATACAAAAGCTTCCCTCAGACATGCACCAGCCCTCCACATGTCTTGTTTCAAAAGGGGCCCGTTTTGGTAGCTGGTTTCCTACTATTTTATATGGACTTGATTCAAATTTCAAATGGGCATACCTTTTGACTCGGTGCTCGAAATACAACAAATATGCACTGTTGGGAAGATCTCGGCCTCGTCTATGCCATGGAGATCTAAAACTTTAAGTTTGGAGAGGTTAGGTGGGAAAAAATGAAGAAACATATTTAGGCCATTAATAGATGATCTATTTGCCCCAACAACCATATCGAATTTGATCTCGATCCGCGTTTCCTCCTGCTTTGAGGTGCCGAACAAGTAATTGATGCAAACACGACATATTTGGGGCATATTTTGTAGGAGGTATTGATGATAGTAGCTAAGCCTCGAATTAATTTTCTGCCTCTTTCTCACTTCTTCTCTTTGTGCTGAATTTATAAAGGGAGGGTTGGGGCTCTTTGTAAAGGGTTGGAAATTTCTGTTTTGCACCCTCCCTTCTTCTTTTGTTCATAGAAGGATTTGTAGAGATTTTCTAACCTCTCCTCGGTTGTAATGCAAAGTTTTGCTACTTGGCTATTGTAATATATTGTATCGATTCCTGAGAAATAATATATATGTCTATGGATGTTTCTCGACCCTCTCATGTATTCGTTATTGTCTCTTTGATCTCTTATTGCATTTTTGTCATCTATGCATAGTGTTTGTATTACATTTCATGGTCTATGTTAAACTGTAAAATGAGGGTCTAACATTCCTTTGGTGCATCACCTCATTAGCTTAGTTTATTTTCTTGCATCTCCTCGACCTGTCTCCTTGGTAAAATAGAGTAGATTTAGAATAGATCCTCTCTGAATATATTTTTGTGCACCTGAATAGAGGAATAGGAACTGACCTTAATCGGAGAGCTCTCTCAATTCACAAGGTCCCACACCTTAAGAGATGTTCCATATTGTGCAATCACAATGAGATTCTCAACCCATCTAGTTGTAGTCATTCATGGGTGCTGTGATTCTGCACTAATAGTTTTGGCATGCTTGGTGGGACCAAAGAAGTCTCCATCATTATTACAGGAAGATTGATGTGCACTTGTTGTGATTCTATCTTTTAAGAAGCTTTGATATTGCACATCTGACAACTCCAAAAGGGACAAAATCCACTGATTTCAGTAGTCCAAGCTTGCCAAGTTCATGATAAGAATACAAACAAGGTCAAGAACCAGAGAAGAGGGATGGTTTTTCTATCTGCAATTATCTCCTATCAGAAGGAGAAGGGGAGAAGAGCCCAGAGGTCTCCATCTCCACCAAATAGAGCCTTGTCAACACCTCCTCCTAGTAGGCCATTCTTTCAATCAAGGGTTCTCAGGCCAATTTGGATGGCACAGCCAAATCCTTATGTCTATTTCACTGGTAGCAACCCACTCGCCTTTGATGCATAAAATCCAGTCCTAGTGGCAGCTTTAAAGAGCATCCCATATTTCGCTGGAGAGAACCAGACTTCTCCTAGTGATCATTTTCAAGACATTGCAAATGCCTATGCAATCCATGAGATCATTGAGGTGGACATTGCAGTCAAGTTGTTAGCCTCTTCACTTAAGGGTAAAGCTTCACAATGGTTCAGGAGTCTAGAAGCAAGCTCTATTCGTAATTGGGACCATCTATGCAGAGCTCTTCATGACTAGTTTGGAGAAAAGGGGGATAATCTATCCTTGTTGGAGAAACTGAAAATAATCAAGAGAGCTCCTAACGAGCAGTTGATAGATTTCAACCTTAGATTTCAAAGGACATGGGACAAGATTCCAGTGGCTGTAAATCCCACAGATGAAGGTGCCTTCTTATACTTTCTTAGAGCTCTAAATTATGATATTGCTTTAATGATTCAATCAATGGGAGGCACAACCTTACCTATAACCTATAACATTTCCATAAGAGCTGAAAATTGTTTAATTCAGGTTGGAAAACTTGATCCTAGGCCACCCATGCCTCTATATCTAGAATTAGGAAACCCAAGCACTAGCTAGACACCCACATTAGCTCCTATACCTACTCTTAGGAATCAAAGTTTAGCTGAAGCCTAGGAATCAAAGTTTAGTTGAAGCCTCCACCTCATCCTCTAGCACCTCAAAAGAGTGTTAGGAAGTTATGAAGAAACTTTAGAACCTAGGGAATGAGTTGGTAACTATCAAGAGACAACATGCTCAGAGCTCTAGGCCATATCAGCCTCAAGGTCGATGTCAGGCTAAACCTTCGTATTAGCAAAATAGACCACCAACTTAGGCTGTAATGTCAAAAAAAGGACAACCTCAAGTTGGTAGACCTTTCAAGTCATATGATCCAAATACAGCTTCAACATCAAGGGCATTGGTTCCAACACAAAACAACATGGCACAAGAATATGATTGGTGTTTCCCATGCAATCAGCCACATAATCAATCAATGTGCTTTAATGGTGCACTAAACTAGGACTTGATGGTATAGACCACTGGTGTGTCACAAGAATCTAGCCAAGAAGAAAATTAGTAGCAAGGAGCTTAGTAAGAGGCATCTCCAAGTGAAACTATGCTTGTCAATTGGCAGGCTGAAGACTTCTATGGAATGAATTAGACCCCTTCTCAAAGTGTAGCTACCAATACATGGTCCAAGAAGAGAAATATTGGAGAAGGACAACCACCAAACTCAGTTAATCCTCAATCCTCCATTACAACACAAGGTATTGGCACTCAAAACGCAACTCCCAATATGCAGAGTCAGTCCAAACCACCTCCCAAATCTACTCAGGCACCAGTTGTAACAACCCATGTGTAAGAGAAAAATGTGCCAGGAAGGGGCAACAGAAGGATAGCTCATTTAATATCATTGAGAAAATGAAGAAGACAAATGTGAACATTTCACTGTGGGAGTCACTGGCCATTCCAGGATAGAGGGATTTGTTGCAGACTTGCCATGGCCAATTGGTCAAGCTCAAATAGGCCCCCTAGCCAGCAAGAGAAAGTGTTTGCCAATGTAGCTCAACCTGAGGGAAACCATGGAGGGAAACAAGGTAAGAATCTAAAGCCTCCTCCATTCTATGTTTCATTGATCATTGGGGACAAATTGGTACATAATTGCATGATTGATTCGGGGGCAAGTAGTTCTGTAATGCCCAAACAAATAGCTGATCAACTGGGTCTTCAATATGAAGTCATCTCCAAAGGGGTAGTGCAATTAGATGGGACAATAGTGGCAAATGTTGGAGTCATCAAAGATCTGAGCCTCACACTACATGCCTGCCCTAATGTGACTATATTGTAGAACATATCAGTCATAGACTTGCCACCACATTTTGCATTGTGTTTTCCAGGACTTCTTTGCCAAAATTGAGGCTATTTGTTTGTTGATTGGTCACACATGCTTTTTAGAACAAGGTATGGAGCTAAGGACACAATCATATTTGAGCCCATAGTAGATTACCATATTGAGTCTTATGTACCCAGCCCGATCAATGCCAATTATTCATCCTTTGATCAAGAGGACCTCCTAAGCACTTGTGAAGTAGATACCAAGGTGGGGTGTATCCCAAACTTGACTCTCGATGAATGGGTGAAAAAAACATGATTTTGACCCCTATAATAAGATAGAATAATCTAAGCTAGGATTCTACTATCTGCATGAGGAGAATCATCCTCTTCATGACATCATTAAGCCAGAACACAAAGATGACAATGAAGTATGGCGATTGTTCTTTGATGGCTCAAGAAGTAGGCAAGGAATGGAGGAGGATCTATGCTTGTTTCCCCCAAAGGTATGAAATATTACTCAACTTTCTATTTCCAATTTTTCTATTCAAACAACACAACAGAATATGAGGCTTTGGTTCATGGATTGCATTGGGCAAGGAAATGAGGAATCAAGAACTTGCAAGTGTTTGGCAATAGTGAACTAGTTGCTAATCAGAGTCTGAGGAAAAAATGCTATCAAGAATGACCTGTTAAAGAGTTACAAGAACCAGGTATGGGACCTCATTGAGGATTTTGAGGCATTCAACATCAGCTCCATCCCCAGGAAGAAAAATGAAGCAATAGAAAAAGCGGCAATAGTTGGGGAAACATTTGACATTGTGGAGAGTATCAAGAATGATAAGCATCAGCCCCATATCAAGTTGGTTGTAAGACCAGCTGTCCCAGACAACAACACAAGTTGGCAAGTCTTTGAAAATGACCAACAAATTGTCAACTTTCTACAAGAAGAAGTTGAGTTCTCTTCCAAGAATCAAGATAGATTGGAGCAACAGTATGGCGATCAAGTGGTATAGTTGAGGACCAAAAACTACCAAAGGGTCTTATCACTTTGGAATCAATATTCAACCCAAATGACCAATTTCGAAAAGAAAAGGAAAATATTTAGGTAAAGGGTGAAGATTCAGAACTTATTTTTATAGAAGGAAAAACATTGCAGATTTGCAGAGTAAGTACTCAACAAGAAAAGATGAATTTGTTCAACTCTATCAAGAATTCCTAGATGTCTTTGCCTAGACTTATAAAGATTTAAGAGGTTTCAACCCAAAGCTGGCACAACACACCATCGAGTTGGATTCAGGAGCTAAACCTTTCAGACAAAAGCAAAGGCCAATAAATCCCCACATTAAGCCTCTCATGAGAAAAGAATTGAACAAATTAATTGAGGCTAGTATCATCTTTCCTATCAAGCATTCAAGTTGGGTTGCTAACTTGGTGCCTGTGAGGAATAAAAATGGAGAAATCAGGTTGTGTGTGGACTTTTATGATCTGAACAGAGCATCACTTAAGGATCACTACCCACTTCCATCAATGGAATAGATCCTACAAGTTGTAGCTGGCTCTGAGAGGTTCTCATTGTTGGATGGATACTCAGGTTATAACTAGATAACAGTGAAGGAGGAAGATCAATTCAAGACAACCTTCACCACCAAATGGGGAACCTATGCTTATAAGAAGATTCCATTTGGACTATCAAATGTTGGAGCAACATTTCAGAGAGCTATGGACATGGCATTCAAAGGCTTAATTAACAACATAGTCCTGATATATCTTGATGATATCACTTGTTTTCTCCAAGAATGCTATAGATCATCTCTTTCACCTTAGACAAGTATTCCAGAGATGTAGGAGGTTCGGGGTGTCATTAAACCAAAAAAGTGTGTGTTCTAGCCCATGAAGGAAAGTTTCTGGGCCACATTGTCTCAAGGAAGGGGTTGATAATTTATCCTGAAAGGGTTGAAGCCATCCGGACACTTCCATTGTCATAACATAAAATGTCTCTCCAAAGCTTCTTGGGGAGGATAAATTTTTTCGTAGGTTTATACCTGATTTATCTACTCTTGTGAAGCCTTTAACAATGATGTTAAAGAAGAGTCTTGTATTTAAATGGACAACAGAGGAAAAAGAGAGTTTTGAGGCCATCAAGCTCACAATATCACAGGCCCCAACTCTCATTAACCCATAATTCTCACAAGAATTCATTTTATACGCTTTTGGAGGGTCTGACACTGTCTCGGCCATCTTGGTACATCCCAACAATGAAGGTTTAGAGAAACCCATAGCTTTCTTCAGTCAAATCTTGGAGGACTATGAGGTAAAATACTCTTTCATTGAAAAATAGGTCCTTGTTATTAGGAGCTTAAAGAAGTTCAAGCACTTGGTCTCAAATAATAAGATTCAACTACTAGTATCTCATGCTTTGGTGTTAAGGATTTCCTTTTAAATAAGGATTTGAATGAGAAGAGGGCAGGTTGGATCACTGGGTAATGGAATATGACATTGAGATCAAGGTGACCAAACTGGTTAGAGGTAAGGGACTGTGTGAACAACTCACCTCTAAGCAACAGGTTGAGTCAATGGGTGAAAAGGAGGCTGTCCTATTTCTACAGAGTGATCAAGAACAATCAGCTAATGATGCACCTGCTCCATGTTGGACCCAAGATTTGGTGCATTACCTTCAAATAGGTCTATGCCCTCTAGAATGGAACAAGGAAAAGAGAAGATACTTCAGACTACAAGCTATCCCTTATGTGCTTGTTGGTGGTGTCTTGTTTAAGAAAGATATCAATGGTATTCTATTAAGGTGCATTGAGACAGGCCAAATTGAGAGAGTGTTGCATGAATTCCATGATGGAGAAGCAGGAGGTCACTTTTCCCCTCGAGAAATAGCTCTTAAGATCATGAAGGCTGGTTATTATTGGCCTACAGTGTGCGGGAGTGATACTCATGGATAAAGAAGTGTAAAAAATGTACATTCTTCACAAGAAAGGAGAAGCTAGCATCCTGCCCCTTCATCCCATTTCAGTGAATCAACCATTCATGTAATGGGGACTAGAATTCATTGGGGTGATTAACCCAAGCTCAAGCCAAGGCCACAAGTGGATACTTACAACCACAGACTATTTCACCAAGTGGACTAAAATAGTGGCACTAAAAGAAGTAAATGAATCCAACATCTTGGATTTTTATGAAGGAATAGTCACCAAGTTTGGAATCCCTGCCACTATTATATCAAACAATGCATTGGCATTCCTTGGTAAAAGGATTATTGAATGGGTAGATTAAGAATGGTGTTTATCTCGGCATCTCATCAAATTATTACCCTCGAGGTAATGGTCAAGTAGATTCCACACATAAGAACCTATTAAGGATTATCAGAAAGAATCTTGATGCAAATTAGAGGACTTGGCATACAAGGCTCAAATCAGCTCTATGGGCTGATATGATCACATCAAAGAGGTCCACAGGTAGCTCGCCTTACAAAATTGTATATGGAAAGGAGGAAATATTGCCCATCTCATTGGAGTTTCCCACTTTGGAACTTGTGAAACAGTTAGAGCTAGCTGAGTTTGAACCCATGGCAATCAGGTATGCAGAGCTGATGGAGGTAGGAGAGACAAGAGAGCATGAAATGCAGATCATGGAAAAGGATCAGGCATTGATAAAAAATATTTTTGATAAGAAGGAAAGGATGAGGACCTTTCAAGAAGGAGACTTAGTCCTAAAGTGGGATGTAGATCAACAAAGCTAGGAAAACACTCCAAATTTGATGCTATTTGGAGTGGCCCTTACATGATCACAGAGTGCAAGAGTAGAAATGCCTTCCATTTGGCTAAATTGGATGGCGAAGAATTATAAATCCTAGTGAATGGGATCCATCTCAAACATTTCTACTAAATGGGAAGTTTACACCCTTGTAAATATTAGCATAGTTTTTAATTTCCCCAAGTGCGTATGCACGTTGTTTTGTTGTATTGTAGTTGTTGTTTCCCTAAGTGTTGTGGCACATGCTCTTTGTTGCTCCAAGTTACATTGTTACACAACCCAACGTGCATCCAAGTAGATGTGCTTTCCCTTTTAGTATTCATGACGGAAACTCATAGTTGATATCTTCAAAATAAAACAAATGCGAGCAATTAAAAATCCGTCTTTAAGACATGACCCATTTAGGGACAGATGAAGAAGCCCAAGGTCAAAACAATTTTCTACTCTCAGAAACTCCATTTCCAAGATTTTCTTATGAAAATTGAGAGTGCAGATACACAGGCGAGGCTCAAGGTCGGGTAGAACATAGAAAGTGCAAGCGATCGGGAGTCCATTTCGGAGGCGGGATCAATATCGGGCCGTCATTCTCGACTCCATGCCCAATGGATATAACAAGGAAACTGGTCATCTCATTTAGCGGGAAGATACCCTACGAGTCGCCAAATCGATATCCATATTTTTCCCCCGGAAAAATTGGATCAACCACAACCCCGAACAAGAAGAAGTAAAAGAATTCATGTTCAAATCATATAATCATGCAACAAAGGAACTCTACAATGGAGTGGCAAGGCCTGCGAAAGATCAAACGACCCCATGTGTAAGAAGAAATTGAAGAAATGGATCATCGAGTGAAACCGTGCTTAAAATCCAGCAAAAAATTATAGGTGGGCTTGGAAATGGAATAGTAGGGTTGGGGAAGGAGAAGATAGTGTCAAAAGAAGCTAGAGGCTCAAAGAGAAGAAACGGTGAAAGTTCAAAGTCTTTAGGCTCTGAAATAATTTAGAAACGATCTTAAAAAGACTAATTATAGAAGTGCTAGTGAAATCCGCCACACGTCGAGTTGGCATGTATCCCCAAAGGTAAATCCAAAAGTGGAGACCCAAATGAGCATGGGCTCGCCATGTGTTCGAAGTCCGAAAAGGAAAAAGAGGCCGTTGAAAATTCCAAGAGCCTGCAGAGGCTTCCACGTGTCAACCCAACGATCCTTCAAAGGAAAAATCTTGAGCGGGTTTCTAAGTGAGTGCAAAGCGTCCATGCATCCAGCTTCATAAAGGGACATGGTCGGGGTTGAATAGTTAAAGCATTGAGATAGGCCAATGAAGGGTGCCAAGTGTCAACACGGTACTAATTCAAGAGTAAAATTGGGGAAGGTTTCCAAATAAGTGCCAGGCTGCCGTGTGTCCCCGGTCAGATATATGACCCCGCCGAGAAAAAGACTTAGCCAAAAATATGAAGAAAATGAGCAAGCCATGGAAGAAGCCATGTGTCGGCCCAAGCCTTGCACTCTAAAAGCAAAATACAAAATCTACCCTCGAGACATGTGCCAACCCTCTACATGTCCTATTTTGAAAGGGGCCCCATTTTGGTAGGCCCAGTTCCCACTATTTTATACGAGATCTAATTCAAATTTCAAATGGGCATATCTTTTGACTCGGTGCTTGAAATCCAACAAATCTAGCACCGTTGGGAATATCTCGACCTCGTCTATGCCATGGAGATTTGAAACTTTAAGTTTGGAGATGTTAGGTGGGAAAAATGAAGAAACTTCTTTGGGCCATTAATATAGGATCTATTTGCCCCAAAAATCAGTTTGGATTCGATATGATCTGCCACTTCCTCCTCCTTTGAGGTGCTGAACAAGTAATTGATGTAGGCATGACAGATTTGGGGTGGATTTTGTAGGAGGCATTGATGATAGTAGTTGAGCCTTGAATTAATTTTTCCACCTCTTTCTCCTTCTTCTCTCTATGTTGAATCTATAAAGGAAGGGTCGAGGCTCTTTGTAAAGGGTTGGACGTTTATGTTTTGCACCCTCCCTTCTTCTTTTGTTCATAGAAGGATTTATGGAGCTTTTCTAACCTCTCCTCGGGTTGTAATGAAAATTTTTACTACTTGGCTACTACAATATATTGTATCAATTCCTGAGCAATAATATATATGTCTGTGGATGTTTCTCGACCCTCTCATGTATTTGTTATTGTCTCTCTAATCTCTTATTGCATTTTTGTCATCTATGCATAAGGTTTGTATTGCATTTCGTGGTCTGTGTTAAACATTAAAATGAGGGTTTAACATTCCTTTGGTGCATCACCTTGTTAGCTTAGTTTATTTTCTTGCATCTCCTTAACCATGTCTCCTTGGTAAAATAGAGTAGATTTAGAATATATTCTCTGTAATATATTTGTGTGCACTGAATAGAGGGTAGGAATCGGACTTAATCAGAGAGCTCTCTCAACTTGTAAGGTCCCACACCTTGAGAGATGCTCCATGTTGTGAAATCACATTGAGAGTCTCAACCCATCTGGTTGTAGTTGTTTGGGGGTGTTGTGATTCAACACTAACAATATCTTACGTGCTTTGGTAATATCGCACAACATATAAAAGGTTGAACAATGCCACACCATTTTAGTTAGTGTTTAGCATGGAAGCAATTCTTCTATAGAATTCATGTTACTATCTTTTCATATTACACGCGTTGGAGGTCTAGTTGATGAACAAAAATCAAAGAATGTATTGAAAATTTACTTAAACTATATTAGCGATGAGAAATAACACGTTGGAGTCAAAAATAAGAAAAGTCCAGGTAGAAAGCATGGCATGACAGGCACATTGGGGATAAAAATCTTGAGATAGGACAAATGCTGCTTCTCTATGATTCTAAGTTTTTGCACCATCCAAGAAAACTCAAAGTACATTGGTTGGGGCCGTATGTTGTCACTCACATACTTGAAATAGGTGCTTGTCAATTAGAGACGCTTGATGGAATACAATTACCCGGGTACTTCAATGGGATTAGGTTGAATCCCTACTATAAAGAAGTATTCTTGGTGTTTGTAATAAGGCAATGTTACCATTAAGATTAGGTTTCTATTATGTATTTTCCTTATTTTTTTCTATGCTTTGTTAATTTAGTTGGTGTTTTTGTGTAATAAGCGTGTTTGTGTGCCAAAAGCTAATTACTATTTAAAGAATTTATATGCGCAGAGGACTACACATACCCTTAGTGTGGGGTGGTTATTGATATCTAGGTACAAGAATGTTGAAAATAAGTACACATGAAAGGAACAAACTACTACGGGTGCTATTCAAATTTGGAGAATTATTAGAAAAGAGATTGCTTCTAGAAAAGATGACCATAGATGGAGATAAATTATGGAACAATATAACACAAGGTAAGAGGAGGCCGTGAAGACTACTAGTGGAAGGCACAATGACAAGGTACTCGGGTGCATGGAAGCATGCTAAAGAGAAGTTTGTAGCTAGAAGGTAGGAGGGCGTGCTAGAAGGTTATGACTAGGGCACAGATGTACTTGCATGGGAAATGGAAAAAAAGGATCAATTAATGAGGATTGTTGGTAGGTGAAGGAATAATAAATAAACTAACTTTTTGAAAATCTATAAAAGGAGGGGATGCAAGTTCATTCTTACCGTTACAATCGTGATAATTTTAAAAATCCAAGTGCGGCCGAGGCTGCGAAGACTATTCAGTGTGAAGAGTGTGAATCGAGATGTGACGAGCATATTTATGCATAGAGGAAGCTTGCATCCCTATTTGCGAAAGGATTTGAGTGAAGCAAGGCATTGCAAAAGAGCTAGGGCATGTAATTTCAACTAGGGCATGTTGAATCGAACCAGGGTTTGGGTTTGCACGTTGCAGGGATAGAAGGCAAGTATTTGAAGTTAGTAGATTGCAGGTTATAGATGGCACCAAAGAAATCACCTACTGCAGGAGCTAAGGGAAAGAAGAAAGTGGAAGTAGAGGTTGAAATGACTCCTGAGAGTAATTTCTTAGAAATACAATATCCAGAGGGTGTGATTGTGGGTCAAGAATGGGATTCCCACATCTAGAAGAGAAAGATTAGTGATTATAACCATTGTACACTGAAAATAAGAAGGAGTTGGATGTGTTATTAAACACAAAGACAAATAAGCACATAGAAGAAGACATTCCGGTGTATGATGATGTTGGGGAGAAGTTGTTGAAGAAGATTAGAGTTTACTAGTTGTATGAGCTCCCCTACTTTGGTAAATATGAACCCTTGTACTAGTGGTTGATGAGTAGGGTACATGAAGATTTCTTCTACTTTGTAGGACCCAGGGTAAGGATCACAACCGCATTGATCTCAATAGTAACAGGGTTAAAAGGAACAGGGGTAGATCTAGACGGTGATTTAATTGATAAGGCCGCAATCCTGGAGACAAAGAAGGATTTGGGGTATACCAAGGGTCCACACGGCATGGACATTGATAAACTAAAGAAGTACCCAATCATACAAAAATTTTCACACTTAGTGACAAAGTTGAATGACCAAGAAAGATGGTCACAAGTAAACACAATGTGGCTACACATTATGAAAAAGATGTCACAGGGAGTAACTTACAACATATCTAGTTACATCATGGAAACTATCATTAAATAAGTGCACATAGGAGAGATAATTAGTTTGGGGCTCTTATTGTCTTTGGTGTTTATGGAAATCGGTTGCCCGATGGGCCAAAGGAGAAACTATGGGAATACCCTATGGAGAACAAGTCACTTGTGGAAAGATTTAACAAATACTTGTGCGAAGGATAATGAGTAGACCATTCAAGCGAGAGGGTAGAGAAGTGGTATGATAGGCTTCACACAAAGACACTTGAAGAATATTGATGCATACCCAAGGAGTTACCTTCGGTAGTAGGGAAGGAAGTGCAGTTCACGGTATACCAACACTTTTACATCGCGTAGTTCACTATGAAATATGGGACTTGGAGCCCATGGTGCAAATTACCATATGCCTTCACAACATGATATTTCCAAGCATCAGTTCACCAGTTTTTGGATGCATGCCGCCTAAGCTTCAATGCATACAAGGTAGATTGTGACTACCATACACTAAGAAAGACATGTATATCCAGGACGGATTGCCTTTGAGAGGGCTAGTCTCGGATGTTATAAGCATGAAGCCTGTAATCTTGGAAGTTAGGGACACCAGAGCAATGCTTGTGTACCTTTAACTTAAGCCCAAGCTAGAGAATAATAAGTATGTGGAGAATGAGTTCGTGCTCCCAGGGCTGCCAAAAGGTAAGCATACAATGGAAAATGTTCTAGCACCTAAGCCCATAGAGACAATAGAAGTAGATGATGAAGAAGAGGAGCATGAAGATAGTGGTGGTTTGGAGCATAGAGGTAGGAGGTAACCTATAGATAGGGTAGAAGCTGAGCACGCAACTACTCCACCCCAGCCACAAGAGGAAGGTGATGAGGACTTGGATGCAGTCAAAGAGAGCACCATTTCAAAAGGGTGTTTAGGAGAACTAGGACCCAAGGTGCTACTCCACAATCAGTTCGGAGGTCACCACAACTCTCACCTTAGAAGGAGACAACTGGAAGAAAAAGGAGGAAGTTGAGACTGGGTGAGGAGGCGAGTAGTCTATAGAAAGTGTGCCCGAATCCCCTACACCACTAGAGGACGTGGAAGATCCATGAGAGGAAGAAATAAAGGATGAAGAAGAAGGAGAAAAGGAGGTAGATGATACGGTGCAAAATACTACTTAGGGCATATCGAACAAGCTCCAAATTTTGATGCTCGGGTTCCTAAGGGGCCAAGATCGAAAAGAACAAGCGGAGAATATGTTGCATAGGTCATGGGATATACGAGGACATATGTAAAATTGTCCATGCCCATTTTCAAAGCATAATGACACCAAAGGAGTTGTATGAGTGGGAGATGATGGATGAAGATATGGTAACCATGTGCACAAGAAAGTAGTTGTTATGGTCTATGGAAACACACATGGACGAATCAAATCGATTTGATTTATGTGAAGATTTGTGTGTATGAAGGAGGTTAAAGAAGACACTGTTATCCAAAATGTGCCCCTGCTCATTTTTTGTGGCTAACTCCTCTCATTTTTTCCTCTCTTGTGTCTCAGTCATAATATTTTGCTTTTCAAGCACTCAAAACATTCTGGAAATGACACCATTGGATAGAGCTCTTTCTCAACTTTCCAGAAAGGTAAAGTTTTCCTCCTAACTCCATGTATTTTTGAAGTTATGGCTCGGCGGAGTTTTTGGAAAAATTTCCCCTGAAAGGCCCGCAGCCAATGAGATGCCACCACATGGCACCTAGAGTGGCGGAGTGCGGGAAATTTTGGAAAATTTTCCAAATGACCAAAAAGGTGCAAAAATTCAAATTTTTGCTGCCAACCCGATTTGGCCCTATTTTGCCCTAAAACTTCAAATGGCCATATCTTTCGATCCAGAGCTCGTTTTTCGCATTTTGTATATCAATGGAAAGTGGTGAAATTCTCTAAAGATTCGGGGTCATTTTTGCATTTTTATGGATTTTGGAGAGAAAAATAAAAAACACCTCGACACGTGGTCATGGATCAGAAATGACGTTTTAACCACCGTTTTTAATGAAGAATGGCTCGCATTCTCTCCCGGCATATGTCGGGGGATGGAGTCAAAGGATGCCCATGCTGTTTTGAATGTGTTTTGGTCAATGGTTGAATCCCTTCCATGTTTTCCCACGTTTCTCTCTCCGGCTTGTCCCTTTTCACTATAAGCCGTTTGGCTCATTTTCAAAGTTGAACATTTTTGTGTATTGCAGGTCCCCTTTCTCACCTTGGAAGTGATTTTGGTGGGGAAAATTTTCTAAATGACGAGAAAAGTGCAAAAATTTAAATTTCGCTATTTGGATTTGGCCATATTTTGCCCTAAAACTTCAAATGGCCATATATTTCGATCTAGAGCTCGGTTTTCACGTTACGTATATCAATGGAAAGTCATTCTCTACAAGATTCCAGGGGTCATTTTTGCATTTTTATGGAGTCTAGAGAGAGAAAATAAAAAACACCTCAGCGCGTGGTCATGGACGAAATGACGCTTTCAACCACCATTTTTAATGAAGAATGGCTCGCATTCTCTCCCAGCATGGCTAAAAATGTTGGGGATGGGTCTATAAGGATGCCCATGCTTTTTGAATGTGTTTTGGTCAATGGTTGAATCCCTTCCATGTTTTCCCACGTTTCTCTCTCATAGGCTCGTCCCTTGCACTGTAAAAGCCAGATTTGGCTCATTTTCAAAGGGTTGAACATTTTTTGTGTATTGCAGGTCCCCTTTCTCACCTTGGAAGTGATTTTGGTGGAATATCAGACCTTTTCTAAGAGTTGTAACTTTATTTTTCCTCTCAGGTGTTGTAATGCAAGTGATTTTGATGATTAAAATAACAATACAACCTCTGTGATTAGTTTTCATCCTCTTCCTGTGTTGTTTGGTTAATTTATGATCCTTCATTACAATTATCAGTTTGTGCATGAGGTTCTTTGTTGCATTTTTATGGACTGTGTCAATCTGCAGAAGTAAAAAATGCTCACCACTCCTTTGGTGCATCACCTATTAGCATTAGTTTTAGCTTTTTTGCATTCTCTATCTCTGTCTCCTTTGGAATTTAGGGTAGGGTTAGGAATATAGACCTCTGCAACTTGTAAGTGATAAATTTGACCAGAGGAAGGAACCAGCCTCTAAACTAGAGATTCCTTTCTCATTTTGCAAGTCCCACACTTGGGGAAAGGATTCAATGTTGTGCAATCACACTGGATGCTAGTATGATCAAACTAGAAATTTGATCAACATCCAGGGGGTGCTGCTGATTTGCAACAACAGTTTTGGCATGCTCGGTGGGACCTTAGAGGTCTTCATCTTCATTACAAAAAAATTGATGTGCATTTGTTGCAAGTTTCTTGCTTTAAAAGAGCTATAAATTACACATCTGGCGACTCCAAGGAAGAAGAATCAACTGGTTTTAGTAGTGCAGACCTGAAAACTCATGAGAAGAATCAACACAAGGTCAAGAGCTGGAGAGGAAGAGGTGTTGTTTGAATATCTGCAGTTATCTCCAAGAATAAGGCAAAGTGGGAGGAGAATCCAAAGGTCTCCATCTCCACCAAACAGAACTCTCTCAACTCCTCCACCTGGTAGGCCTTTCATTCAATCAACAAGGGTTCTAAGGCCAATCAGAATGGCACAAAACAACCCCTATGTCAATTTCACTGGCAACAACCCACTTGCTCTCAATGCACAAAATCCAATCCCAGTTGTAGCATTGAAGAACATTCCATACTTCACTGGAGAAAATCAGACCTCACCTAGTGATCATGTTAAGGATATTGCTAACATTTGTGCAATCCATGAGATCAATGAGATGCAAGTTGTTGTCAAACTGCTGGCATCTTCATTCAAAGGGAAAGATTTGTAATGGTTCAGGAGTCTTGCCTCAGGTTCTATTCAAAATTGGAATCAGCTATGTATAGCCCTCCATGAGCAGTTTGGGGAAAAGGGAGACAACTTGTCCCTTTTGGAGCAGTTAACAACCATCAAGGAGACCTCCCAATGAGCGGTGACTGATTTTAATTTCAGATTTCAAAGGACTTGGGAGAGAATTCTAGTGGCAGTCAGGCCAACAGCAAAAGGTGCTTTTCTTTATTACCTTAAAGCTTTAAATTCTGATATTTCTATGTTAATTCAGTCCATGGGAGGCACAACTATCCCCATTGCTTATAGCATTGCCATTAGAGCTGAAAATTGTTTGATTCAAGCCGCAAGTGGCTCCTGAGGCCTCCAATGCCATTATTTCCAAGTTTAGAGAGCCCAAGTACTAGCCAAGTGCCTAATTTAGCTTCTATTCCCACTCCTAGAAATCAAAATTCAAGTGAAGCTTCCACTTCATCTTCTAGTGCCTCAAATGAACTTCAAGAAGTCATGAAGCAATTGCAAAATCTAGGTAATGAGCTGGTTACACTCAAAAGGCAGCAAGCTCAAGGTTTTAGACCTTCCTTCCAGCCTCAAGCTCAGCCTAATAGGCAGCCATATCAACCTCATAGACCACCCAATCCAGCTGCAAATCTAAATCAAGCAAGGCCTCCTGCCAATAGACCATTTCAGCCCTATAATCCCAATGCTACATCTGCATCTAAAGCATTAGTGCCAGTACAAAACAATATAGCTCAAGAGTATGATTGGTGTTTCCCATGCAATGAACCTCATAACCAGTCCATGTGCTTCAACGGTGCCTTGAATCAAGCATTAATGGTGACAGCAACTGGTGTGGAGGGTGAAGGTAGTCAAGGAAATAACCAGCAACAAGAAACATTCCAGCAGCAATCAGCTCCAAATGATACCACACTTGTAAACTGGCAGGCAGAAGATTTTTGTGGCATGAATCAAATGATTTCCCAAAGTGTTGCAGCCAACACAAGGTCAAAGAGAAGAAATTTGGGTGAAGAACAGCCATTGGCCCCAAGTAATTCACGACCTTCTATCACTCCACAAACTATTGGCAAACAAAATGCAATCCCAAGCATGCAAGGATTGCCTAAAACAACCCCTAGGCCAACCCAAATGCCAGTTGTTGCTGCCCATGTGCAAGGAATGAATGTGCAGGCCAAGGGATAGCAGAGGGATACTTCATCTCCATTTAGTATCATTGATCAGATGAAGAAGACAAATGTAAACATATCAATGTGGGAATCACTATCTATCCCAAGCCAAAGAGATTTGCTACAAGCTGCCATGAAGGACTGGTCAACTTCAAATCAGCAAGTCCAAATGCAAGAGAAGGTGCTCACAAATGTTGCCCAGCCTGAGGGGAATCATGGAGGACAACAAGGTAAAATATTGAAGCCCCCTCCATTCTACGTTTCATTGATTATTGGAAATCAATTAGTACACAATTGCATGATTGATTCCGGGCAAGTAGTTCAGTAATGCCCAAGAAAATAGCTGATCAGTTGGGAATTCAGTATGAAACCATATCCAAAGGGGTGGTACAGTTGGATGGGACAGCAGTAACAACAGTCGGGGTGATTAAAAACTTGAGTCTTACTTTGCATGCCTGTCCCAACGTGGTTGTTTTGCAAGATGTCTCAGTAATAGACCTTCCACCACTCTTTGCCCTATGTTTGTCAAGGGATTTCACAGCTAATATTGGAGGTTACTTGTCTGCTGATTGGTCACACATGTTGTTCAAAACAAGATATGGAACCAAAGCCACAATCAGTCTAGAACCTATTGCAAACTTTCACATTGAGCCTTACACTCCAAGCCAGATCAATACAAATTGTTCAGCGTTTGATCAAGAGGATTATCCAAGCACTGATGAAGCTGACACCAAGGTTGGAAGCATCCCTAGATTTAACTCTTGATGAATGGGCAAGCAAGGTGCATGCTTTTGATCCTTATCAAGAAATAGAAGAATCTGAGCTGGGAGTCTATTGCATACATGAAGAAAATCAGCCTATTCCTAGCATCACCAAGCCAAACCACAAAGATGACAATGAGGTATGGCAGTTGTTTTTTGATGGATCAAGGAGTAGACAAGGTGCAGGAGGTGGAGCTATGCTTGTTTCACCACAAGGAGTTAAGTATTATTCAACTTTTAGATTTCAGTTTGCATGCTCTAATAACACTGCTGAATATGAAGCTTTGATACAAGGATTGCATTAGTCAATCAAGAGAAGAATAAAGAACTTGCAATTCTTTGGTGACAGTGAGTTGATTGTCAACCAAGTCAAGGGGCAGCATGCTGTCAAGAATGATCTACTCAAGTGCTACAAGAACAGGGTGTGGGACCTCATTGAAGATTTTGAGGGTTTTGGCATCAAATCCATTCCTAGGAAAGAGAACCAAGCTGTTGACAGGCTTGCAGCAGTTGGGGCAGCCTTTGACATTGTGGAGAGCATTCAAAAGGACAAGGTACAGCCAAACATCCATGTGATTGTAAGGCCTTCAGTGCTGGACAACAATGTAAGTTGGCAAGTGTTTGAAAATGATCAGCAAATCATCCATTTCTTGCAAGAAGAGGCTGAATTCTCAGCCAAAAATCAGGAAAAGTTGGAGCAACAGTATGGTGACCAAGTGGTGCAGCTGAGAACCAACAAACTACCAAAGGGGCTTATTACTTTGGAGTCCATTTTCAATCCTAATGATCAGTTTAGGAAGGAGAAAGCAAACATCCAAGTGAAGGGAGAAGATTCAGTGTCCATCTCAGTAGAAAGAGGCAAATCACTCCAAATTGGTAAGATGACAACTGAGCAAGAAAGGTATGAGTTCATACAACTTTGTCAAGAATTCCTTGATGTGTTTTCTTGGAGCTATGAAGATTTGAAAGGTTTCAATCCCAAGTTAGCTCAACACACCATTGAATTGGATCCAAATACTAAGCCCATCAGGTAGAAACAAAGGCCAGTCAACCCCCACATGGAGCCTCTCATGAGAAAAGAATTGAATAAGTTGATAGAATCAAGAATCATATTCCCTATCAAGCATTCTAGTTGGGTTGCCAACTTGGTTCCAGTCAGAAAGAAGAGTGGGGAAATCAGATTGTGTGTTGACTTCAGAGATTTGAATAGAGCATCTCTCAAGGATCATTATCCACTTCCTTCCATGGAGCAGATTTTACAAGTTGTTGTTGGCTCCGAGAGGTTTTCACTACTTGATGGCTATTCAGGGTATAATCAGATTATGGTGAAGGAAGAAGATCAGTTCAAGACAGCCTTTACAACTAAATGGGGAACTTATGCATACAGGAAAATGCCATTTGGGCTGTCCAATGCTGGAGCTACCTTCCAAAGAGCAATGGACATGGCGTTCAAAGGTTTGATTAACAACATTGTACTGATATATCTTGATGATATCACTGTTTTTTCAAAAAATACAGCAGACCACCTCTTTCATTTGAGACAAGTGTTCCAAAGGTGTAGAAGATTTGGAGTCTCCTTGAATCCTAAAAAGTGTGTTTTTCTAGCCCATGAAGGAAAGCTCCTTGGCCACATTGTCTCCAAAGAAGGATTAGCAATTGATCCGGAAAGAGTCGAAGCCATAAGAGCACTGCCATTGCCAAGCCACAAGAAGGCCCTTCAAAGTTTCTTGGGAAGAATAAATTTTGTTCGGAGGTTTGTCCCAAATTTTGCAGCCCTTGTCAGACCTATCACCAAGATGCTAAAGAAAAGCATGGATTTCAAATGGATAGCAGAAGGAAAGGAAAGTTTTGAAGCAATCAAAGAAGCCATCTCTCAAGCCCCAACTCTCATCAACCCGGATTTCTCCAAGGATTTCATCCTCTATGCGTTTGGAGGTGATGATACTATTTCTGCAATTTTGGTACAGCAGAATAAAGACAATGATGAGCAGCCAATTGCTTTCTTCAGCCAAAGCCTAGAGGACTATGAGGTGAGATATTCTTTCATTGAGAAGCATGTTCTTGCAGTAATCAGGAGCTTGAAGAAATTCAAGCATCTAGTTTCAAACAATAAGGTCCAATTGCTGGTTTCTCATGTGGGGGTTAAAGACTTCCTCCTCAACAAAGACTTGAATGAAAAAAGGGCAGGTTGGATTACTCGTGTCATGGAGTATGACATTGAGATCAAAGTCACCAAGTTGGTAAGAGGAAAAGGATTGTGTGAGCAGCTGATCTTGAGCAAACAAGAGGAATCATGCAATGAGAAGGAGGCTATTTTGGCGTTGCAAGACAGCCATGAGCAAGGAAGCACTCAAGAGGAGAATGATGGTGTCCCCACTCCTTGCTGGACCCAAGGTATAATGCACTTCCTAAGCACAGGTCTATGTCCTCCAGAGATGAACAAGACCCAAAGAAGACACTTCAGGTTGCAAGCTGTCCCATATGCCCTTGTTGATGGTGTTTTATTCAAAAGAGATGTGAATGGAGTACTGCTGAGATGCATTGGTACAAATCAGATTCATAAGGTGCTGGAAGAGTTCCATGGTGGACCAGCTGGTGGCCATTTTGCACCAAGAGTGACAGCTCTAAAGATCATGAGGGCTGGTTATTATTGGCCCAAGATTTTCAATGATTGTTATGCATGGATCAAGAGGTGCAAGAATTGTGCATTTTTCACAGGTAAAGAGAGGCTAGCTGCCCTCCCATTGCATCCAATTTCAGTTGACCAGCCATTCATGCAATGGGGTTTAGACTTCATTGGAGTTATTAATCCTAATTCAAACCAATGGCACTAGTGGATTTTAACAGCCCACATTACTTCACCAAATGGACTGAAGTAGTAGCACTCGAGGAAGCAAATGAATCTAGCATCCTAGACTTATATGAGGGAATAGTAACCAGATTTGGCATACCAACTACAATAATATCGAGATAATGCATTGGCATTCATTGATCCAAGGTGTGAATGAATGTCGCTGTCAAGAATGGATCTACCTAAGTACTTCATCAAACTATTACCCCGAGGGTAATGGCCAGGCTGAATCTACAAACAAGAACTTGTTGAGGATCATTAGGAGGACTCTTGATGAGAATCAGAGGTCTTGGCATACCAAATTGAAATCAGCCTTATGGGTTGATAGGATAACTCCTAAAAGATCTACAGGTAACTCTCCATTCAAGCTTGTTTATGGAAGAGAGGTAATTTTGCCCATATCACTTGAGTTGCCAACATTGGAACTCATGAAACAGTTGGAGTTGTTGGAGTTTGAGCCCATGGAAGTCAGATATGCAGAATTGATGGAGCTCCAAGAAATCAAAAATCAGGCATCCCAAGCAATGGAGAAGGATCAAGCTTTGATAAAGAAGACCTTTGATAGAAAGGCCAAGAACAAATCCTTCCAAGTTGGAGATCTAGTGTTAAAATGGGATGTGGATAGAGAAAAACCGGGAAGGCATTCAAAATTTGATGCCATTTGGAGTGGCCCATACATGGTCACAAAGTGTAAGGACAACAATGCTTTCCAGTTGTCTTCATTGGATGGCGAAGAACTACAGATTCCAGTCAATGGAATCCATCTGAAGCATTGCTACTGAAGGAAATGCTTCACCCTATACATATTAGTTTAGGTTTTTCATTCCTCCAAGTGCTTGTGCACATTGTTTTGCTGTAGATTAGTTTTTCTTTCCCTAAGTGCTTTGGCACAAGCTTGTTGTTCCTGGAGATGTGTTTGCAGGCCTTGCTCCATCAGGTGATATTCCATCTTCCTCCTTGTAGTGTTCTAGTCAGTTGGGGTATCAAACAGAGAATTCAATGACTCCATACCCAATGGATTGCTTCAGGCAACTGGTAACTTCATCCAGCAGGCAGATGACCCCTCTGAGTCGCCAAAATTGTTATCCAAAATGTGCCCCTACTCATTTTTTGTGGCTAACTCCTCTCATTTTTTCCTCTCTTGTGCCTCAGTCATAATATTTTGCTTTTCAGGCACTCAAAACCTTTTGGAAATGACACCATTGGATAGAGCTCTTTCTCAGCTTTCCAGAAAGGTAAAGTTTTCCTCCTAACTCCATGTATTTTTGAAGTTATGGCTCGGCGGAGTTTTTGGAAAAATTTTCCCTGAAAGGCCCACGGCCAATGAGATGCTGCCACGTGGCACCTAGAGTGGCAGAGTGCGGGAAATTTTGGAAAATTTTCCAAATGACCAAAAAGGTGCAAAAATTCAAATTTTTGCTGCTTTGACCCGATTTGGCCTGTTTTGCCCTAAAACTTCAAATGGCCATATCTTTCGATCCAGAGCTTGGTTTTTCACGTTCTTTATATAAATGGAAAGCTGGTGAAATTCTCTACAAGATTTCAAGGGTCTTTTTGCATTTTATGGATTTTGGAGAGAGAAAATCAAAAACACCTCGGCACGTGGTCATGGACGAAATGACGTTTCAACCACCGTTTTAATGAAGAATGGCTCACATTCTCTCCCAGCGATGGCTAAAAATGTCGGGGATGGAGTGCCGTAAGGATGCCCATGTTGTTTTGAATGTATTTTGGTCAATGGTTGAATCCCTTCCATGTTTTCCCATGTTTCTCTCTCCTGGGCTCGTCCCTTGCACTGTAAAAGCCAGATTTGGCTCATTTTCAAAGGGTTGAACATTTTTTGTGTATTGTAGGTCCCCTTTCTCACCTTGGAAGTGATTTTGGTGGAATATCAGACCTTTTCTAAGAGCTGTAACTTTATTTTTCCTCTCAGGTGTTGTAATGCAAGTGATTTTGATGATTAAAATAACAATACAGCCTCTGTGATTAGTTTTCATCCTCTACCTGTGTTGTTTGGTTAATTTATGATCCTTCATTACAATTATCAGTTTGTGCATGAGGTTCTTTGTTGCATTTTTATGGACTGTGTCAATCTATAGAAGTAAAAAATGCTCACCACTCCTTTGGTGCATCACCTATTAGCATTAGTTTTAGCTTTTTGCATTCTCTATCTCTGTCTCCTTTGGAATTTAGGGTAGGGTTAGGAATATAGACCTCTGCAACTTGTAAGTGATAAATCTGACTAGAGGAACTGAGGAACCAGCCTCTAAACTAGAGATTCCTTTCTCATTTTACAAGTCCCACACTTGGGGAAAGGATTCAATGTTGTGCAATCACACTAGATGCTAGTATGATCAAACTAGAAATCTGATCAACATCTAGGGGTCTTTCTTGATTTGCAACAATAGACACCTCGTGCCATACACATAACAATAAATACTCATGTTATGTTAGATGAACAAGTGAGTAATGCTTTGGTAAAAGTCTCGACAGAGGTGGCACGATGAAATGTGGATAAGGCTGCAACAATTAGGGTGCTAAGAGAAGAACTCAAAACTAAGGATGTAGAAATAGTGCACCTAAAGAAAGAAAAGGACTTGGAGCAAAAGAATAATAGTGCATTTATAAGCATGGTAGAGGAAATTGGAGACCTTGTCCTAAAGGTGAGACCACACCTGGAATCCAAGGTACTAGAAAATTTTCCTTCAATGATGCATTATGTACATACCTTGGTGGACTTGGTGCTTGAAGATGGACCTCTACGCATGCTAGCACCAAAGAATCTTGAGCAGGAAATAGAGTGAGAAAAGGCTTCAGTGATGAGGAAGATTGCATCATATGAGGCATTGCTCTAAAGCTTATAGGAGGAACTGATTAAAGCATATCAAGCACTGAATATTTGTACATCCCTAAAAGCCATTATAAGAACCATGACCATTATGGAAGAAAATGAAGTCTTGAAATCCATGAAGGATGAGACCTTGGGCTAGACAGAATGGTTAGTGCTTATCAAGCAGAAGTGCGAGGCCCTTATAGTAGCACAAGAACCACGCAAGGAAATGCTAAATGAGCTTGGGAAACTCATTGTGTAAAAGATGGACTTATTAGAAGGAAGAATGACTGCAATGTCCAACATTATTTTGGTCTTGTAGAATGAGAAATGAGAAATTACAAAAGATGAGCTAGAGTTAGTTGCAGTAGATATCCCGAAAAGGAAAAGGTCATTTGTGCTCATGATTGAAAAAATTTAGAGGCAGAAATAAAAGAAGAATATCTAGAATTGATTCTTCCAATTGAAGTAGAAGATGCTGCAGGGTAAAGTAATTCTTTTATTCATAAAAATTATTTCTATTCTTCTATTCATATTCTTTGATTCATTTGAAGACAACCATTTCTGGGGTGGAAATGCAATTAGTGTGGGGTAATGTTGGTCAGCAAAATATGACACTTAGTGAAAAAAATATAGAAGCTTCATATGGAAGAAACAGACCATGTTCAAAGGCATGAAAGGGTCAGGAAATAATCACGCGTGAAGAAGAGAGATAGATTTGGGACTTAGCCATTTTCACGTGTACGAGCTATTTTTGGAGATAGCATGCCGAACACACAAACCGGTTAAAGACTTGTGCGACACACATTGGCTATTTTTGGAGGATTGGTTACAAAGCACTTTGCATGGGTACATGATGAGAATAGATTTACTACTGAAAGTTAACTAGAATAAGTCTATTGTTAGCGCACTTACATGTGTGGCTATTATTGTAATGGCACGTGGCTAATAATAGCATGCGACCTATTTTTGGATTGGATAAGTGGTGAAGGGAAAGTACCCACCCTTATAAATATGTAATGGTCTGTGTAGTATGATATATACAGAGATAGATATAAGTTTGAGAGTGTGAGAGAAGAGTTAGTGTGAAGTTATGTTGTCAATTTCACATTACACGCATAAGCGTAGACTATCAAGTATTGTAAGGAAGATTCTGTGTATTATTACATTTAATATAATAGAGGTTATTGTCGAATCGAAGGTTGGAGGTCATTCAATTCCTCTCATCGACACCAACGATGGGGCCATATAGCAGATGTGGTGGCATATATATAGTGTGGGTATATGCTTTTCAGTGTGCTTTAGTTTTGTAGTGAGTTTCTTTGCAGTGTTCCTGTTGCATTATGTATTGTGTATATTGGAAAACAGTTGTATAGGATGGTAGAGAACTACAGTGATCCTCTAACTACAATGATCCTCTGACTGCCGTAATTTGTTGGAAGATGATCGGTCAGTGAATATGTTCATTGGCAATGGTGATCATGTGCAGCAAGATCTAGACAGCAAGATCAGGCAGTGAGATAAAACACGATATATTTTTCCTTTTTCTGTCTTCCTATTTGGAATTTCACATTATGGGGGGGAATAATAACCAATGTTCCATTCCCATTCTATGCCAAAATGGCTAAAGTCAAGGGCAACTTCCAGTGGCAGTGGCGGTTTCTGTGTTGTTCGAGATCGAGTGGCAGCGATCAAAGACAGTGGCTGTAACTAAGAACATTGCGATTCTTAGAGGTGGAAATGTGAAATCTTTCCAGTATGTGTTTTATTGTTCAGTTTGGTGAGATGTGTTTCCTATGTTATTTCCTACAGTGTGATATTGATGAGGGCTAAAATAGTACTTGGCACATCATGATGTGGTTTTTGGTAAACCACTTGAAAACCACCAGTATCGGTTTGTGGTCAGCCAGAGTAAAACCATCCGTGAGGTTTGTGATCATCCCATGAAAATCACCAGATCATGAGCAAGTGCAAGTACAAAGGCAGGTTTTCCCCATGTTCACACTAAGGGGGGGAATGTTAGGAATATTATAGTGCTTCACATATTTATGTGTGTGAATAATAATTACGTGTGTAATTATTATGGTTGAGAGATTATTGTTAGAGTTGTTATAATATATTGTTTCAACAATATATTATTATATTTATTGTTATGTGTGGGTTATGTGAGTTATTCTCACCCCACATAATTAGGCTTGGTTGAGATTTTGTAGTTGGCAAGACTCCTTAGAATTAGGATGTCTTTTTCCTATATATGTGGTGATTCTGTATTTTGTAATTGACCCAGAATACATTGAATATACAAAGAAGATATAATATTATAGTGTGTTAGTTTTCAATGTAAATCATTGTTGCACTCACATTAATCATGCTTATAGTTTATTCTTTGTATAAATGATTTCACTATGTTTATCGTTTGATTCATGATTATTTAAGATCTAGATCTAAATATGCTATGTAGAATGTTATATTAATTATGGATTTGAATGTATTAAGTCTTCATCATGCTAACCTCTTGTACTAACAACCCTAAAGAGGGGCTAACACCTTTGCATGCTTCGGGTGAGTGCTCGGTCTAGGCCGAGTGATGTTCCAGTGCATTTGGTATTTTCTAGTAGATTCTAGGCTGCATCAAACATCATGATCAACCATGAGATGCTCTCTCTCTCTCTCTCATGGATTGTTTTTCTAGCTATAATCGATCCTCATCGTGCCGAAAGACCAATATAAAAATTATTTCATAACTCCTTGGGGGAACTTCTAATATCATGTCATGCCCTTTAGTTTAAAAACCATGGGGGCCACCTATCAGCATGCCATGACCTATATCTTCCACGATCTTATCCAAAAAATTGTAGAGGATTATGTCGATGACCTCTTGGGTAAATCCAAGCATCAACATGACCATCTTTCTATCCTTGAAATCCTCTTTACATGTCTTATTCAATTCTTCCTCCATCTTAATCCCACAAAGTGTGTGTTTGGAGTTTTAACTGGAAATATCCTTGGCTTCATCGTCTCTATTAGGAATATTGAGGTTGAGCTTGAAAAAAATCAAAGCTATCCTTGAGATTCCCCCTCCTTCTAATATAAAGAAATTTGTAGTCTTCAAGGTTGACTCCAATCAGTTCATCACTTCATCTCACAACTCTTTGATCATTGTCAACCTTTTCATCATCTTCTTCATAAAGACATCGACTTTAATTGGGATGAAAACTTCCAAAAGGCCTTTGATGATCTCAAGTAGTATATTCTATTACCACCTCTTATCACACCTCTCGTGCGAGGCGATCCTTTCTATCTTTACATGTATAGTACTTATCATGCTTTTGGTACCATTTTGGCACACCACGATGAGCAAGGTAGGAGAAAACCATCTATTATGCTAGTCGCACCCTTCACAATTATGATACTTGGTACAATCTTTGAAGCTAACAAGATGTGTTGTGATCTCTTCTTTTCCACCTCTAAACTTTGTCACTATATTCTTAATCACAAAACCTATTTCGTCACTAGTTTTCATCCCCTCAAAACCATGTATTTTAAGCCTTATCATAATGACTGCATCACTCGATGGCTCATTCTCATGACTGAGTTTGACCTAGAGTTCATCTCTTAAAAAATCAATCAAGGGCCATGTTATCGATGATGAACTAACTGAAGCCCCTCTTCTTGGAAATCATCTTCCTCATAAGTAATTTCTAAATAAGTTTATCCACACCATCATCATGAATTTTCTCCCCTCCAGATGACACTTTTCTTTGACATATCTAAGTATCAGTAAGGGGAGGTTCCTATGTTATTATCATTCCTCCTTGGAATACTCATATCATTGTCACTTATAATCTTAACTTTGAATGCACAAACAACATGGCTGAGTACGAAACTCTCATCTTGGGTCTCAAAACCATTTTCATGATGGGCATCTAAATTATTGTTATCAATGGTGACTCTCAACTCATAATTAATCAAATCAAAGAAACCTATCAATGTAAAAACGAAGTCCTTCAAAAATATAAGGACATCGTTAAATTTCTTCTTGAGGATTTCGATCTCTACAACATACATGTCATGCCTCATTCATCTAATCAGTTCACAGACACTTTGACATCCCTCACATCTCTCATTTTGTGGGTAATCAAAGAATCTAAACTCTTCATCTTTGTTCATCTCATTGATCAGCCATCTCATGTCCATGAGCTTCCTCATGTTAATCATGTTGATACTAACCAATCTGATATCTAGTACTCTCAAATATTTGACTATATTTCTCAATATAAAATTCCCTATGACCTACCTAAACATTGTAGGAGGTAATTTCTTCAACGTGCTAACCACTATATAATCCTTGACGGCATCCTTTACAAACATAGATGTTATAACATCTTACTATGTTTCCTAAAATATCATGAATCTACTTGTGCTATCTAAGTAGTCCATGACGGTATTTGTGGTGGTCACTTTAGTGGTTTAGTTGTCACCAAACACATTCTTCACATGGGCTTTTACTGGCCCAACCTCAACAAAGACTCGCTGTGAATATGTTAAAAATCACGTCAATTTCTAGTAGCACTCCAATCTCATCTATATTCCTAGCCGTGCCTTACAATCCGAATCAATATCTTTGGCCCTTATCACAGTGGGGCCTCAACCTCATTGGCCTCATCAACTTTTCTCTCTCACTATCATCATTCCATTATCACTATTATTGAATACTTCACCAAGTGAGTGGAAGCCATTCCACTCACATCCACTAAAGCTAATAAAATTATTGATTTCTTCTATCAACATATCATCTTCCATTTTGGTGTCCCCCATAAAATCATCATGGATAATGGAAATTCCTTTTAAAAAAATACCTCAATAAGCTTTGTGACTCTTTCAACATCAATCTTAGCTTCTCATCTCCTTACTATCCTTAAGCTAATGGCCAAGGATGAAGCCACTAACAAGACCCTTCATAACATCCTTGCCAAAATTGTTGATAAGGTAGGTCAAAATTGGCATCTTCACTTTCCATTTGCTCTTTGGGCTTATCAGACTAGCATCCAAACCTCTATGGGTGCTACTACTTTCTCTCTTTTCTATGGCTCTGAAGCCATTTTTCCTCTTGAAGTCCAAATTCCATCTTTATGTGTTTCTCTTCACAAATTTTTCCCCGACAAGGGCTATCATCAGTGTATCTAGCACAACTTGAATTATTAGATGAGGATCACTTAATTACTCTTCAACATCATCATGTCTATCAAGAGTGTATTAAACGTGCCTATAAAAACATCTAAAAGAGAGTGACTTTAATATTGGTGACCTAGCGTTAAAAGAAAATCAGAACATCACCACTCTAGAAAGGAGTCAACGTGGAAAGTTTTCTCCTAATTAGATTAGACCATACATTATCACACATAAGTATGGGTCCGGAGCATATCATTTAGCCTCCCTTGATGGTAAACCAGAAATGGAACCTCTCAACGCCCGCACTTGTGGATTTTGTATTGTTAACATATTTACCAATGTGCTCTTAGTCATATCAATGATATTACTTCTACCACTAGCCTTTACATCTCTATTTTAATGATTTGGAACTATGTGGTTTATCATTACTTTCCTATTTGTGACCTTAAATATGGACACCACAATGATTCTATAAGATCTAATAATTTTATTACAATTAGAAATGTATAGCTATGATACATGACATACAAATGAAATATAAATGCTAACCAATTTATTTGATACTATAAATGAAATGAAATAAAAGGGGATTACCTAAATTTGACTTACCTCACACCGATATGGACTGGATAGAGTGGTGGAATGGAAAAATAGAGCGTCGTAACGAACCTTAGAAAATTATAGTAGAGCCATATCTAGCGATGTGGGTGCACGGGGTAGGATGAGGGCACTTGGGATTCCCTGGTATGAAATATGGGCACCTTGGTCTATGGAACAACTCAGAATATGATCTTGATATGGTTGCTAGGTATTCATAATACTTCTCCTTTGGTCACATGAATGTCACACTTGGTTCGCTGATGTCGTCGTAAGCGTGTAATAAAGAATCACTCACAAAATCCCATATAAAGCATCCAACCCTAAAAAAGAAAGATGCAAAATGAGGGGCTGGATTTTCCTTATTCACCACAATGGTGGACTTATAATCGATCATTGCACTACATCTCAAATCCAATGTAGTTTTGTGTGCTTGTGTGTGTAATAATGTGCCTAGGTTTCCCTAGCACCAATGACGCAGAGATAGCGGGAAGTAGCTAGATAAAATGCAAAATGGTGGATGGAATAGAATGTACTCCCCTTCCTATGCAATGTGTGATGCATAATAGTTCCTAAATTTAGTCCCTTTCTCTATGTATATAGCTAGCACTTGAGAAGAATAGTCCACCCATAAGGTAGTATGTATGTTATGTTTATATAGGGATCTCTTGTTCAAATTTTGACACTAATGACTTGACATGCCAACTAGTACCTCGGGAGATGAGAGGGAAAACCTGAAAAATACCAACCTCAAATGAAAAAAATAAAACCAAGTGTGATGGGGACCAAGGTGCCTAAAATTAGGACCAGGGCACCTCATGCGCCCTAATCCATGTTTAAGTGCCCTAGTCAGAGACTAGTGATGACAACTGAGTGAGTACTTGCTAGATAGAAATTGCTAAGATATGACCAAGGCGTCAAGTGAGTGACAAATGTACAAGGATAATAAAGGTAAAAATAACAAGACATACGAATGGAATATGGAATGGGTCATCAATGAATACTTTTCTTATGCAAGATCCATATATAAAAACCATACTTGGCAGTATAATAATAGTAGTAAGTGCGTGATTTTGTGACTACATTTCCCCACTTTATGCTAGTGAGAAAAATCTCAATAACATAAAGTAGTTAGAGATGTGTACCTGAGAGAAGTTTGGAGAAGTCCATGATGTAGAAGAATGCACAAATGTGGTAGAAGAGCATGCCAAATGAAACATATAGCGTGACGAAATATGCATCAATGTGTTGATCCATGCGCATAATGAGAGATGTAAGACCATGATGAAGTGCACTAAATGAGAGTGATGATTGTGATGTTAAATGATTGACGATTTTGAATTTTGTATTATGATGATGTGATAGGGTAGGGAGCGAGTAGTTCCAGGCCTATTACATGTGTATGAAAAACCAGAGGATTTGGGCATCCTGCCACCAAAGGAAGAGTGTAGGGAGAAAGGTGTATTATTCTCCAACCTTTAACTACATCCTCAAAATATCTAGTTGTTGCAGACAAACACAAATCAAATTTTTAGTGATTTTGGATCCAAATATTTCGATCAAATGTGTTGACCCATATAGGAGTAGTATAGGAAAGGAAATGACGTCTCATTTCCCCCACTCTAAGGGTTTCACCATAATGTGTGTGATGGCTTCCAAGTTAGGTCATCTGGAAGAAAACACAAAATGTAGAATAACTTCCCATGTTAGGTCATATGGGAAAATAACGAATGTAACTCCCAAGTTAGGTCATCGGGAGGCCAAATGTGTTGTATTGTATCGATTGAATGGTATGATTTTGATTGTTGTAGAAGTTGAAGTGTTATATGATTGATTGATTGGTTGTTTTGATTGTTTTACTCATAGAGAGATTTTATGCTTGTTTCCCCCATGTTAGGTCATTAGGGGAATCGATAGAAAATGATGAAATGTCACATGGTGTATTAGTAAATGTTCAAAAATGACGAATTAGAAGTGTTGAATGATCACATAGTGGTGTAAGGGGAATTATAGGATGACCCCAATTATATGCCCCCCTTTGGTGAAAGGGGAAGTGATGATAAGAATGAACGTTGAGCCAAAAGTAAGTGCATAAAATATGCTGATGGATATCACAAAAATAGGTGTAGACTGAGTGAAAGAAAATGTTGAGGAGAAATAGTGTATTTTTGTCATGTGTATAATACGATGGTAGGTAGAATTTTGAGGAGAATTATGCAAATGGGATAGAAATCAGAGTAAAAATACTCAAGATATTAGAAAAATTGTGTGACGTGTATTAGTTGAGTAGTGAATGTGAAGTATGACCATAGTAGAGTGAATAATGAAAAGTGACTATAAATAGTAAAGTGAAAAAGTGATTAGTCAACTCATTTGTCTTTTACATGAGTGTGAGAGTGAGCTCTGAGTGTGTAAGGATGCTGCAAGTTAGAGCACCATGATCGAGTTGATTTGATAAGGTGGTGACCGTAGTGGCATCACGTACAACAACGGAGTTGGTAAGCATGATTTTTTTTCAAAAAATGTGTTTGTAGTATTCATTTTTGGTGAATTTTTGTAAAATTGTTATTTTTGTTTTTCTTGGCATTTTGGACTGGACAAGACCAATGAAGGTGCTAGTGGCCTCCAGATAGGAGTGCCCAGACATGGGCACTAGTGTCTTGCTCTGTGCGCCTAATCCTTCTTCTAGGCACCCATGTCTAGAAAGTTTGATTTTTTCCCGAGTGATGTAAACCTCAAATCTGATGAGTAGTGATGTCATAAGTAAGCACATGTTTATTTCGTATGGTGTTCTAACACTATGTTTGGTGTTGTTTTTGGTATGTAGAGGGATATCCATTCGAGGGAGTTCCGTGGTGGTCTCCACTTGAGTAAATTTATCGGGATGGGTTTATTAGATGATGATTGGGAGGTTATGTACCATGCCATCCTACAACATATAGTGAGGATGGGGGATGTACCCCATAATATGCTTATGTTAACAACTTTGCACAAGAGGCGGTGTATAAAAATTACATGTTTTGAATAGCTACGGGTGAGATGACAGATTACATTAGGGAATGCATATCACATACTATGACTACTATTATTGGCAAGAGGGTATAGGTCATGGTTGTGGAGGACATGCAGATAAAGATGAAGGCCGCTAGGTGGTATTTTATAGGGACTTGAGTGCCTTCCGAGGCCTAGATTAGTTTGGATGTGATTTTTATATCAAGGGTTTTGTACTTGTAAAAATTTATAGTTGTGGTTATTGCATCATCGGTTGTAGTAGAGGGAGGTGGTGTGGACATCTTATAGAAGATGCATGATATTTATCACTGGATAGAGGAGGAGAGTATTAGGTATGCCTAGGCATGATGTGTGTTGGCCCACCTGTATAGATATCTTTACTGAGATTTACTCGGGAGGAACATGGAAGTAGGATTGAGTGACTACTTTACTACATGTATGGGCCTACGAGCATATAGTAGTACTAAGGCCAATTGGTGGTCCACAATCAGATTGGGCTAGGCTTGACATATTTTCTAGGAGATGGATTGGTGTGCATGGGAGGAAGATGGATACTAACACCTACGGGAACCCGATAGAGATCGGGTGGGGCCCAAGGTAGTGAAATGGAGGCCATACCGAGACTATGGGGGATGGATAGAGGATGCGGTAGAGCTACGATTCATATAAAGGACAATGTGGTTAGAAGATTGGTTTCTAGGGGGTGACCGAGTTATTCTAGGTGGAGTGGGTATCTCGACAGTTTGGTATGGCCCAAGATGTGCCCCTAGAGCCATATGTGTGGGCTATTAGAGCACCGAGGAGGGCTGAAGCTAGACCAAGGCCCACATGAGAGAAGCTAGTACCTCCTCGGCTAGAAGAGGTCGATGTAGAAATAGAGCCGATAGATGTAGATGATGTGGGGTGTATGGAGGCATAATGTGCATGGTGGGTAATGCATCGATGGGTTTTTTTCCATTGTTTGTGGAGGTGGTGGGATTAATGTTATCCAAAATAAGCCCCCTACTTGTTTTTGGCTAACTTCCTTCATTCCTTCCTTGTGCCTCAATCAATTTTTTTCACTTTTTAGGAACTCAAAATTATCTAGAAATGGCTTCATCAGATAGAGAATTTTCTCACCTTTATAAAAGGTAAAATTTTCCTTCTAACTCCTTGTATTTTGCAAGTTATGGCTCGGTGGAGTTTTGAGGGAAATTTTCCCTAGGAAGGTCCGCGACCAATAGGAAGGCGCCACGTGGTGGCGGAATGGTGGGGCAGCGGAGGTAAGTTGGAATTTTTGCCAAGGAGTGGTCGGGGCGCAAAAAGAAATTTTTGGCCCAAGGCCCATGAGGAATAAGAAAATGACATGTGTCCATGGAACCAGCGAGGGTCGGAGGGGTGGAGAAAATTTGGGTTTTTTCCAAAAGTAGCAAAGGGAAAAAAGGAGAAAATTGGCCCATAGGCCTGCCAAGGAGAAAATGAAATTTTTGGTTGTAGCCTGCGGGCGAATAGGAATATGACATGTGGCAACGGAGAGAGGCGGGCGTGGAGGGATTTGGTGAAAATTACCAAAGTTTCCAAAGGGGCACAAAGAAGAAATTTTCCCATGGGCCTGAAGAGGAAGAAAATTGGCAAAGCCCCATGGCGAATAGGAGAGTGACACGTGGTGGTGGAGCGCCTGGGCGCAGAGTGATTTTGGAATTTTTTCCAAAATTCAAAAAGGCGTAAAATGGCCATTCAGACCTGCAGACCAATGGGAAAGTGCCATGTGGCATTAAAGCGGTGGGGAGTAGAGATTTTTGGGGAATTTATCCCAAATTCAAAAAAGGGGAAATTTTTTGGGTTTCGGCCCGCTTGACCGATTTTTCCCTGTTTTTGCCTTAAATCTTTAGATAGGCATATCTTTCGATCCAGAGCTCATTTTTTCTTGATTTTGATGTCATTGGAAAGCTATTGAGGTCCTCTACATGATGAAATCTTCAATTTTATTTTTTTGGTGGAATTTAGTGAAAGAAAAATGAGAAAATACCTCGGCATGGGGAAAAGGGCGAAATGACATTCAACCACCATTTTTAATGCCGTATGGCTTCCATTCTTCTCAAAGCATGTTCAAAAATCTTGAGGAATAAACTTTTAAGGGTACCCATTCTGTTTTGATGGATTTGGTTGGTGGTTGAGTCATTCCTTTCATTTTCCCGCGTTTCTCCTTCTTGGCTCAGGTTTTTCATTGTTAAAAGCCATTTTTGGGCTCATTTGTAAAAGGTTGGACATTTTTTATGATTTGCAGGCTCCCTCCTTCACCCTGGCAAGTGAATTTGTGGAATATCAAACATTATTTTTAGGATTACAACATGTTTTTCTTCCTTGTTATTGTAATGCACTATATTTAAAAATGGAAATGACAATGCAAGCTCAGTGAATGAATTTTCAATCCTTTCTTGTGTTGTTTGCTTCATTTTGATCCTTCATTACATTTTAGCAATTTGTGCATGATGTGTGTTGCATTTTTATAATCTATGTCAATTTGCAGAAGTAGATGTTCACCACTCCTTTGGTGTATCACCTTGTTAGTTTAGTTTTATCTTCTTTTCTCTCTTCTATCCTTGTCTCCTTGGCAGAATTAGAGTAGGATTTTGAGTTAAACCTCTACAAATTTCATGTATACATATGATCAGAGGAGTAGAGGAACTAACCTTTAATCTGGAGAGTTTTTTCCCATTTTTGCAAGTCCCACACTTGGGGAAAAGATTCAATGTTGTGCAATCACACTGGATGCCCATTATCAAACTAGAAATCTAAGAAAACATCCAGGGGTGCTGCTGATTTGCACTAATAGTTTTGGCACACCCAGTGGGACCTTAGAGGTCTTCATCTTCATTACAACAAAGTTGATGTGCATTTGTTGTAAGTTTCTTGCTTAAAAAGATCCTTGATTTGCACATCTAGCAACTCCAAGAGATAAAATCAACTGGTTTCAACAGTCCAAGTCTGAAGATTCATGAGAAGGATCCAAACAAGGTCAAGGGCCAAAGAAGAGGGATTTTCTGAGTATCTGCAGTTATCCCCAGGAAGAAGAGAGAGGGGAAGAAGAATTCAAAGGTCTCCATCTCCACCAAATAGAACTCTATCAACTCCTCCACCTAGTAGACCTTTCACCCAATCAACAAGGGTTCTCAGGCCAATCAAAATGGCACAACACAACCCTTATGTCAAATTCACTGGCAATAGCCCACTTGCTCTCAATGCACAAAATCTAGTTCCAGTTGCAGCATTAAAGAACATCCCATACTTTATTGGGGAAAATCGACTACTCACGGTGATCACGTCAAAGACATTGCTAATGTTTGTGCAATACATGAAATTTCCAAGATGTAAATTATTGTCAAATTGCTGGCATCTTCATTTAAAGGGAAACCCTTGCAATGGTTCAGAGCCTTGGGGTAGGCTCTATCTAAAATTGGAATCAGCTATGTATAGCTCTCCATGAGTAGTTTGGAGAAAAAGGAGATAATTTTTCTCTATTGGAACAATTGACAACTATCAAGAGAGCTCTCAATGAGCATCTAACAAACTTCAATTTCATATTTCAAAGGACACTGGATAGAATTCCAATGACAGAAGAAGGCCTACTGACTGAAGGTGATTTCTTATATTATCTCAAAGCTTTAAATTCTGATATTTCTATGTTAATTCAATCCATGGGAGGTGTAAATATACCTGTAGCTTATAGCAATGCCATTAGGGCTGAGAATTGTTTGATCCAAGCTGGTAAATTGGTGCCTAGGCCTCCTATGTCCTTATATCCAAACTTGGAAATCCCAAGCACTAGTTAAGCACCTACTTTAGCTCATGTTCCCACTCCTAGAAATCGAGTTCAAATGAAACTTCTAGTTCATCCTCTAGTGCCTCAAATGAACTTCAAGAAGTCATGAAACAATTACAAAATTTAGGCAATGAGCTGGTTACACTCAAGAGGCAGCAAGAAGCCCAAAGTTTTAGATCTTCTTATCAGTCTCAAACTTAGCCTAATAGGTAACCATATCAGCTTAATAGGCCACCCAATCTAGCTAAAAATCAAAATCAAGTGAGGCCTCCCGCCAATAGACCATTTCAACCCTATAACCCCAATTTTGCATCTACCTCTAAAGCCTTAGGGCCAAAGTCAAAATAATATATCTCAAGAGTATGATTGGTGTTTCCCATGTAATGAACCTTATAACCACTCCATGTGCTTCAATGGTGCTTTGAACCAAGCTTTGATGGTGACAACAACTGGCATAGAAAGTGAGGTGAGTCAAGAAACAAACCAACAACAAGGAACATCTTAGCAAAATACAACTCCAAATGAGACTACACTTGTGAACTGGTAGGTTGAAGATTTTTGTGGTATGAATCAAACAATTTCTTAGAATGTAGCAGCTAACACATGGTCAAAGAAGAGGAATATTGGTGAAGGGCGATCGGTAGTTCCAGGTGATCCACAACCTTCTATCACTCCACAAAGTGTTGGTAAGAAAAATGTAGCTCCAAATGTGCAAGGACAGCCCAAGCCACCTTCTAGACCAACTCAAATGCCAAATTGTTGTAGCCCATGTACAAGAAAAGAATGTGCAGGATAAGGGGCAGCAAAGAGATGTTTCATCCCCATTTAAAATCATTGAACAAATGAGGAAGAAAATGTGAATATATCTATGTGGGAATCACTATCCATCCTAGGCCAAAGGGATCTACTACAAGCTGCCATGAAGAATTGGTCAACTTCAAATCAGTAGGCTCATATGCAAGAGAAGGTACTCACAAATGTTGCTCAGCCTAGGGGAAGCTTGGAGGATAGCAAGGTAAAGTTTTGAAGCCCCTCCATTCTATGTTTCATTGATCATTAGGGATAAATTAGTACACAATTGTGTGATTGATTATGGGGCAAGTAGTTTTGTAATGCCCAAGCAAATAGCTAATCAGTTGGGCCTCCAATATGAAGTCATATCCAAAGGGGTGGTACAATTGGATGGGACAGTAGTAACAATAGTTGGGGTAATTAAATATTTGAGTCTCACCTTGCATGCATGCCCCAATGTCACTGTTTTGCAAGATGTCTCAGTGATAGATTTACCACCACTTTTTTCCCTATGTTTTTCAAGGGATTTCACACCAAATTGGAGGCTATTTATCTACCGATTGGTCACACATGTTGTTCGGACTAGATATGGAACTAAGGCCAAAATTAGGTCTGAACCTATTGCAAACTTTTACATTGAGCCTCATACTCCAAGCCCAATCAATGCCAACTGTTCATGAAACATTTGATCAAGAGGAATATCTAGGCACAGATGAAGGCCGACACCAAAGTTGGAAGCATCCCAGATTTGACTCTTGATGAATGGGCAAACAAGGTACATGCTTTTGATCCCTATAAGAAAATAGAGGAATATGAACTAGGAGTTTATTGCATGCATGAAGAAAATCAGCCTATTCCTAACATCACCAAGCTAGACCATAAAGATGACAATGAGGTATGGCAGTTGTTCTTTGATGGATCAAGAAGTAAACAAGGTATGGGGAGCTATGCTTGTTTCACATCAAGGCATTAAGTATTATTCAACTTTTATATTTCAGTTTGCATGTTATAACAACACTACTAAATATGAAGCTTTGATACAAGGATTGCATTGGTCAAGAAAGAGAGGTACAAAAACTTACAAGTCTTTAGCGAAAGTGAGCTGATTGTCAATCAAGTTAAAGGACAACATGCTGCCAAGAATGACCTACTCAGGTGTTATAAGAATAGGGTGTGGGACCTCATTGAATATTTTGAGGGCTTTGGCATCAACTCCATCCCTAGGAAAGAAAACCAAGCTGCTGATAGGATTGTAGCAATTGGGGCAGCCTTTGATGTTGTGGAAAATATCAAGGAAGATAAAGTGCAGCCAAGCATTCATGTGATTGTAAGGCCATCAATGCTAGACAATAATGTAAGTTGGCAAGTGTTTGAAAGTGATCAACAAATCATCAATTTCTTGTAAGAAGAAGCTGAGTTCTCAGGTAAAAATCGAAAAAGTTAGAACAACGTATGGTGATCAAGTGGTAAAATTGAGGACCAACAAACTACCAAAAGACTTGTCACTTTGGAGTCCATCTTTAATCCAAATGATCGATTTTGGAAGGAGAAAGAAAACATCCAAGTCAAGGGAGAAGATTCAATGCCCATCTCGGTGGAGAAGGCAAATCACTTCAAATTGGTAAAGTGGCAACCAAGCAAGAAAGGTATGAGTTCATGCAACTTTTCCAAGAGTTCCCAGATGGAGCCTCTATCTCAACACACAATTGAATTAGCTAAATCCATCAGGAAAAAACAAAGACCGGTCAATCCACACATGGAGCCTCTCATGAAGAAGGAATTGAATAAGTTAATAGAGGCAAGTATCATATTTCCCATCAAGCATTCAAGCTGGGTTACAAAATTGGTTTCAGTTAGAAAGAAGAGTGGAGAAATCAGATTGTGTGTAGACTTTAGAGATTTGAATAGAGCATCCCTCAAGGATCATTACCCACTTCCTTCTATGGAGCATATTTTGCAAGTTGTTGCTAGATCTGAGAGGTTTTCATTGCTAGATGGTTATTCAAGGTATAATTAGATCATGGTAAAGGAAGATGATCAGTTCAAAACAGCCTTCACCACCAAATGGGGAACCTATGCATATAGAAAAATGCCATTTGGGTTGTCTAACACCGGAGCTACCTTCCAGAGGGCAATGGATATGGCATTCAAGGGATTGATCAATAAAATAGTGCTGATATACTTAGATGATATTACTATATTTTCTAAAAGTGCAGCAAATCATCTCTTTCATTTGAGACAAGTGTTCCAAAGATGTAGAAGATTTGGGGTATCCTTGAATCCCAAAAAATGTATTTTCCTAGCTCATGAAGGAAAACTCCTAGGCCACATTGTTTCCAAAGAGGGATTAGAAATTGATCTAGAGAGGGTTGAAGCAATAAAATCACTGCCATTACCAAGTCACAAGAAAGCCCTTCAAAGTTTCTTGGGAAGAATCAATTTTGTTCGAAGGTTTGTTCTAGACTTTGCAGCCCTTGTCAAGCCAATAACTATGATGTTGAAGAAAAGTATGGATTTCAAATGGATAACTAAGGTGAGGCAAGTTTTGAGGTAATAAAAGAGGCTATCTCACAAGATCCAACTCTCATTAACCTAGATTTCTCTAAGGATTTTATCCTTTATGCATTTGGAGGTGATGATACAATTTCTGCAATTTTAGTACAGTAGAACAAAGAAAATGCAAAGCAGCCAATTGCCTTCTTTAGCCAAAGCTTAGAGGACTATGAGGTAAGGTATTCCTTCATTGAGAAGCATGTTCTTGCAATGATTAGGAGCTTGAAGAAATTTAAGCATCTAGTTTCAAACAACAAGGTTCAATTGTTGGTTTCTCATGTGGGAGTTAAGGACTTCCTCCTCAACAAAGACCTAAATGAAAAATGTGTAGGGTGGATTACTCGTGTCATGGAGTATGACATTGAGATCAAAGTCACCAAGCTAGTTTGAGAAAAGGATTGTGTGAGCAGCTGGTCTTGAGCAAATCAATGGAAGCAATCAATGGGAAGGATGTTGTTTTGGTGTTGCAAGACAACCAAGAACAAAGAGGTGTTCAAGAAGAGAATGGTGGTATGCTCACTCCTTGTTGGACCCAAGACATAATGCACTTCTTACAAATAGGCCTATGCCCTCCAGAGATGAAAAAACCAAGAGAAGACATTTCAGATTGCGGTGATGCTCCATATGCACTTGTTGATGGTGTTTTGTTCAAAAAGGATATAAATGGAGTGCTGTTGAGATGCATTGGGACAAATCAAATTAAGAGAATGTTAGAAGAGTTCCATGGTGGATCAGCTAGGGGTAATTTTGCTCCAAGAGTGATAGCCCTCAAGATTATGAAGGCTGGCTATTATTGGCCCAAGGTGTTTAGTGATTGTTATGCATGGATCAAGAGGTGCAAAAATTGTGCATTCTTCACAGGCAAGGAAATATTAGCAACCCTTCCATTGCACCCAATTTCAGTTGACCAGCCATTCATGTAATGGGGTTTGGACTTCATTGGAGTCATTAACCCAAACTCAAGCCAAGGACACAAGTGGATTCTAACAGCAACATATTACTTCACCAAATGGACTGAGGCGGTGGCACTCAAAGAGGCAAATGAATCTAGAATTCTAGACTTCTATGAGGGGATAGTAACCAGATTTAGTATACCTACCACTATAATATCAGATAATGCTTTGGCATTCATAGGATCAAAGGTAATTGAATGGGCTATTAAGAATGGGATCTATTTGAGCACTTCATCAAATTCTTACCCTCAAGGTAATGGCCAAGACGCAGTCTACTAATAAGAACCTATTAACGATCATCAAGAGGACTCTTGATGAAAATTAGAGGACTTCACACACTAAACTTAAATCAGCCTTATGGGTTGATAGGATAACTCCTAAGAGATCCACAGGTAACTCTCCATTCAAACTTGTCTATGGAAGAGAGGCAATCTTGCCTATGTCACTTGAGTTACCAACGTTAGAACTCATGAAGCAATTGGAATTGTTGGAGTTTGAACTCATGGAGGTTAGATATGTAGAATTGATGGAACTCCAAGAAATTAGAGAGCATTCAACCCAAACAATGGAGAAGGACCAAGCCTTGATTAAGAGAACCTTTGATAGGAAAGCTAAGGCTAGAACCTTCTAGGTTGGGGATTTAGTGTTGAAATGGGATGCAAACCGAGAAAAGCCAGAAGGCATTCAAAGTTTGATGCCATTTGGAGTGGCCCCTACATGGTCACAAAATGTAAGAACAACAATGTCTTCTAATTGTCTACATTGGATGGTGAAGAACTGCATATTCCAGTTAATGGAATCCATCTAAAGCATTGCTACTAGAAGGGAAACTCCTCACCTTGTACATATTAGCTTAGATTTTCATTCTTCCAAGTGCTTGTGCACATTATTTTGTTGTAACTTAGTTTTAAATTTCCCTAAGTGCTTTGGCACAAGCTTTGTTGTCCCAAGGATGCATCTTTGCAGGCCATGTTCCAGATCAAGTGATGTTCTACTCTCACAATCTTATTTCTAGAAATTTTCTAATGAGTTGAGAGTACCAAGTAGTTAAGTTGATGACTCCATGCCCAATGGATTGCTTCAGAAGATGATGATTTATCCAACAGTAGATGACCCTCTCGAGTTGCTAGAATTGTTATCCAAAATAAGCCCCTTGCTTATTTTTGGCTAACTTCCTTTCATTCCTTCCTTCCTTGTGCCTCAGTCAATTTTTTTCACTTTTTAGGCACTCAAAATTATCTGAAATGGCTTCATCAGATAGAGAATTTTCTCACCTTTCCAAAAAGGTAAAATTTTCCTTCTAACTCCTTGTATTTTGTAAGTTATGGCTCGGCAGAGTTTTTGAGGGAAATTTTCCTGGGAAGGTCCGCAACCAATAGGAAGGCGCCACGTGGCGGCGGAATGGCGGGAAGCACAGGTAAGTTGGAATTTTCACTAAGGAATGGTTGGGGGCGCAAAAAAAATTTTGGCCCGAAGGCCCGCAACGAATAAGAAGATGACATGTGTCCATGGAATCGGTGGGGGTCGGAGGGGTGGAGAAAACTTTGGCTTTTTGCCAAAAGTAGCAAAGGGTGAAAAGGAGAAAATTGGCCCGCAGCCCACCAAGGAGGAAATGAAATTTTTGGTTGCAACCCCGTGACAAATAGGAATATGACACGTGGCAGTGGAGCAACAAGGCGCGGAGGGATTTGGAAAAATTGCCAAAGTGTCCAAAGGGACGCAAAGAAGAAATTTTGCCCGTGGGCCCGAAGAGGAAGAAAATTGGTGAAGCCCCATGGCGAATAGGAGAGTGATAAGTGGCGGCGGAGCGGCGGGGTGCGGAGTGATTTTGGAATTTTTTCCAAAATTAAAAAAGGCGTAAATGGCCGTTTAGACCCATGGACCAATGGGAAAGTGCCACGTGACATCGGAGTGGTGGGGGCAAAGATTTGTTGGGGAATTTTTCCCAAATTCAAAAAAGGGGAAAATTTTGGGTTTCATCCATTGACTTGATTTTTGCCCTATTTTGCCTTAAATCTTTAGAGGGCATATCTTTCAATCTAGAGATCGATTTTTCTTGATTTTGGTGTCATTAGAAAGCTATTGAATTCCTCTACACGATGGAATCTTCAATTTTGTTTTTTTGGTGGAGTTTAGTGAAAGAAAAATGAGAAAACACCTCTAGCATGGGGAAAAGGGCAGAACTAACATTTAACCACCATTTTTAATGCAGTATGGCTTCCATTCTTCTCCAGCATGGTCGAAAATCTTGGGGAATGAACTTTTAAGGGTACCCATTTTGTTTTGATGGATTTGGTTGGTGGTTGAATCATTCCTTTCATTTTCCCACGCGTTTCTCCTTCTTGGCTCAATTTTTCATTGTTAAAAGCCATTTTTGGGCTCATTTGTAAAAGGTTGGACATTTTTATGATCTGTAGGCTCCCTCCTTCACCCTGGCAAGTGAATTTGTGGAATATCAGACCTTTTTTTTAGGATTGCTACATGTTTTGCTTCCTTGTTGTTGTAATGCACTGTATTTAAAAATGGAAATGACAATGTAAGCTCTATGAATGAATTTTCAATCCTTTCTTGTGTTGTTTGCTTCATTTTGATCCTTCATTACATTTTAGCAATTTGTGCATGATGTGTGTTGCATTTTTATAATCTATGTTAATTTGCAGAAGTATATGTTCACCACTCCTTTGGTGTATCACCTTGTTAGTTTAGTTTTATCTTATTTTCTCTCTTCTATCCTTGTCTCCTTGGCAGAATTAGAGTAGGATTTTGAGTTAAACCTCTGCAAATTTCATGTATACATCTGATCAAAGGAGTAGAGGAACTAGCCTCTAATCTGGATTTTTTTCCCATTTTTGCAAGTTCCACACTTGGGAAAAGATTCAATGTTGTGCAATCACACTAGATGCCCATTATCAAACTAGAAATCTGAGAAAACATCTAGGGGTGCTATTGATTTGCACTAACAATTACTATAGGGAGGAGGAGTTGGAGGGGTAAGCACATTCCCCCAATAATGTAGTGACGATAGTGAAGCATGAGTATCTATCTGTATGGTTATGTTGTGTGATTTGTTGCTTGGTTGTGCAATGGTCATTGTTTTCTAGTGTGTTGTTCTATTAGTTGTAGGTGACGCATATTAGTCCTTAATTATGGAAAAAAATCTATATATTGATGCGGAATGTGCCCAATGACATACTTGTGGGTGGAGGCATATTAGAGCATGTAAATGATATTGCATGTGAGCATGCCCATTTGTTTGAGCTAATTGCAAATAGCAGCAAATGAAGTGTACTTGTGCTACTTGAGCGAGAGGGATGAGGCATGCGAGGAGACATGACAAGATAGAGAGGCAAAGGGGTAGAGGTCCTTAACGCAGGATGTGTTTTCTAATTTTATTGAGTTATAGAGTCACTTTACGAAGCAATATACAAAGGTGACATTACTACGGAGTCGGTGAAGAGATATCAAGGTCGTGATTAGTGGTGTAGAGTTAGTGACGAGGCACCAAGTTCTAGAACTATTCTAGTACTAGAGAGTGATAATGATGATGAGATATGAGTTGTATTATTATATTTGATGTAGGAGAGTTTCTCCTAGTGATGAAATGTTTTCTAACTATGACTGTAGTTGATATATATAAATGGATTTATTGGTATACGATGATTGTATTTGACGCGTTTATTGATGTTTATTGATGTGTTGTGATCACTGATATATGATTTATGAATGATTTTTGTGATGATGTAATGTAGTGAATGTTGTTCATGTTTGTGCAGTTGACTTACAATATATAGTTGTTACATGATATGATGATGATATAGTGTAGATGATAATATATGATGTACATAATATGATCGTGTAAATAAAATTGTGATGAATGATCAATTGACATGTAAAAGTATGATATAGTTGTTATAGCATAATGAAGGGTATATTAGTATGATAAAGATAGGGGGAGAGAATATAAGTGATTCCCCCTAGCGTATAGATCATGAGGTTCATTTAGATAAGACCCCTCAGAAGTCAAGAATGAACCATGTAAAGTAAGAGTGTGTCATTGGGAAATGATTCGACAGAGTGTGCTATATGAATCACCAAAGCGAGTGAAGAGAGGTTCTTATTGTAAAAAATCCCTCAATATTCATGTAAGAACCATAAGAGCACGAGTGTGTCATTGGAGGTTAGGGTGATAGAGATCACCTACCAAATACCAAGCCAACGTGAAGTGGTGGAAGCATATGGGATGAAAGGAGCATGAGCATATGAGCTACACCGAATGTCACATGGAGTGGCGGTGGGAGGTGTGAATGTCGAGGGCTATGGAATCCAATGTGAAGTAGTAGCATGATGTGATGGATGATATGGATGAGGTGGATGATATGGTGCAGTGATGGATGGATGTGATGGAGAGCGCACATTAGTAACAACTTGTGGCAATGGATGAATAATGACCTTAGCACTAGACGAAGGAGATAACTCAATCGGAGTAGTAGCTCATTGAAGAGGGAGAGGAGATATGGACCACTCACGTGAGTAAGAGCCAAAGGAAATTATTCCCTTATCCTCTAACTATTGTAACCGATCATGAAGGGAGAAACAATCATTGTCCCTATGGCCATTGATACGGTGATAGTTACAATAGGGTCGATCACAATGATGTTATGGATAATGCTAATTAGAAGGTAAGTGAATTAAATGCTTGTCAAGAACACAACACATCATGTGGTCGAGCGTGATGAGATAAATGCAATGGCTTACATGAAATAGGTGTAGAAGATTTAGTGTAGCTTTCTTTGTGTGAAGTAGGAGAAGGACACTTTTGTGATGTAGTAGGCTGAACTTGCTTATGAGGAGGAGATGGAGATCATGTAGGATGCTCAATTGATGGAAATGGAGAAGAACTAGATGATGTAGCAGTAGTAACAATAGGTGGAGGATCTATAACATGTGTAGCAATGAGGTCTTGTTCTAGATCAATGACTTTATAGCATAGAAGTGTGAATGATTCACATGTGTCATATTGTAATATTTGTTTTAATGTAAGAATCAAACCATGACAGAAGATAAATTGCTTCTCTAAGTTGATAGGTTGAAAGACTAATTAGTGCATACAAGAATTGAATCGTAAGATGTAATCCATGATAGGTTTTGTTTTTCCCTGATGTAAAGTAGGTAGGTGATCATATGTAACTTGAGGGCCATTGTTGATGATAAAGAAATGGAGAAAATATTCTTCCATGTCACAATAAGTGCTAATAGATCCAAATGGTAGATGAGTATACCATTGTAGATCATCATCCATAAGACTATGTCAAAAGGATTTAAGTAATAATCGATCATTAGAATATGAATCCATAACCATATAGTAATGCTTGAGATGCAAGTAGGGGTTTCTAGTACCATCAAAACATGAAAAGGTAGGCATGATAAAATCCTTAGGAAATGTTGAGTTATGAATCTTCTTAGGAATAGGGTTTCCATGCAATGAATTTTTATCAATGGAAGCATAGTAGGCCTTGATTTCTAATGTGAGTGATTGAACTGAGACTATAAATGACCCATAACATGCATGAGAGACAAGATATCATGTGAAGGAATAGTAGAGGATGGCAATAATGTGTTAAGTAGTTGTAACTTTCCATTGTGAGTAATCATAGGGATGTCAAGAGGAGAAAAGGAGATTCCGATGCTAAGGGAACACTAGGTGTAGGTACCTAAAAAGAAATAGTTGATGAAGTACATGAAACATCCATAGAAAGCGATAGAACTAGCATTAGAAACATCCCTAAGAGATGAAATGTCTCGATGGAGATGCAATGATAGGAGGAGCCACACTAATAGATGGAGATGGAGTGATAGGAGGAGATGAAGTGGTAGGAGGAGATGAACTAATAAATGGAGATGAGTCATGCATATTATTAGATACAACCTCAAAAGAAGATGATAATGGAGTAGGATATTCACACTCAGTAGTATGTAAAGTAATAGACTCATGACTATCAATTATTTTATCAAAATTAGAGAGAGACTCAAATATGAAAATGTCATTAAGTGTATCATCAATTGGATCATCAACATAGTATGAAGGAGTATGTGAACTAGTATGTGATGGATCATGAGAAGCATTATTAGAAATAGGAGAAGCATGAGATGCAAATATAGTAGTGGTTTGACTAGGAGGAGAATCAATATGCACATGTGTACTATCGTCAAGACCAAACATGATTTTTATTTATTGATAAATCAGGTTGAGGGGGCCCATTCCATATATACCATAGTGAGGTAGGTCCTCAGATACATATAACTAATAAAGAATCTAAAATTCCCTAAAGATAAGACCAAATGACCCTGAAAGCCTATCTAAGACATTAACTATAATTACCTTCCATTGAAGGATAATAGTCAACCATGTTAGTAAAATGCCATTTTTTCCTATTTTCTTTCTTACCTCATGCCATGGACCTGGCTCTGTAACAACTACCATCTGCATGCTATTAGGATCCATGGAAGGTGTTGCTTGGTCAGGGGTATGTTCCTGATCTGAATCTGATTTTTCTGAGATATCAGATTCATGTCCTCTCTTAACTCCGCATGATTCTTTCTTCTCTTCTTGCCTTTCCTTTTTCTCTTTTGATTTCACTTGCATGACCCTCTATGGTCTTCCTTAGCTGTTGATTCACACACCGAATGGGGAGGGAGGTTATTCCAACCTTTACTAGGTTGCATCTTCTTTTTCTTTTGAATGTTCTTCCTTTCATTTTCTGGGCAAGATGCCTGAAGATGACTAGGCGTCTTACAAATATGGCATTGAAATACTCGTATTTTCATAATCCAATAGTTGCACATGCTCCAAATCCCCCACTTTCAGAATAATCCTATCCGAGAGTCCCTTGCTGAGGTCAATTTAAATGCATATTTTGGAAAAGGAACGGATGCCAATTGATGCCCTGGAATGATCAATTTTTAGAAATCTCCCCAGAGCCTGGCCAATATCTTCGAGGGCATGCCAAAGATGGAGGGGAAGATTGGGAAGTTGTACCCATACTGGCATTTTACTCACTGAAAGAGTGTTCGAGATCAAAATTAGGGAACCAAGGAGTGAGAAATAGACCAACATTACCCCAAAACCATGGTCCATTCGAAAGAAACTTATGATATTCCTCATATAGAAGCCCCTAGAGCAGAAGGAGATCTCACAATTATTAGTCCTGTTTTCGAAAATCCACTATGAAAGAGCTTTGGCCTCTAGCTACGAACTGTTAAATCTCCCGATAATAGCCAGCTGGGTAAGATGGAGAAAATGGGTTCCAATCTCAAGCTTATTTAGGCTCAGCATCATGATCTCCTCAGCACAATCAACAATATATGCTTGGGAATTTCTTGGGATTGGGGAAAATTCTAGACTACCGCTTTGAATTTTTTTGGGCGCATGAATGCCACTACCCTTCCCGCTGGAAACCTTATCATGAAATGTCGTGCCATCACCCACAGAAGCATCCTGACCCGCGCCACCATTATGACTTGGAGGGGGACTTGATGAATCACCACTGGGAACAACCATGATTCACGGGATCTACCAAAAGTATGTTTTAGGTCTGAAATGACTGTCGTATCATCTTTCTTGCTCAAGTTATTAAAATCCTTGATGCAAGCCACATCCTTCCCGGAGATAAGAACCTTATACCACACCCCTAGGATCTCTTCTTCATTGCTCTCCCCGCACGATTTTGACCGTGATATGTTGGGGAGAGTAGTGGCCAAGATTTCTTTCCATTTCCATGACTTCTTCCCATTTCCCGAACACCCTAATTTCACTTCCTTTTCTTTCCATTCTCCTCCTCATGTTCTACATCAATAAATAAAAAGGCATATTTGACTCCAAGACCAAACATGAAATTAATAAGAGAATCATCTAGAATTTATTTAGAAATGTCAGAAGGAGGATCATGGCTAACTATATAACATGGTGTACAATGAGTGAAGCTCATCACATTAGAAACAATGCCAATAGTAGAATTTTCAAAGCTAGTAGGCACATTGCATTCATTGGCTAAGAGTTGTTTTTGAATATGATCCGACATAGTAACATCATGATATAGAGCAGTGATCTCAGCTATAATTGCCTCATCATATATGGGATTGATACTAACATGAGGCATGATTAGCCAAGAAGGATAAGATTTATCCTTATCCATTAGGGTTTTAGTGGATCCTAGGAAAATTGTTCTAATCTATAGGTTCACCAAAATGATTCAATAAAATATAATATTTTTATTAAAATAGAAATGTACAACTATGATAAATGACATACAAATGAAATATAAATTCTAAGTAATTTATTTGATATCATAAATGAAATGAAAGGGAAAGGGGCTTACCTAAATTTGACTTACCTCGTAGTGATCTGGGACTGAACAAAGTGATGGAATGGTAGAACAGAGCATCGTAATGAACCTCATAAAATTGTAGAAGAGGCATATCTTGCCAAACTAGGATGTCCGAGGGCATGATGAGGGTACAGGGATGCCCAGTTTGAAATCTAGGTGCCCTAGTCTACAGAACAACTCAGAATATGATCTTTATATGGTTGCTAGGTTTTTGCAATACTTCACCTTTGGTTGCATGAATTTTGCACTTGGTTCATTGATGTCATTGTAAACCTACAATAAAGAATCACCTGCACAACCCCACACAAAACATCAAACCCTAAAAATAAATATGTAGAATGAGGGGTCCGACTATCCTCACCGCCACAATAGTAGAATTACAAATGTGTGTTATAGTACATCTTAGATCCAATGTAGTTATGTGTGCTTTTGTGTACAATAATGTGTCTAGGTTACCCTAGTGTCAATGACGTAGAGATAACAAGCAAAGTAGCTAGATAAAATGCAAGATGGTGGATGTAATAGAATGAACTCCCCTTACTATGTAGTGTGTGATACATAATAATGCCCAAACGTAGTCCATTGCTTTATGTAGAAAGCTAGCCCTTGATAAGAATAATCCTCCCATGAGTTATTATGTATGTTGTGTTTATATAGGGATCTCTTGTTCAAATTTCAAAACTAATGACCCGACATGCCAACTAGTACCTCTAGAGATCGAGGAAAACCAAAAATACCAACCTCAAATAACAAAAATAAAACCAAGAGCAATAGGGACCAAGGTGCCTAAAATCACGACTAGGGCACCCCAAGTGTCCTATGACTAACTAAAATTAACTAAGATGTGAGTAATATTGATAGTTAATCTAATCTAGAACATGTAAATATGGTAAATAAATGTAGTAATTGACTATGGAAAATGACCCAAGTAACTAAGTAAGTGAAAATGTGAAACCTAATAAGAAAAGAGGGTTATGAAAGCCTTAACTAATTCACATACTTGATGGGCTGTGTCACAAAGTTGAATGGAGAAATATGAAGCAGAAATCATTGTGCAAAGGTCCTAAAAAGGACATATTTGGATTGATTCTCTAGACTAGGGCACCTAGAGAGGGACTGGGGTGCCTACGGGCACTCTGGTTTGCAAAATAGGCACCTTGGTCTATGTAAAAGATTTGGAACTAAATTTCATAGATTTGACAGTGGTCCAAAGCCCTTGATGTTTGTCTAATCAGATTCCCTATATTGCGCCAAATGTCACTACTAATCCAAGATTAATAGAAGACCTACAAAAGACCACAAGAAGTATCAAAACCCTAAAAAATAAGAATGCATATGAATAGGTCGGATTGACCTCAATTTCCACAATAATGGACTTACTAATTGAGTGTTGCACTACATTCCATACCCAAATGTAGTTCTAGTGTGTGTGTGAATCATGTTCCCTAGGTTGTTCTTTGTGTCACCACACTTTGTGATGTAGCGAGATAACTATGTGTAGAAAATGTAATAGAATGGTGGATGAAATAGAATAGAATCCTCCCCGTATGATTTTTGGATGCATATATCCCATCCCTATCCCTTGTGATGGAGCTAAGTGAATGAAAATGATCTCCAAATGTTATAGATGAATGCAACTCTAGGTGGATGATAGTAGTGACTAGTTCTTGGTCCCTCATTATGGTCTCATAACTTTATATTTATAGGGTTCTCTTGATCTAATTTTGTAATTAACCTCAAAATGATTGACACTAAAAAGATAAAGACCTCAAAATAGCTATAAAGAGCCAAAAAAGTTGTGAGAAAGTTCAAAAAGGACCGGGATGCCCCTAGTGTGACCAACGCACCCTACTACTAGCTTGGATGCCCCCACAAAGATAAAATGATGGAAGATGATAAAAACTAACTGGGCATGTGTGTGATGGAGGTTGGGAATGATGAAAAATACCAAATAAAAATGACCAAGAGACAAGGGTTAATTAATACTTTCTTCACTCAAAAACCCTCTAAATAATAGTATGAGATTAGGACTAAATATTAGCCAAATTGAGTGATTTATTGTCTACACTTTCCCCACTTTAAGTTGGTTAGTGGAAGATTGGTAACATAAAGAAGATTGAGATGTGCACTGATAACCATGTAGATTGATGAAGAAGGCATGTTTGAAGGACTAGACAAAGTGTGGAACGAAAAAAAGATGATGGAGTATGGAAACTAAAGATGAAAATGTGCAAAAAGTGATGAGAGTGAACCTAGGGTGGAAACACGTGTGTTGATGCTGATGTATGTAGTGTACTTGCATGGTTAGTATGCAAAGTGTGTTGCCGCAAAGTTTCGTTGTTGACGTTGTTATTGGTGTTGTCATTATTGTTGCTCCCCGATTGCTTGTTTCTCATACGGTCATAAACTATGAGGAGAAAATTATCAAGGAGTCAAATATATATGTGTGTGTGTGTGTGTAAAAACATAATGTAAAAGACACATGTATGTAAAAATCATTTGAATGTAAAATACACAAATGAAAATTGTAAATGGAACATGTGCACCTGATCCATGTTGAGAGAAAGAGTGTAGAAGTATATCATGTACTACGATGTTTTTGGGTGATCTCACGCCACCCTAGCCAAAGAAGTATAGGGAGAAATCTACATTATAATCCTTCATGTAATCGCTTCCCTAAATGTGTGTGAAGAGATCTCTGTATGCATCATGGTTGATTAGGCGATCCGACATCGATGGTAGAATAATTATTGGGAGGAATTCCGTTGTATCCTCCAACCATTTATCATTCCCCCAAATGCTAAGGACTACCATTTCTTGTAAAATTTATTGTGTATGGGGTTCATAGACTAGTTTGAACCCACTCGTTGTATATAACTGAACCGAACCAGTGTAGAATATCGGTATAGTATGTAGAAAACTCAAAAGATGACCCCCTCTTTAGGGGTGCATACGATGTTGTTGATAAGAGAATGCAGCCCCAAAATAGGACCAACCACATGAACTTTGAAAACTATGCCCTATAGGGGAGGGAATGCGCTTGGTAGAAACCAAGGAATATACAAATAAGATGCTATCCAAAGACAAGTGTTAGTATGAACAAGCTTACATGTAAGAAGATAAGTGTACACTATGCAAAAAGTGTTTAAGCTACCAAAGAAAAGTAGTAACGAAAACATGCAAGAAGAAAAGATAATCCCAACAAAGTGGGTTGTAAAAAGGGACACCACTCACTTTGTCGCAAGAAACACGAGGCCCATGACCGCATACAATAAACAAGTGTGCACACCAAACATAGGACAAAGCCCGTAGATAAGAGAAAATAATAATAGACAATTTAACAAACAAGTATGGAAGCCAATATCCCTGAATAAAAATGTTGCACATGAAGCACTTGTTAACATCTTAGAAAGATAACTAATATGTCAAAAGCATGTGTAACCAAGTAATATAAAATGCTAAGTACAAAATGAAACAATAACACATGTGAGATACAAATGCGGATGCCCTCAATGACCAAGTGTAGGAAGGGTAGAAGGTGATCATCCGTGTTGTGTGTAAGATACGATCCGTGATCACAACTAGAAAAAGATGTGAATGCGCATGTGTGGATGGTATAGATAAATGACATAAAAATATCTATCTAGCATGTGTAATAATAAATGACATAAAAAATCTATCTAATGTGTAATAAGCAAGAGTAAAAAAAACTATAATATGTAGTATGATGTGGATGGGTGGAATGGAATGCAAGATGGAATGATAGGAATCCACGTACCTCCGAGAAAATGGAAGTGTATACAATGAGGTTCAGTTGGTTTTCCCCTCAAAGCAGTGAAGAATAAAGTGTAAAACAAGAGTACGTCATCAAGAAATGGTCCAAGTTTTTGTTATGTATAATGCGATGTGATGATTGCATATGTGTAGTGATGACATATGACCTCGAAATGATGTATGTCTCATGAAGCCTATAGCTGAAATTTATATCACAAAAATGAATTTAGGAGTGATTTTATCTTAAAGCATATATCACTACAAGATGAAAAGTATGGATTGGTGGTGTAGCCTAAAGCATATGCCACTACATGACGATGAGTTAGCCTATAACTTGTGTCACTATCCTAGAAATGTTGCATGATGAGAGGTTGAATGATAAATGTGTAATGAATATAAGGTCCATTTGATTTGTAAACCCTCGACTATCAGTATGGACTAAAGAACTAAAGTACATCATAGGGTGTGACTTTAGTGTGTAGAAGAAGATGTAGTACATGCAATGATGATGATAGAAAAACATGTGATGAGTAGAATGTGTAAATACATGATATGTAGAATGCGATGTAAGATGTGTAGAATGTAAAGTGTAATGTATAGTATGCAATGTAAAATGTGTAGATATACTAGTAATGTAATATGTAGGATGGAATGCTAGATGAGTATGATGAAGACTAGGATGATGCAAATGTCAAAATGTTGTAGAATAAATGTAGAATGTATGGTGCATGATGTGTAATGTGTGAATAGATGTGGTGTGTAAGACCTGTAGTGTAGTGTGTGGGGTTCATGTATAGTAAGCCCTCAACAGTCAAGTGTGAACTGGAGCACAAGAGTGTGTCATCGGGTATGATGATGCTAAAATTTAGGTGTGCCTATGATGACATATGAAAATGCAAATATGAGACATGCACAAATGTTAAGGTGAGTGGGGGGATGTATTAGATGTTATGTGGCAATGCGTGTACATTTTGATAAATGATGTATGAAGGTGGTGAGGTATCATAAATTTTGTAAGATTGATTCAGGAATGAGAAATTGTAGAGTAAGTGTGATAAGGGAGATGATTGTAAAGGGAGGTGTGTATGAGTGGCTATGTAATGAATAAATATGTGAATGTAAGATGAAATGAGGTTCTTAATCGTAACAAACCCCTCAATAGTCATATAAGAGCCATAATAATATGAGTGTGTCATCAGGAGGGTAGAGTGATAAGAGTCACCTACTAAATAAAAAGTTTGCATGCGGTGAAATGTGTTGGATAAAGTTAATATTAGAACTATGCGATGGTGATGTAATTGAAAATAAATTGTGACCACTAGTAGGAGGATTATTTTCTTTGATGAAAGGGATTGGTTGGAGCTTAGACTTAAGAGGAGGCCATGTTGCACTAACTTTGAAGGGAGGTTTCTTAGGTTGACTTGGTGATATGATAGACAACTTATTAGTAGGATATTGTGAACTAATTTTGGTAGGTGATTGAATTGGTGATATTGTAGATGGATGAGTAGGAGGAGATGGTGGAATATTTGTGAGAGATTACTACTTAGGAGGTGTTTGAGTAACGTTGGCCTCGCTGCTCATTAGATATAGATAAATCATATTTAGGACTCGACGGGGATTTATTAGTCATATTAGAATGTTGTGGAGAAAAAAAATAAGTCCTTAACGCTCAATATGATTGATAATTCATGGAAAAGTGTGGCAATCGTTATCATTATGTCCATTGATTCGATGATAATTGCAATATGGATGACTTTGATATTTTTCTAACCCATAAGGAGAATAGTAATGAGTAGGTGGTAGAGTCATCAATTGATGATTAAGGAGATGAAAAAGGATGTCATGTTCCATAGTATTATGATCAAATATGAGAGGATCATGCGAATGGCATGTCTAGAGGTTTAGCTAAATAACATTTAGTAGACATAGATTTCATATAAGATATAGAAGGAGAAAAAACATGTGATTGAGAAGCATCCTTAAGCTATTGAATTTCAGATCTGAGAGATGTAATAGTCGATTCCATAGACTTAATTTTTTTTTGAAATAATGCATGTAGAGCTTGAATTGAGTCCAATAGGGGTTGATTAGATGTAGGACCACTAGGACTAGGGTTGTCAGATAAATGATTGAATATAGGACTTATTTCATTTGGTGACATACTTAGAGGATGACATATGGAGTCTAATTGTCTTTGTAGAACAACTTGATAGTTGGGATACATTTTAAGTAGATAAGACAAAGGAACTTGAGGAACTTTATGACCCATGATAGAAGAAAGATGAGGATCCTAAGTGTGAAAGTGGCCGGGTTCACCAAAATGATTAACTAAAACTAACTAAGATGTGTGGAGCAATGATAGTTAATCTAATCTAGAACAAAATGTAAATACAGTAAATAAATGTAGTAAATGACTATGCAAAATGACCCAAGTAACTAAGTAAGTGAAAATGTGAAACCCTAATGAGAAAATAGGGTTAAAAAGGCCTTAGCTGATTCACAGACTTGACGGACTGTGTTACAAAGCTCAATAGAGAAACATGAAGCAGGAAATAATGTGCAAAGGTCCTAAAAAGGACATATCTAGACTGATTCTCTAGATTGGGGTGCCTAAAGAGGGACTGGGGTGCTTATGGGTGCTCAGTCCAAAAATGGGCACCTGGTCTATGTGAAGATCTAGAATTGAATTTCATAGATTCGGAAGGTGGTCTGAAACCCTTGCTGTTTGTCACATCAGATTTATTACACTTTGCTAGATGTCATTAATAATCCAAGATGAATAGAATACCCACAAAAGACCATAAAGAAGTATCAAAACCCTAAAAAAAAAGAATACATATGAATAGGTCAGATTGACCTCATCTTCCACAACAGTGGACTTACTAATTGAGTGTTACACTACATTCTAGACCCAAATGTAGTTCTAGTGTGTGTGTGTGTGTGTGTGTGTGTGTGTGTGTGTGTGTGTGTGTGTGTGTGTGTGTGTGAATCATGTGCCCTAGGTTGCTCTTGTCCTAGTCTCACTTTACGATGTAGTGAGCAAACCGTGTAGAAAAATGTAATAGAATGGTGGATAGAATAGAATAGAATCCTCCCCTATGCTTGTGTGATGGAGATATCCAAACCTTATCCCTTGTGATGGAGCTAAGTGAATGTGAATAATCTCCAAATGTTATAGATGGATGCAACTCTAGGTGGATGATAGTAGTGACTAGTGCTTTTTCCCCCATTATGGTCTCATAAATTTCTATTTATAGGGTTCTCTTGATCTAATTTTGTAATTAACCCTAAATGACCGACCACTAAAAAGATAAAGACCTCAAACGGCTAAAAAGAGCCCAAAAAGTGGCAGGAAAGTTCAAAAAGGACCGAGGCACCCTCATGGGATCGGGGTGCCCATGGGTGTCCCAAGATTAGCCTGGTGACCCAGTCAAATCTAAAATGATTGAAGATGATAAAAATGATGAAGAGATGGGGGTTAATTAGTACTTTTATCACTTAAAAACCCTCTAAATAGTAGTATGAGAGAGAGACTAAATACTACCAAAGTACATGATTTAGTGTCTACACCCTAATCCTCTTTAGGTGCCCTACTGTGAGACTAGTGACGAAAATTGAGTGAGTACTTGATAGATAGAAATCCCTCCCTAACTCGGAATTGTGTGAGTGAGTAAAAATGTAGAAGGCCAAAAAGGTGAAAACCAACAAGACATATGACTAAAATATGGAATGGGTCATCAAAGAATACTTTTCTTCTACAAGATCCATATATAAAACAAATACTTAGCAGATAATAATAGTAGTAAGTGTGTGATTTCGTGATTACACATGGCTCTACCCATGACATATTCCTTACGGAAAATTTCCTTCTTTTATATGGGAAACCTATAATAATTACCTATGCCTCCTTATATACCTACTAGAACCATGTTAAGGGTCTATAGGTATCACTTATACATCTTATATCCCCTCCCCAAGTGGTCTACTTGGATATCCCTAACTTTATCTTAAAAATTAAAAATCTAGATGCTCATATCAAAGCTATCATATAAAAGAAACATAATGCTCCCTCGAAGGAAAATTGTTCATATAAAGAAAAATTTCAAAAATTATAGACTTCTCCTTGAAGGACAACTATCATATATCCTACCATCTAAAAAGAAAAAAACCTAATATCAAAAAGCAAAAGTTTAAATGTAGACCACTCCCTTGAAGGATGGCTACTATCTTCTATCATGGAAGTAAAAGCTTCCCACATTGATCACCCTTCAAAATCTCAAAAGTAAAAGCAAAATATCAAAAGCAACCATCCTTGGAAAGCTTCCCGCATAAACCAAATTTCCCATTCTCCACAAACTTCCCGCATTGATCATTTTTTCCTATATTGCTTAGAGTTGGGCATATACCTAGGACTATCACCTAAGGAGAACATATTTCCCCTATATGAGTTATATTAAAATCCCCCTTTTCATGTCGATAGTAGGTCTATAAGCACATTTCCCATCTTTTCCCTTATGATCTTAAGTATGACTAACTATCGTTAGTTATGTGTTAACACCTACTATTGGTTGCAAGTTCATCACTTTGTCTTGTTCTCGTTTTCACGATCACCTCCAATCCAGTCCAACAACATCCCTTCCTCATGCACTCCTTACTGTGACAATGTGTACTTCAAAACTTTTGGTCACTTTTATCAAGTTGCAACCCATCTTATCTTACATCTTATCTAATCACATTTCAGCATTTTATCTTACATCTAGTCTAAAATGATCACATCATTTCTATCTATCAATCTAATCACCCTTTGAATTCATCACTATCACCAATAAATCTAAGCCTCATCCATCATATCCATCACATATAATCTACACCCATTTAATACACCTATAGACACCTAAAATTGCTTATCCAATTTAGGTGCCCCCTGCGCATTTGTCTTCACGGGTAACCTGGGGCAAGTTTACATCACCACTTCTCCCTTAGGGTATTATTTAATATTTGATTTAAACATATATCCTAAGTTTATGTCACCCCATTATGTTTTACCCATAGATAATTAAATATTAACTATTTAATTATATTTTCTACATATATCCTAACCACTTATCTACCCCATATCAATTCCTAACCTCCCGTATCTATTCTATCCATCTATCCCCCCTATTTTTTCTCCTCCCAAACTAAGCAGTGGGATATTTCCCATATTTGAGGTGGAAGGATCACTTCATCTTCCCAAAAATCATCCCTTTTGGCCATTTCGGGAGACTTCTGTCCCTGATCGGTGCCGACCGATACTCGGTCGACGCCAATTTTTTAGAGCAGCACCGATTTCATCTCGGTCGGTGCCGATTACAAATAGAAGGCTAGAATTCAGTTCTGGTTAGACAGTGAGACATAGAGAGAGAGAGACAGAAAGAACGAGAGAGTTTTGAGCATTAAGTCTGAGCATTATCTATCAAGTGAGAGTGAATCCTATCCAAACCAATCCCTGAGAGGAGTACCGTTACTCTGCTCCTACCACATCGACATCATGAGCCTCCATCAATCTCTTGGTGACTTTTTTCCCCGCATCCAAAGACAGTGGAGCCTTGTCAGTATCCCTACGGCTCTTATAGATCCAGTGGAGATCGACGATCTAGCTTCCACTGTCTGTTTCTCAATCTTCCTGTAATTTTCCCCAAGTCAACGCCGACCGTACCCAGTCGATGCCGATTCTCTCTAGTCGACGCCGACCTATCTCGGTAATCGATGCCGATTATTCTCGACGCGTCGATTTTCCTAATCGGTGCCGATCTACCTGCGGACAAGTAAAATAATTCAGGGAACACAAATCCAACATTGTTTTCACACTTTCCTATTTTTTATTGGTTTTTGTCTCTGTGTTTACTTTTTTGTCTATCATTTTTAATCAAAATATAGACATTTACTTACATCTTTTATCATGTATGCTTCTTTCCTTAATTGAAAACGTGGACTGACATCCGCCGAGGGAGCTTATCGCTTCCCGACCCACTTTTCTAAGTAGTCCACCCAAATATCTTTTAACGTGGTATTTTTCTGTCAAGCATCTGTGTCTCACAGGTTTCTTGGATCTACTTTGTAGGATCACTCGTGTGCGCCCGTCTTGTCTACATCGGCTTTCTTTTCCATCTACATCTTCAGATCTTGTCTTTCAGGTATCGATTTCATTTGAGTTTTTCAAGGTTTTTGTGTTTAGTTTGGTACATTAACTTGGATAGGTAACAAGCGCGAAATTATTGATCTACATTCTGGCACACCCGGTGGGACCCAACCAAAGTCCCTTATTGGTAAGTTCATTTCTTTTCCAGTTTTGAGCTTCTGTTCTGTTTCTTCGCTACTTTTCGTCAGTTCTCCGTAGCATTTCCTTCTTTCATTTTGGTCTTGCTTCTTTCACTTAATAATTCGCAAAGTAAAAGTTTCTTCTTTCTTGCAAAACTAAATTCCAATTCCTATTCCAAAGATCAATAAATCTTTCATTTGATTTCAAAATTGCATTCTTGATCCATCTCTTTTTACAAAATTGTTATTTTATTGAAAGTTTTCTAGTTCTTTAAATAGAAATTTTCATTCTACTATCATCTGGATATATCTTTCTAGATTTGTTGGGTGTTTGCTTAACCTTTTCTTGTGGAGCACATTACTTTTTCATGGGATTGTTCGAGGGGAAGAGCTCAACAACGCACTTTTTGAAGTCCACACACCTTGGAGAGCTAAATCTATAGGTATTCCTCTTTTATGGTGTTTTCTCCTTTTTAAGAACTTAAAAAGAACTTGTTTGTTTGTTTTCTATCACATTCAAACATTTCATTTTGGAAATCGAATTTATCGCATCTGGATAAGAATTTGTTTGACTTGTCTTCATCGAAATCCAACACTTCGTTCTTAGTGCTTAAAAAGAACTTTTCCTTTGTCATTTCTGTTGTATGCTATTCATCTAGTTTTCTAAATAGGCTGGAAAAATTAATCAAAATCGGTAGTGACACTATTTGATTTTTATTTTTCACCCTTGCACACAAAGCCAAAATCACTAGGTATAAAGCATCAAAACAAAAATTCCTCCCCTGGCCTCACCTACTTGGAAGTGACATCCAAGAGGAAGAGCCTACGCGGTACTCGGGCCGCGCTATAAATTCACGGAAGTTCTGGTATATATTGGCAAAGCACCCGACTCCCTTATCGCAGTGGTGTGTGAAGTGCGGGGGTAGGCCCCTATATCAAGCCACGTACTGGTCTTTTACTGAAGTGCCTTCGGGACTCCTCACCAAAACATTCCCCAAACCATCCTTAGTTTGGCTATCTGAGTAGTTCCTGTTCTAAAAAGCCTTCCCTAATATTTTCTTTCTTAAAAGTAGGAAAATTTAAAAGAGATAATCACCTACGCTACTTGAATTGTCTGTGCATTAGTTAGGTCAATCTTCTTTTTCTATATTTCTACTTGTTTATGATGGTCATCACTCGGTTACAATCTAGAAGAATGGCTCAACTGGCCCCTTCTTCCTCCGAGATCACCACTAGTGTGGATGTTTCGGCACCCCTCAGGTCTTCCTCGGGACCACTATTAGTTGGTTCCCCATCTTGGTCATATAATCCTTTCTATCAGCCTAAAGCAATCCCATCACGTCCAGCTTCCCCAATCCTTCAGAAATATCATCTGCTTCTGATATAGAGTATGTTCCTCATGGGGATCCTGAATTTTAGGCACTCCTTGATCACAATCTGGTAGCCCTTATGGACTACCTAGTACATAAGTCCATTCGAATATCTGATCAGGGACCACCAATCCAGCAAGTTTACGATTATCCTCGTGAACCATCCCAGGATTTTGTAGAATAGTTAGCATCCTTTTTCTCACCTCGAACCATGGAAGAGGGTGGCGCACCTGTGCCTCCTTTTTCTCTTCCACCGACCATGTCAACTAGTTCTCAAATAGTCTTGCCTATTCCTAACGCCACAGTTACCTCGACTATTCCACAACCTACTTCTGAGAAGTCCTCTTCTCTAGCTATAATGGGCGCGTCTACACACCCACATATTGTTGTTAATTCTTCTATGCCATCCATTACATCCCAGGGTCAGTACCTCTTTATGAGTCAACCCCTTCAACGAGTCAGTTGGTTCCTGCTTCTCATCCTCTAGTTGGTCTTTCTTCCAATGTTCTAGCGACAATGACCTTCACCCATCCTCTAGCATCGACACCCTTAATAACCAATCCAGAAATCAAAAGCCTCATTCAGACCTTGTTCCCCACCATGTCCAATCAAATCAATACCCATGTTCCTCAATCCATTCCGATTCAGTCAACAAGTATAGGAGCCCACCAATCACAGGCTCCGACTTTCATTCAACCACCTTTTTCTCAACCACTTGTCATCTCACAACCTGTTTATACACAGGCTCCTTCATAGCAAATACCTCACCAGGTGTCACCCAGAACACTTGGTTATTCCTCTTATCATCCTGTTAATCAACAGATGAATCCCCCATTGAGTTGACGCCTCAACAAAATCCACCATTCGCTTCTTATGTAGGACATACCAGTATGCCTCCTCCTCAATCTGACATGGTCCAAATTCTTTTCAAGAAAATCACAGACTTAGAAGCTTCCACCAAAGGGGCTTGTCCTTCATACTCTTTTGAAGAAGTGTGTAATGAACCCATTCATCCATCAGTGGCTTTTAAGCCTTATCCCCCCAATGGGAACTTCCTAAGTTCTCAAAATTTCATAGTCGGGAGGATCCTCAATAGCACCTATGAGCATTCAAACACGCTTGCTACCTGATAGTCCAAGATCAAGAGCTTATGCTTGTACTTTTCCTATGTCTCTAGCAGGGCCTGCTTTAGATTGGTACAATAACATTCCTCAACATTCCTTGTTTTCTTTCTCTCAATTGGCCCAGATGTTTGTTGAAAACTTTTCAATAAATATCACACATAAGATCTCGATTACAGATCTTTATAACATTCATCAATTCGATGATGAGTCTATTGCAGACTTTTTCGCTCGTTGGAGAGGGATAATAAACCAATTTTCTTTCTCCCTTCCTCAATCTCAACAGATCGAGTTGTTTACCCGATCTTGTGCTAATCATATTTCTTCCACTTTAAGGATCCAAAATTTTCATACATTTGAAGAAGCCTTTACGATGGCACGTAAACTTGAGTCCCATGCCATTGAACAAGGGAAGTTAAAACTTCACTCTAAATCTAAACCATATTTTTCTCGGTTTACAAAATCAAACCCTTCCACTTCTAAAGACAAAAATCAGGGATCCACTAACGCTATCATATTAAAAACACCACGTGCCGATAACAATTCTAATCAAACACCATGGAGAGACTCCTCATCTTCTCGAAAAGGACCCTCGTCGTCTCAATCTTTTACTTCGTTGGGGGAATCATATGCTTCTATCTTAGAAAAAATGTTGGAAGTTCACATGATTGAACTTCCCCCCATTAGAAATTTCGATGAAAGCCAAGAACGTCCATTCTGGTATAGGGAAAATGACTTCTGTCATTATCATAGAACTAAAGGCCATGACATTGAGCGATGTCAAACCTTCAAAAATCTTGTCCAGAAATTCATTGATAAAGGCGAGCTCATTCTGGATAACCCAAATGCTCCCCAAATTAGGCGCTTGATGTTTTTAAACAACCTTTTCCTAATCATTCCCCAAACCATGATGCTTCAGAGTCTCAAAAACCAAACACTCATACTATCAGCTTCATTTCTACTGAAGAATCTTCTTCTAAAACTAAGCCATCTATGAACACATCGACTGAATCAGAACCTCCTACCGCTCCGCTAGTCGCTGGGATTCCATCATTTTCAGACACCCCGTCTTTGAATATTCCCACCTTGTTAGAAATGGATTCATCTCCCTCTGCCTCTTTATCTGATCTTCCGTCTATTCCTGAGACAGTTTCATCTTCATCTATCTCATCGTCAGATATTCTTTTGATGCTCGAGGCAATTACATCTCTTCGAGTTTCCACCGTGAATACATCTACTTCTGTTTCTCCCATCTTTGCTCATGACTATGCCATTGGTAAACATACCTATAGTTGTACCAACTTCAACGGAAGCGTCTTTGATTTTGACTCTTCCCGTTTCCTTTCCCACAGTAGTTACACCCACAATTACTGTACCAAAAGTACCTCCCTCGCAAGGAACTGCTCCTTCATCATCCACTTCTTCCATCACCGATACTATTTTTCCTATTAAGGGAAAATCTAAAGAAATAGCATCGGCACCTACACTCTCGGTTCCTGGACTCAAACCAAGACAACTAAAGTCTAACGTTACATCATCAACACCCCCTCATCTCCTTCCCCTGAAAAGGCTACAATCACCTTATGCGGTTGAAGTTGTCACCATCCTTGAAAAAGGAAAACCCATATTTTGACTATTAAGACTCTTGGTGCCTTCCCTCAAAAATCTCTTTCTGTGCCTCATAAAAGATTGGATTTGTCAACTGGGAAGGCATCTTCTTCTACAATACCATTAGAACCATCATCCTCTTCTTCTACAACACCTTCTTCACTGGTACCTTGTAAAGTGAATTCACAGACTAGAGAGGCATCACCTCTTTTATCAGGACCATCATCTTCGTCACCAAAAGCTAAGGTACCCTCTATGTTCCTCCGATCAGACCTATTTTGGGAGCTCCTCCCTCATCTAAATCAGCATTATCTAAATCATCATCTGTTTCGATCAAGCAGCCTTCCCTATCTCTGAAGACCACAACACTTGTCACATCTTCATCTTCTTCAAAATCTATCTTAGGAGCTCCTCCTCCGCAGAAATCAATCATGCCTCACTTGCTTCCATCTCAAGTGTCCAAGACTACTTCTTTCAATGTCTGAAAAAGTAAAATGATCCCTAAAAAGACTGTCAAACCAGATATGCAGGTTCTTTTACCTCGTGGTCCGTGGAGGTAAGAGAGTCACCTCCATCATCTCTGTCCTCATCTTTGTCTACCGGGTTCTATACCGAGATTCTTCACCAACTTATCCAGTCTTCATCCATATCCCTTCCTCCGATCAAACCCTATAATCCTAAAGGAGTAAAACCTTCCTGGTTCAACTCTGATTTGATTTGTGCTTACCATCGCACCCCAGGACATGACACCGAGGGATGTAAGGCCCTTCAATCTGTCGTTAACAGTCTTTTGGAAGAAAGTGATCTTCTGCTGGAAGAAGAGGAGGAACAAGTATCTCCTATCATCTCAACCACATCTGAGCCTCAACAATCTACTCAGGCCTCTAGTTCTACTAATTCCACGTTGGATGGTCTTCCACCTTCCCAAATCAACATGATTCATATCGCCACTAGAACACAACAATATGATAATCTATCATCATCTCAGCCACGGGTTGTCATTTCTGCAGCCCCTGAAGGCATTCCTCCTTCCACATCAGCCTCGAGACCTAGGGTCTCTATTCGTGCTTCACCTCAGGCTCAGATTCCCGTGTCAGTAGAGGAGAGTGTTATGAAACAACTTACTCATGCTCCAGGTCAAAATGTCTCTCTTTTGACCTCATTCAATCATCCCCACAGCATCGCTGGAGCTTTGATTGATAATCTACGCCGTATCGCAGTGAATTCAGATGAGCCCCAGCCTTTCGAGATGATTGTTGGATTGAATAAACCGTCAACCGCCATTTCTTTTGAAGATTCAGAAATTCCTTCCCTTTCTTCCGAGGATTTGGAGGCTCCCCTCTTTATCACAGTTCAAATCAACAACACTATGTTAAAATGCACTATGATTGATAGTGGTGTTGCACTTAACGTCATTTCCTCACACACATTCAAGCAACTTAAGTTACCAAAGAACATAGTGTCACCCCGCCTTTCGCCCTTCGATCATTTAATGATCAGTTGGCAGTTACTTTAGGAACTGTGGTTCTGCCCATTCGAGTAGGTAAGAAGCTGCTTCACGAACTCTTTTACATTGTTGAAGGGAAATTCCACTACAATATGATCCTTGGACACTCCTGGATTCATGCAATGAATTGTGTCCCATCAACCCTCCATCGATGCTTAAAATATCAATATGAGGGAAAATCTATACTCATCCAGGAGATCCTTTTCTTCGCACACAATGCGACATGACCACAGGGTTTGCCCCTCTAAAGGAGAATGCTTGTTCTCCTGACGAGGCTTCATCCTCTTCCATACCTGCAACAAAACTACCAGATTTACAAAATCTAGAAGAGACATTGTAGCGTTTCTCACTAGGAGAGCTTCCTCTTCTTTCTTTTGATGCCCATCTCAAACCTAATGAGTATGGTAGACCAGACAAACAACCTGAATATCAGCCAGGTCTCTGGTCATGTCATCACCATTGGTCTACCCAATCAATAGACTAACTTCATTTACGGTGGTCTTGATACACCTCACTATCACTCGGATTCTCCTCCTAGGGCCAAACCCTATTCAACAGGGTTTGATTGTCTACAAAATCCCATGTTTGCAAAAACTTATTTATATCGATGCGCGTGGAAGGGTTTTGGCCTGGGAAAGTATGAATAGGGTGTGCATGACCTCGCGTCCATTCCAACTCTCAAACCACATCAAAAATTTGGTTTAGGATTTAAACCTCTTTCAAAAGCCACCATCACTATTCTCGATGAGCCTCTCCCCATTGAGGAACCATCTTCTCCCGCTAGGTCAGAAGCATCATTTGATGTGGATGACACCATTTCCATCCCGTCTAACTTTTTTTTTTAGTCAATACCATTTCCTTAGGGCCACTGACCTATAAAACTAATAACAAATCCACTTCCATACCATTAGTCTTCCCTAAAATAGTTGGAGATGACTCTCCTACTATCAACACTATCCACTGTGCGGATGATGATTCTATCCTCACCTATCTGGGGCAGAGGATTCCTATCTTCCTAAAACCATTCCTTCTGACACATCTACGCTTCTTAACGAAGCCACTTTGTCGATCTTAATATAGGGACTTCTAAAGACCCTCGCATCATTAAGGTCGGCCAATCTCTTAATCCACAGGAGTTAGGAGACTTTACTACTTTTCTTTCCAACCATCATCAAGCCTTCACTTGGTCATATGAGGATATGCCAGGACTTGATCCTGATATCGTGGTCCACAATATCGTTACTCTTCCCGACATCAAACCGGTTAAACAAAAATTGCGTAAAATGCACCCTCGAGTAGCCCTTCTTGTTAAAGAAGAGTTGCAACGTTTTCTTTCTGCTAACTTTATCCAACCCATCGATTATCCACAATGGGTTTCAAACGTAGTACCAGTAACCAAAGCTACTGGGAAGATTCAAATTTGTACCGACTTCGGGATCTTAATCTTGCTTGTCCAAAAGATGATTTTCCTCTACCTAATATCGACCAACTCATGGATTTAATGCCGTAGGTCACGAGATGCTTTCTCTTATGGATGGTTTCTCTGGGTATAATCAAATTCTCATCGCACCAGAGGACCAACATAAGACTTCCTTCATAACTCCTTGGGGGACTTTTTGTTATCGTGTCATGCCTTTCGGTCTTAAGAATGCAGGAGCAACCTATCAACGAGCCATGACCTACATCTTCCATGATCTCTTACACAAAACTGTGGAAGATTACATCGATGATCTCCTCGATAAATCCAAATGCCGTCAGATCATCTTTTCACTCTTGCACCTCTCTTTGAGAGGCTCATTCGCTTTTGTCTTCACCTAAATCCATCCAAGTGCGTGTTTGGCGTTCTCACTGGTAAACTCTTAGGCTTTATCATTTCTATTAGGGGTATTGAAGTGGACCCCGCAAAAATAAAAGCTATCCTTGAGATGCCTCCCCCTTCTAACTTAAAGCAACTCCGCGGTCTTCAAGGATGCCTTCAATCAATACGTCATTTTATCTCACAACTTTCGGACCGTTGTCAACCTTTTCATCATTTCCTCCTCTATAAGAATGTTCATTTTGAATGGGATGAGTGTTGCCAAAAGGCCTTTGATGATCTCAAAGCTTATCTTCTTTCCCCACCTATGCTTACACCTCCACGTGAGGGGGAGCCATTCTATCTTTATATTTCTGTGACTGACCATGCTTTGGGAGCCATGATCTCACATCGAGATGCTAACGTAAAGAACAGCCATCTATTACATCAGTCACACTCTCCATGAGTATGAAACACGTTATTCAAGCTGAAAAGCTATGTGTTGTGCTCTCTTCTTTACAACTTCTAAGCTTCGTCACTACCTCCTCAATCACAAAACTTACATTGTCACAAGTGTCAATCCACTCAAGACAATGCATGCGAAGCCTTATCACAATGATCGTATCACTCGTTGGCTCATGCTAATGACAAAATTTGATCTCGAGTTTATTCCACAAAAATCTATCAAGGGTCAGGTCATTGCAGATCAATTAGCTGATGCTCCTCTTCCGAGACACTCAAGTCCCCCTTGCTCAATTCCCCATGAGTATATCCAACAAATTGATTTTGGTCTTTCTCCATTTAAAGTAAAACTCTTCTTTGATGGATCCAAATGCCAGCAAGGGGGAGGTGCAGGTTTTGTTATGATTCCTCCTTGGGGTGCACCTATCCCAGTCACACACAAACTTAACTTTGAGTGTACCAATAATATGGCTGAATATGAAGCTCTTGTTTTAGGTCTTCAAAATGCTATTAATCTTGGCACCCCATATCGACATCTTTGGTGACTCTGAACTCATCGTTAATCAAGTCATGGGTGTCTATCAATGCAAAAATGATATCCTTCAAAAATATCATGATATCATTCTTTTTCAACTCCAATCTTTTGATAAATTCACTATCCAAGCTATTCCTCATACTACGAATCGATTCGCAGATACAATGGCTTCATTAGCCTCACTTATTCTCACCTTTTACCGAGGACTCGCGACTTTATGTGGCTGTGTAGCGATTAGATCAACCATCTCATCTCCGGCAACTAACTTCAATCAATGCCATCACAACCAATACTCAAGATGAGTGGTATCAATAGATCGTTGATTATCTATCTCATTCAGTGCTTCCTCTAGATCTGACTTCCAATGGTAGAAGATATTTTATCCTACGCACTAATCGCTATACTATTCTAGGTGGAATCCTCTACAAACGTGTGGTTTTGATGGTATTTTTCTTCGATGCCTCAAAACCCCTGAATCATCTAAAGCCATCCAGGAAGTCCATGATGGTATCTGTGGTGGACATTTTAGTGGCTTGGCCATAGCTAAACACATCTTACGTTTAGGCTATTATTGGCCTTCTCTTAATCGAGATTGTTGTGAATACACTAAGAAATGTGTCAAGTGTCAACAACATTCCAATCTCACACATATCCCTAGTCAGGCTTTACAACCTGCAACAGATTTGTGGCCTTTTTCACAATGGGGTCTTGATCTCATCGGTCTTATCAACCCCGCTCTTCACAGTGTCATCATTCTATCATTACTACCACATAATACTTTACTAAGTGGGTGGAAGCTATTCCTCTTTCATCGACCAAAGCTAAACCGATTGTTGATTTTGTCTATCAACATATCATTTGTCGCTTTGGTGTTCCACACAAACTCATCACAGATAATGGTAAATCTTTCAAAAACATTGATTTGTAGAATCTCTTGTGATGCTTTCAATATCAAACTCAGCTTTTCTTCTCCATACTATCCCCAAGCTAACGGCCAGCCGAGGCTTCCAATAAAACTTTGTGTAATATCCTCGCAAAGGTAACTAGTCAAATGGTAGGGATTGGCATTTACATATCCCTTTTGCTCTCTCTAGGCTTATCGACTAGCATTCGTACTCCTACGGGTGCTACTCCCTTCTCTCTAGTCTATGGGTCAGAGGTTGTTCTTCCTTTGGAAGTCCAGATCCCATCTCTTCGTGTTTCTCTCAGAGAATTTGTCTCTGATGAGGACTATCATCAAAATCATCTAGCGCAGCTTGAGTTGCTAGATGAGCGGCATCTCAATGCTCTTGAACATCATCAAATCTATCTTGAGCATGTCAAACATGCTTATAACAAGCACTTGCAACACCGTGACTTCAAAATTGGTGATCTTGTTCTTAAAGAAAACCAAAATGTCACTACGCTAGAATGGAGTCAGCGTGGTAAGTTTGCTCCTAACTGGATGGGTCCATACGTAGTTACTCATAAATATGGGTCTGGGGCTTATCGTCTATCCTCCATGGATGGTGTACCTGAAATGGAACCTCTTAATGCCTTGCATCTAAGGCCCTTCTACTATTAAAATCTATCTTACATGATCTTAGTCACAAAACAGATCTTTCATCCATCTAACAACCAGTCATATATTTTCATAGTGATTCGAACTATGTGGTTCTCCACGTTATGTCTTTTCCACCTTAAATATGAGTATCGCGGCTCTACTCATAGCATTTTTCTTATGGATATGTTCCTCCTCCTAGTAGGGACACCTTAATCACTTCTTCATCTGTCCCAAGTATCTATCTTAATCAAATCTACTCGGGGCATGAGTACGTGCTTTTTATACATTTTCTTCCCCTCTATCTGATCTATTTGGTCTACACTCAGCTTCTTTCAAAAACAAGCTCCAAAAGCTCAAAAAAAAAAAAAAAATCCCAAAAGATAGACTGATCCCTCGAAGGACAACTATCTATGCATTTTCAAAATGAATCAAAAAAATATAGACCATGCCCTTGAAGGATGGCTACATTTGAAATACAGACCGATCCCTTGAAGGACGGCTATTTTTTTGCTTCTTAGCATCATTGAAAGACTTCCCATATCGATCAGTCTTTCTATATCTAGCAAACTTCCCGCATTGATCAGTTTTCTTCTGTCAAAACAAAAATCATGAAGCTGAGACATAAGACCTTTTGTCGATCATATGGAGAACCCTATTTTCCCAATGGGAGCATGTATTCTGTCCTTTGTAAATTTTGACAAGATAAATACTTACTTCTCCTTCCATTTACCTTCTAGATCTAGTTTGCGACTAGCTAGTGTCAGGTTTATTTTAACCTCATATATGGCCTTGTATGCATGGTCTTTTGGGATTCCTATCAAAGTCTCTATTTATGGTCGGTTAGGGGCCTAGCTTATCATTATTTTTCTTATCTAGGTGTATTTCCTTTATTTCTAATCAAGGTCATTTCATTACGTCCTTGGCTCTCGTAGAGAGTATTTCCATTATTATTTCTTATTCATCCAGTTAAATTGACATTTAACATGTTAATTTAATCAAAATCTATCATCTATCTAATTTCATCTTATCTACTTTGTCCAAAACATATATCAAAGCATGTATTGTCAACACATGTGGATCTACCTATCTATTTTCATCAAAATTAAATTAACATCTCAAAATATATCAAATCTATCAATCACATCTATCCATCTATTCATCAAACCATCTAAAAACTTGTACATCCAAGTTACACTACATCTATCTATATCTATTTTTCATCAAAATTAAATCCATATATCAATCACATCTATCCAATCCATCAAAACATCTAAAAACTTGTACATCCAAGTTACACTACATCTATCTATATCTATTTTTCATCAAAATTAAATCCACATATCAATCACATCAAATCACATCACGTCTATCTATCCTCTATGTCTATGTCCATCCAATCACATCTATTTATCATCTATCAACATATGTCTATATCCATCACAATTACGCTATATCTATCCATGTATATCGAAATTAAAAGCATGAGTACAATCATATGACAAAGAAAATGATGAATCTATATATATACATGAGTATCTGTACAACAAAGAATGGATGGATTTCAATCAAGCCATCTATATCATACATCAAAAATGCCTTCAAATCGAGGCTACATCAATATATCGATATCAAAATACACCAATCTCTATATCGTAAAGTCTGATAAGTGGAAGACACTATCTCCTCCACCCTCCTCTGGACCAGGTTGTCTCTCCTGGCCACCGCCTATCAAACTAGAAGCACCTCTGCACTGGGGGGCCTACCTCCACCTCACTCTCTCCCGGTACTCCCTCCCTCTAATGCACCACTAGCTGTGGTTGTCGCTGATCTCCTCCTCGCACCGTAACGAGGCACCTCAGGGGCATGCTGTGCTAGGGCGTCCTCATAGTATCTCACCTCGAGGAGAGATTGATAAGTACTCAGGCTCACCATACCAGGTGCTCATAATGTCACTACTGGTGCTACTAGTGGTGGCCCTCCTACGGTCGTACCCTGTGTCCCGACTCTGATATAGTACCTGTATCACCATATTTGGCCCTGAGGGCCTCTCTATGCCGATGGTAGCGATCCCTCTGTTGGATCGTTGTATCTCACTCCTGGCGAGCTGTGTCTCTCTCCAATATCGGGCATCCTCTCTCTCTCGCCGAGCTCGATCTCTCCTCGAGGGCCACCTGGTGTGTCTGTGTCAGGGTAAAATGCTCCCCCTCTAGCCTCTCCAGGCTGTGGCTATATCCTCCTCATCGGCATCTATAGATGCTGGCAGGTGTCGTGGTAGCTCTGTCGAATACCATGCCACATAGCCGTCATCCACTCCGGCATCATCATCACTGTCTACTGGAGGGTGGGGCCTCCCTCAATGGATCTGTCGGGATCAAAATCGGTAGATCAGTCTCTCTGTTGTCTCACCTGTATGGCCTGTAAGTGGTCGGCACTGTCTGCACTAGGCCAAACTATCTCAATACCCATATAAATGGGACGTGCTCCCACATATCAGGCCTGCGGCCCCTAACCACCCTGCTCCATCTCAACCCCACCAGGTGAGCCTCCTGACCAGCCCATGTCGGTAGACCCGATATGGTCTCTAGATGACCTGCTCTGGTGTCAGCGTCCTGAAGCGCTCGACATACCAATCTGCAGATCTCCCTGTATCTCCCGGGCCATGTCGCCCGCCATCACCGGAATCCATAATCAATGGCCCCCACTACTGCTGGCATCCATGGAAGCCGGATGGCCTGATCACTGCTATGTGCTCATATGCCCAGCAATGGAGCACAAAACTAACATCAATCCCTATCCTCCTGCCGGTGGTATACATCCATAGCTCATAATATATCTAAGCTATCAGGGCATCGAAAAACATGAACACCTGTCTAAACTGTAGGATGTCACAAACACAATCTAGTAATAGTAATGGGAATCTCCCACCTCCTGAATCTGGCAAAGCAAAATAGGAGATAGCCATCTAAATCAACACTATCCGTCTACTCCTGGCATCATCCTATATACTTGAGGCTATCCTCACCACCCCTGGACACTATCTCTGAATCATCTACCCTGTCTCCATACAATCGTCCTAGGGCCCTCTGCTGCTGCTCTCGTGGAGTAATCTCTATCGGGTCCCCGGTGATCGGTAGCCTCAGGATCCTGTATATGTCCTCATGGGTGATGGTCATCTCACCCGTCCTGAACCAAAAAGTGTAGGTCCGGCTATCCCATCATCGCACTAGTGCTCGCATCAACTCTACATCTCGAGGCACTCGTCGGTAGTACCGAAGCCCCCGAGCCCGGCTAGCTCTAAGTGGCGCCAATCTACGTCAGTGACATCGGGAGAATGGTCTCTAGTAGCTCGGGAATAACATCCTACATGTGTAACACCTCTCGTGCCTACATCCATAACATCAAGAGCAATGTTAGCTTCCTATTCATCCAAATCGGAACATCTAAAACACATTTTATAATCTCATCAGTTCATTTGGTCCAATCGGCGTCGATTCACTTTAGTCGGCGTCGATCCATATATAGTCAACGTCGATTGAAGTGAATCGGTGCCGATTTAATCTAATCGGCATCGATTTTTTCAATCGACGCCGATTGGGAGGCAGCGGGTCAAAAACACTTTGGCCTCCCACCGATTCCATTTTTTTCAAAAAAAAGAAAAAAGTAAAATAATAATAAAATTATTATACTATAGAACCACTTACCCCAGGTCGTGTCCTCTTCCACTTCTGACTGCTTGCTCCCAGAAGCTTCCATGTTGTTCAAAATCAGTTTTTAACTCTCTCTAAATCAATCATCACGGTGAAAATAAATCGTTCACGTTTTCCGTTCACATATTTATATGTGCTCGGAACGGTCGGTGCCGATTGGTACGGTTGGCGCCGATTTTTTATCGGCACCATTTGTTTGATCAACGCCGATTTGGGCCCATTCTTGCTATGGGTTGCAATTTGGCTTCTCCACGTCACCTTCTTCCATCTCCTGATCTTCTTGCCATAGTGTTGATGCTTGGCTTATTTATCTGGTCATTATTGTGCCCTGAGTGTTGCCTTTTGGCACATACTTTCGATATTATCATCCATTTTGAGCTTGTTCCCTTGTCCATGGGGCACTCGCATTTTTGGCAGCTTAGAGTTAACGGGTCTGTAGGCACTAACGTCATGTCTACTTTGCAAACCGTCTGGTTGTCCCTACCAATGTGTCTCTTTTTAGGTGCTGACTATTTTGCAGCCCTCCTTACACTCATGGGTCTATAGGTACTAACGTCGTCTCATTCGGAGACCATCTAGTCTGCCCTACCAATGTGAGTTCCTTAGGTTGCTTTACCTTTTTTTTATTTTTGTGCATCATTAATGATCAGATCTACTCTAGGCATCTAGCTGGGGCATCCTACGTTTTCATCTACCTTTTTCAAACTTGGGATCATTTGCTCTTTTGGGGCCCATCCCATCCCTAGTTTGAGGGGGATCACATCATCACTTTTTCTTCCTTTCTTCCAACTCCTTGTTTTTGTCTCGCAACTTTTCTTATCACAAGTTACTTGACAAAAAGGGGCAAAATGTAGACACCTAAAATTGGTTATCCAATTTGGTGTCCCCGTCATGCGTTTGTCTTCACGGGTAACCTGGGGCAAAGTTTACATCACCACTTCTCCCTTAGGGTATTATTTAATATTTGATTTAAACATCTATCCTAAGTTTATGTCACCCCATTATGTTTTACCCATAGATAATTAAATATTAACTATTTAATTATATTTTCTACATATATCCTAACCACTTATCTACCCCATATCAATTCCTAACCTCCCATATCTATTCTATCCATCTATCCCCCCTATTTCTTCTCCTCCCAAACCGAGCAGCGGGATATTTCCCATATTTGAGGTGGAAGGATCACTTCATCTTCCCAAAAATCATCCCTTTTGGCCATTTCGGGAGATCTGTTCCCTGATCGGCGCCAACCGATACTCGGTCGACGCTGATTTTTTAGAGCGGCCGATTTCATCTCGGTTGGCGCCGATTACAAATAGAAGGCCAGAATTCAGTTTTGGTTAGACAGTTAGACCAGAGAGAGAGAGAGAGATAGAAAGAATGAGAGAGTTTTGAGCATTAAGTCTGAGCATTATCTATCAAGTGAGAGTGAATCCTGTCCAAACCAATCCCTGAGAGGAGTACCATTACTCTACTCCTACCACATCGACATCGTGAGCCTCCATCGATCTCTTGGTGACTCTGTTCCTGCATCTAGCATAGGTGGAGCCTTGTCAGTATCCCTACGGCTCTTGCAGATCCAGTGGAGATCGATGATCTAGCTTCCACTATCTGTTTCTCAATCTTCCTACAATTTTCCCAAGTCGACGCCGACTGTACCCAGTCGACGCCGATTCTCTCTAGTCGACGCCGACCTATCTCAGTCGATGCCGATTCTTCTCAGTCGACGTCGATTTTCCTAATCGGCGCTGATCTACCTGCGGATAGGTAAAATAATTCAGGGAACACAAATCTAGCATTGTTTTCACACTTTCCTATTTTTTTGGTTTATGTCTTTGTTACTTTTCTATCTGTCATTTTTAATCAAAATATAGACATTTACTTACATCTTTTATCATGTATGCTTCTTTCCTTAATTGAAAATGTGGACTGACATCCGCCAAGGGAGCTTATCGCTTCCCGGACCCACTTTTCGGGTAGTCCACCCAAATATCTTTTAACGTGGTCTTTTTCTGTCAAGCATCTATGTCTCACAGGTTTCTTGGATCTACTTTGCAGGATCGCTCGTGTGCGCTCGTCTTGTCTACATCGGCTTTCTTTTCCATCTACATCTTCAGATCTTGTCTTTCAGGTATCGATTTCATTTGAGTTTTTCAAGGTTTTTGTGTTTAGTTTGGTACATTAACTTGGACAGGTAACAAGCGCAAAATTCTTGATATCTTCAATCTATACATCAAAATAAATATCTCGAATCTATACAAATGGTCACCCACTAAGTGGTGAACTCAAGATCAAAAAACCTAAGTGTCGACCCCTATCCTCCTGGCATGGGAGTGTGTCCTCCATCTCGATCCCTCACATGGGCCATGATTCTTATGTTGCGGAGCTTGTTTTCATGTGTGGAAGAATATACAAAAAAAATACTATACAATTTCCATAGTTTTCTCATTGGAGTTCAAAACCGGGCCCGGCTACGAGTTTTGGGTATGGGGGTAGAGTCCCCACTAGTAGGGGTTTAGGGTCGGAATCCTCGAGATTTTTTTTGCCTTGAAAAATGTGCTTGATACCTCGGGAAATATGCTCTTCTCATATGGGTGGTATTTTGACCCATAGTTTTATGGGACGGTTTTGGCCCATGGTTTTGGTACCCACAGTATTGTAAAAATGCTTAAGTAGTTGCCTATTGATGTACTTTTGTGCATATGGTAGGTAGACATAACATAGTAGATGTGTGTGAGTTTAAGTGTGAATTTAGGGAGTTTGTTGAGCACAAATCCAAACATATATAGGTATTGTATTGAGAGAAAGAAGTAGTTTGTAATAAAATATGAGAAAGTGATTCTTGGTGGACGTAACCCAAATTAGGTGAACCACGTTAAATACTATCTATGTGTTGTGTTCTTTTATTTTCTACACTTTTATTTTAGATTTGTGATATTTTTACTCAGTATATTAGTTTCTACTATTACGATTATGTGTGGGATTGTTCTACATATTTTATCCCTTATTTCCTAAAACCGATCTCATCTTGGCTACATCACACTTGTATGTGCTCCCTAAAGTTGTATATCATGTTGATCTCCCGGACCTCCTCTCTCCAACTAGATATGTCACATAACACGACAACTCATGTACTCTCGCTCTCACTATGCGATCATAATACTCTTCCTCTTCACCAAGTTCCTAGTACTACTCCAGTGACACGGTCTTAGGTGGCACCATCTAACAAAATTTTGTGTGCCTCCCCGAGCCTCACTCCCTCGTCACCTCAAACATGATACCCAAATCTCTATACTTTTCCCGATAGGCCTCTTGTTGTCTCCTTTCTTGATCTCACTCTTTATGGAAAGATCCCTCTCTACCGCACCCCCAATAACTCTTGGAGAGCTACATCAATCTCTTCCTCTAGCTTGGCTAGCTCGACCATTGTTCTTCCATCTCCACCCATAAGCACTTCGCCTCCCCTTTTATAGGAATCTCTTCCTCTCCTCCCACAAGCATTACCGCCTATCCTTTACAAGCATCTCTGTCTCTCCTCCTTCTTGGTCCCTCTCCACAACTTCCTAGGTTACCCACCTCTACGTCCACCACTCTACATACCCTTCTCCTAATCCTACATCATCATCATCATCCCATGGCTCCTCCTCCTCTACTAATGGGTTCTCCATCAATTGGAATGGGTGGGTACCTCTTTGTCTCATAACATCTATATTTAATGGGAGCTCCACACACCATCTACATGACACTAAACTATCTCATCACCCTTGTGACCTAAAAGGCCTTTATCATCTCTAGCCTCCTCCCCTGCACCCATCTCACTCTCCTCATCCCATCCAGGTTATATGTCCGTCCCGAGCTAGGCTAGGATATCTCCGTAATGTCTCCATCTCACATCCTCTAACTCTAAGCTTCATAATATCTCCACATACCAATCCTCACAACACTCTCCTCTCTTTCCATGTACCTTGTCTCCTGCCATATCCAAAACCCAAATGATAGCTCAATGTGGTCCCCTATGACCTATATAATCCTGGAGACCTCACTATAGCTATATTCTCATAGGACTGACAATGTAATAAAAATCCTACATCCATGCCTGACTACCCCCTGATACATTCATCCACAATCATAATACACCTGCATCAACAACGCTCAACCAAAATCAACCACTATCCTATGCTTGACTATCTATGATAAAAATTCTACTAATGTCCATGGAAACTAGGCTCCACATGAGTCTGGAAATGCATAGCAAGAAATTGCCATCATAACTAAGCATATCAATCGAATCCCCGTGTCGTTGGATGGTATGGGGAATCTATATGGAAATATCTTGAAGTGAATTGAATGTGTGGGAATCTGTTCCAAACATCCACATCGGTGTTGCCATCCCGCCTCTATTATGAGAGACACTATAGGTGCCCCTTGGATAGTAGTCTCAGTATACGATACACGTCCTCTAACGTGATCGTCATCTCCCCTATCCTAAACCAGAAAGTACTAGTCCTAAGGTCCCATCTATCAATAAAAGTAATGATCAATCATGTATCTCTCCTCACCCTCTAATAGTGATGAAAACATCCTAATACCACTATAATTAAGTGATCAAAATCATCCTCCTTTATGTCTACCCTCATTTTACCCAAAAATCCAGGACTCTATCTCTCGTAAAGTTGATCTCATGCTTGCAACAATCCATCAAACAACCACTCATCAGTCCAATCATCCAAAATTATCATTTCCATATAAATTATATCAATTTCCACCCCATCCTACCTAGTTGACATCGGCCACATGTGGGTCAAGTATCAATTGCCCTCGATTGAAAATGATTGGTCAAGTCACCGCCGATCAACCCTTGGACCTGAATTTTTCAAATATTACAATAAAAAAATTGACAAAAAATCAAACATTGACAAAAAATCAATAATTAAGCTAGGGTTTCGATGCTTACCTCTCTCCAGAGTCCTCTAGCATTTCCTCTCTCCTCCATTGGCTTCCATCTCTCAAATATCAAGCTTTTATACCTCTCTCGAGCTCTTAATTGTCCAACTTTTATAGTGAAAATGAGCTTAGTTGGTCGATTCAAATCACTTATATAGGCGCACTACTGCAGTTGGTCGACGACGACCCGCTAGTTTCATCGTCAACCTCACCCAAGTCGTTGTCAACCCTCTCTCGGTCATCGTCGGTGACCCAACCTGATTTTTCTCATCTCCCTCAAATCCTCCATCAAATTATATTTTCTTCCACTTTTCTAACTCATGTGTTCCTCATAACACCTTTTTATTTGTCCCATTGGCCTCAATTCACTATCTTTTGGCTTATCTATCTCATCATGTATCTTCACCACATCTATCGATAACTCTATGGCTATCCTTTTGTACCCATCCTAATCCCACCATTGTGGCCATTATCTCCATCTTTTATCTTCATCCCACCCAAAACATATTGTTTATTCCTTATATATGAAAGATATCACATCCACTTTTCTGTGCATTCTTGTCACAACCTTTTTCCTGACCATCCTCGCATTTGTTTGCACATATTTTTGATGTCTACTTTTAACCCATTGGTCCTACGGCTTGCACATCCATCCGAGTGGATTCCCATTGAACTCCCTCCATATTTCCATAATTTTCACAAACTCAAAAGACTCGTAAGACATTGTTGTCATCTGCCTTGAGGCCATACTTTGTTCTATACCGAAATGATTCCAAAATCACCGCCATATTTTTTTTTTTCATTTTTAATCCTTATCTTTATCCACTTGGGGCATCTTCTTTCATTTTATTTATTTTCTTCTCTTTTCCACTATGTATCCATTCCTCTTTCTCTTTCAAACTCATGATCGATTCCTCTTTATGTTGCAGATCCCTAGTTTGAGGGGAGCACCTCAACCATCATCTTTCATCACTTCTTGTTTTTGTCTCACGGTTTTCCCAACGCAAACCACTCAACAAAAAGGGGAAACTGTAAACACCAAATTTTGGTATCCCTTGTCCCTCACCCCAATTTCGCTTCCCTTCACCATATTGCACATACATATCTCTATTCCCATTCAAATTCCCCTTTTTCCCTCCTAAAACCATAATTTCATTAAATTTGGACATTTTACAATCTAGATTAAATACTGAAATCAACTATATTGGTTTTTCTTATACCAAATATTGGAATTTGATTTGGCTATTATTGGAATCCAAAAAGGGGATTTTTGGAATTTGATTTGGCTATTATTGGAATCTAAAAAGGGATTTTTTAGAATTATATATCATGTATGAGGGATTTCCATTTTAGGAGTTTACAATTTTATAGTAAGATTAAGAAATACTTATTGGAATAATTAATACATTTATAACATTGCAATGCATAACAAATACTTATATTGTCCATTCTCATACAAACAAACATTTTTATCTTGTATTGAATGGGCATATGTCCATTCTCATACAAACAAACATTTTTATCTTGTATTGAGTGGGCATATGCCCATTCTCATATAAGAATCATAGAAGAAAAATAAACTCAATATAGAAAGAAAGAAAAATTTAGATGTGATTTATCTTAACTATGGGGTAGTGCGCATTTGAATGTTGTATATTTTACATATTTTGATCATATATATTTGTGTGACAAATGTTTAATTATAACGTGGATTTATTTGCATAGAATGAAGGTAGGAAATGTGTTATGAAATATTTACAACATAAAATGATGGTAATAAATGAATTGTTAAGAGATAGTCTATAAAAAAGACCAATTTTAATATATTGTTATGAGATAGACTACAAAAAAAAAAGCCAATTAATTTATATTTATTAATCAACATAATAGTAACAAGTAAACTCAATCAAGCTCAGTAATCATGGAAATGTGTTGTTATGAGATAATACAAGTCGTATTTTTTTTGCATAAAATGATGGTAATAAATTCAATAACCCATGTACATATTAAGTGTGAATTTTTTTCTATAATGCATTCAAATTTCCACCCCCAAAACCAATAACTTCTTTTCATGGAAAATGAGATCTTTGTATAAACCTGTCAAAGCTAGATTTGAGCATTATATACTAATCACATCATTTGGATGAAATGTGAAGAAGAACTAAAAAATTGTAATAAACACATTTTGAGAACTACATACTAATAACCATCAATAACATCACTTCAAATGGAAAATGGGAAAAAGAACTAGAAAAATGTAATAAACACAATTTTATATATTGATTTGTTCCACTATTGTTTGAAATAGAGAACATCCCTTTAAGATGTCTCTTACATCATCCACAACCCCTACCAAGAATAACGATGACATAAGCCACTTATTATTTTTAAATTCTTTGTCAGAAACCTTTGGAGACACCAAAAAAATTTCTTCAGAACTCCTTTGTTGATTACATTAACTACAACCATAGTTTCACATTTGTATGGAAATTCTAGTGTTTTCCAAATCTTTAAAAAAAATTCTTCCTCTTTTTCACAATGCTCCATACCACAACAAAACAAAGGATGCACGTCCACTTTAATTTTTCTACATTGGCATCTGTATCCAATGTAGACCATGAGAATGCAATTTGATAAAACTCTTTAGATACAGAAGTTAGAAATTGGGAAATAGACATTCGTTATTAAACTTCATTATTAACTTGTATGTATTTCAAATACTATAATAATATATACACATTTGTTAGTTGTAGATTTTCTAGATTTTCTCCAGCTGCATCTCCACATAAAAATTAAAAGTAGGATATATTTATCGAATTGATTCCAACTAATATTGACAAATGAAAAGGTTTAATATTTTTACCTATTTCTTTACATATATTTTTGGATATTCTTCACTGTGTCTACACACACACACACACACACACACACCATGCATTAATATACACACACACACACACACACACAGATATATATATATATCAAATCAATTCAAACTAATATTGACAAGTAAAAAAGAATATTAAATTTTAAAAAATACTTGATAATCTGTTCATGAGCTCCCAAATATGCATTGATCTCAATCATTTTTGAAAGAATGTTCAGGGATGAAAACTCCAATTTCATTTAGTTTGATAATATCCAAGGGCTCTGAATGTTGCCAATCCCAATCCACATCACATCTTCCACCTCCATACCAGTTGAATTATGAACACCATATATGGAAAAAATAATTGACATCCCTTGAAATGCATTTTATGCATTTATAATTCATAATTGTTTATAATTGTATCATATTGGTTGGACTATCCTGGAAGAGCCAAGTGCTACACTACATACCCTCTAGAGGGATCAAGCCTTATGTAGTTCTCATTTATATATATATATATATATATATATATATATATATATATATATATATCCATTCCATTCACATTTAGGAAACATAAAAGAAGAATAGATATTTTGAATGGTCATATGTCAATTCTCATATAAGAATTATAGAATATAGAATTGGAAGATGTGCATTGTGACAGTTTCAACAAGATTTGAAGAAAATTTTTATGCTAATTTTACTCTCTCCACTTTATTTATGCTAATTTTTCTCTCTCCACTTTATTTGTTAATCCTTTCCGCTTTAAAACTTTAAGAATAGATATAACTTTAAGTTCAACATATTGTATTTAATTTCTTTTAACATGGGAAGGAATGTGCACGTTTATAATGGGCACAAGCCCATTCTCATACAAACAAACATTTTTTGTTTTGAAGTAATTAATAATTGTATTATACTAGTTGGACTATCCTTGGTAGAGCCAAGTACTACACTACATACCCCAGGGGATCAAGCCTTATGTAGTTCTCATCTCTCTCTCTCTCTCTCTCTCTCTCTATATATATATATATATATATATATATCCATTCTCATGTAGTTTATTTTATATAACTATTAGAAGAAGAATAGAGATAAATTTAATTCCATGTAGTTTTTATATAACTAATAGATGGAAAATCAAGATTTGCAAGGATTTATTTTTGGGTGTCCATTGTATGTTGCCCATCAATAATATAGAAATGATGGGAAACATACAATGGAAGCCCAAAACAAATAACACCAGTAATTTTTTAAAAAGGAAGCAAAATTACATCCCATTTGAAAAGGTACAGGGTTGCATAACATAGAGTGGACAAGGAAACTAACACTTGCTAAATCAAGTGATATATATTGGTATTTTGTAGGAGCTACATGGCAATGAACAATATCAATTTTGAATGACTTTTCATCAAATAAAAAAAATGAATCTTTTCATCAATTTTGAGCTTGTTTTAATAATAATTTCTCTTTTACAAATTCTGAAATGTCTTTTTCCAGCATAGATAATTTTTGTCTTCTAAGCATGGTAAACATATTTTTGTCTTCTGAGCATGGTAAAAATTTTTGAATGTAATTTTCATTGGCCCAATTCCTTATCCATATTCATGCGGTGGGAAATAGATGAAAAAATGAGCCTTATGTAGTTCTATTATTTTGTTTATAATTGTTACTATCATTTTGGTTGGACTAACCTTGGTGGAGCCAAGTGTAGACACCACCAAGTGTTACACTACATACCCTCAAGAGGGATCAAGCCTTATGTAGTTCTATTATTTAGTTTTAGAATGGGCGGGAAATATTGAACTCAATCATTTTGGTTAGACTAAGCATTGCGTCTTTTGTATTTAATTGTCTCGTTTTGGCTATTATTGTTTATTTTTAACACAATTTATTTATTAATTAAAGGTAATTGTTTTGAAACACGTAATAAAGTAATCTTCATCTTCATGTCAAGCCCATTCAAAATGGGAAGATGCCCATTCTCATATAGAAAATGTAGAAGAATAGACAAAATAAGAGTAGATGTTTAGAATGGGCATATGTCCATTCTCAAATAATAATCATAGAAGAATTGTGGGCATTTTTATCTCATATAAAACATAGAAGAACAACATATGTTTAGAAGAGGCATATGGAAGATAAATATTACTTTGTTTTAGAATTGGGAAAATGCCCATTTAACATATAGAAATCATGAAAGAAGAATGACTCATAGAAGAAGAATTTACTTTTTTAAAAAATTGAAGATAAGTTTCAGATATACTTCTAACTCTTCTCTGTTGATTTATTATGAGATGAAGAATATCATCTAGCTTTATTTCTTTTGTATTCTGATATGGGTATAAAGATAATTCCATATTTTAGATCTTTTGTATTATTGATGTGTTTTAAGAATATCACTTCAATATTTTGTAAGACTTGCATAGTATTATCCTCCATAGTTATAAAAGGATGCATCTAAATATGACTTTCTTGCATGTTTCAGAGTCTCAACAAGATCATTCCCTTGCAAAAAATGTATAACTACACAGAAAAAATAGGAAATCATTCAATGCAAGTGAATCATGTCCATGTGTGTATATGTATATATAATTATTTGTATTTTTACAAAATACAGGAAGCCCAAAGTAGAAGGACCTAGGTAGGGTTACTTATTTTTCAGTTGGGTGGCCTAGTTACACATGCCTAGATGGGTAGGCCGAGATGCACATGCTTTGAGTTGGGTGGATGAGCTCACTGCCAAGCTAAGAAATATTAAATGATGTATCTAATGAGAAAATGCCCATTCTCATAATTGGAATCATAAAAGAAGAACAAAGATAAAATGTAGTTTGTTTTATAATGGATAGTTTCCCATTCTCACAGCCTTCATAGAGTACTTGTTTACCATTAATTTGTAAATAAATTTGTTTACCACCTTTGATTAATTGAAGGTACTTGTTTTTTGAAACACGTCTTTGAGCACCCATTGGAGGGAAATTGGTGAAATTAATGGCAAATAATTCTTCCGTGGCATGGTAGAGAGAATGATAACGTTACTGTTTTTGATGATGGTAGAGATCTTAGGAATTGTAGGTTAACCGTAGTCGTGGCAAAGCTATCTCTTTCTTGTTCATTCTTTCCATTTTATTTTTCATTCAGTTTCTACTTTTTGGGCTACATGTATTTCTTAAAAACACACACACACACACACACACACACACACACACACACACACACACACACACACACACACATGGATTGAATGATTTCCCATTTTTTCTGTGTAGTTAACCATTCGGAGGGGGTGTAGGGAAACTAATATTTTAGGAGAGGGTGCTAATATAATATAATTATTAATTATTACAAAAAAAACAATGTTCGTTTGTATGAGAATGGGCTTGTGCCCATTATAAATGTGCACAACTTCCATAAAGGATGTCACAATGCACAACTTCCCATTATAAAACAAAGTACCTTCCCATAGACCATTTTGTCCTATGAAGTGGAAAATTTGAGAAATATTTCTGAGATATTGTTTTATCTCTCCACTAATTTTTGTTGACCCTTTCCACTTTGGGCTCCCTTTGTTTTGTAAGACCGTTTTGGCTTTTGAAGAACCAAAGCAAATAGAGAAGACCTTGGTGAAGTAAATTACCTTCACCGGTGCGAGCCTTTTGAATGGATAAAGATAAATAATGGTAAAATAAATTGGCTAAGTTCACATTAATCCCACTACGAAAATGAGGTAGAATGAAGATTTGAGGACCAAAAATTAGTTTATACCTATCCTCCAGAGTAAAGTACTACATAACTTGCTTAGCAACGTGATCCTAGGGTTCCTTTAGAGAAGTCCTTTCATAGCCCGATTTGTAAATGTTAACCTTCTCTTTCCTCTTAGCCAAAAAGGCCACCATTTCTTCTTTTAAGGACCTCTTAAATTAGATATAACCATCGTTAAGAAGGCCTCTAACAAAGATAAATACTCTAGAAAATAATTTCAAATTTATTTTTCCCACTTTCACATTACCCTAATTCCAGGATGATACAATGCTTCTTGACACCATGAAAGAGTTCTCTGAAAGCCTTTTAATGAACGAAATAACCCCCTTCTCCACTAGCGAGGTTCCAAACAACTTCATCATTCTTAAGTTCTTCACAATTTGTAGTCTCTAATTGAACCATAGCTCCCCCATTTTTGGCAGAGAGACAAAAATATGACTAGAAAAATGATTTGAAATGGATTAATACAATGGGATTTTATAAAAATCCATGAATCTCCTCTGCCACGTGCCCACCAGTGAAAGGGTTGATCACATTTATGATTAAAAATCACCATTAATAACTTAAAATTCAAGATCTTGGCTTCCCACATGTCACATATAAAATCAATAAGAAAAACCTTCAAATCATAATAAATGAGATCATCACCGGTAGTAAAGGAAGGATATGGGTAAGTATATCATAAATCCAAGTAATCATTGCAAGTGGTGACCGAAAAAAACATGCTCAATTAATGATATTTAGGATAGTCATCATTAACAACTTTTAGGAGTAATTCAGAAAGTTATCGATCCAATTTTGTTTCTTCTCCTAGAGACTCCAATATTAGCTAATAGATCAGCCACTTTATTTCCTTCCCTATAAATGTGTTGATATTGGACATTGCTAAATTCATATTAGAGAAGCATGATATTAGAAATGATACTACTAATGGTTCAGATGGTGATACCCTTATTGTTTATAAGGTTAATAAAATTTAGGGAATCAATTTCCATGATTATTTTGATCCTGCCAAAAGTCACAAGTTCCATACCCTTTAAAATAGCCAGGGCTTCAACTCTATGATTAGAGCCATTACCAAAATGGGAAGTAGAGGAAACCATTAGTTGACCCAGTTCATCCCTAATAGAGGCACCTCCACCTAAGATTCTCGGGTTACCTTTAGCAGCACCATCACTGTTGACTTTAAGCTAACCTAAAGGAGGAGGAGACCGGTAGTAATGGCCCTTAATTCACCAAGTGGGGAGTTGAAGGGGTGCTGAAGTTTTGTAGCCACTGTCTCGTCCATTTTGAGAAAATTTTACATTTATGTTACTTCCAAAGGTAGCAATTCAAATTTTCTTGAAGACCAGCTACCACCAAGGTGAAGACCTGTTGGGGTTACTGTGTTGTTCTTTAAAAATATGCCTATTACGTTCTTTCCAAATGTTCCATAACGTGTGAGGAAGAAGAAGTTTCCAAGAAAGATTAATAATTTGATGCCGAAAGAGAGGCACCCATTGACTGAGAGCTTCTGAAATGGACTTAGGAAAGACCCAAGACACTCCAAAAATATTAAAAAGGAGGCTCCAGATAGAAAATGAAAAATTACGGTGAAAAAGTAAGCGGGAGAGGATTTAAGAGCCTCAAAATAGAGAACACACTGTTAGGAAGGAAATAACTCCGCCGCTTGAGATTCTCACTGGAGAGAAAGGCATCTCTGGAAGAAAGCCAAGTGAAGAAGCCCACTTTAGGAATAACCTAAGGCAGCCAAACTCGAGATAAAACAAGGCCCTCTGAGCGGTGAGGTAGGGAGAGAAAAGTAGTGTTGAGCAGATGAGGTATGAAACTAAGGAGAAGGCACACGAGCCATTTTCATGGTTACGGGATATTTTGGAGATAGCGTGCGGGGCACACAACCAGATGGAAACTTGCGTGACATGCAAATGTTATTTTGGAAGAGCATCTACTAAGCGCTTTGCATGAGTTTGAGTTAATAATAGAATTACCACTGCCAGTTAACTAGAAGAGATCTATTATTAGCGCACTTGCATGTGTGTCTATTATTGTAAAGGCGCATGGCTATTTTCAGCATGTGACCTATTTTGGGAATTATGTAAGTGGTGAAGGGAAAGTCCCCACCCCTATAAATATATAGTAAGTTGTGTAGTTTAGTAGTAGTGAGCTAATATGGAGTTATGCTACCAGAATTGATGCACACATGAGCTATGATACTAATTATTGTAAGAAGCTTCTGTGTATTTATTGTATTTAATATAATGGAGTGTATTGGATGAATAATGGTGTCAAACATGACTGTAACTAGTTATTGCATGGATAATTTCATTATGTTTATCATTTGATTCATGATTCTTTAAGATCTAGATCTAGAATATGCTTATGGAAATTTTATACTATTTATGGATATGAATGCATTAACTCTTCATCATGTTCACATCTTACACAAGAAAATCTAAGGAGGGGCCTGGTACCTTTGCGTGCTTTGGGTGAGTGCTCAATCTAGGCTGAGTGATGTGCCAACTCATGCCTGGGTTATTCTTGGTAAATTCTAGGTTGCATCATTGGTTCCATTGCGGGACCTCTTTTTCAGTTTTTTTTAGGATGGTTCACGATGAAGACATACTAGTTGACCCTAGCAAGTGTTGAGGAGTGGATAAAAGATCTAGAAGAAGAGTACACATGGAGGTTCAACACTGATCTGAGTTTGACACATGCACGTGGGTGGAAAAGAACTATGTATGACTATTTGTATGAGAGCTTCTTTGTTATTTTCTTGGTAGAACTATATGAGTGGCTGGTTGCTTATGCATCTAAGAAAATTGGAGGTATCACACACTTATCTAGACACAGGGAGAATTTTAGGCCTTATATGATGCTGATCTGATTTGGACATATTGTGGATACTTGGTTCCATGGTTTTTTGAACAACTATATCCTGGAATACTCAATTTCCACTTATTCTTTCCTAGAGGTAGTTGAGTTCAAGTTTTTACGGTATCCCAGGGGAACTTACTTGCAAGGAATTCCACTGGCGATTAAGATCTTGATGGTAACCCTAAACTTAGAGGAAAAACTTGATGGCTAGCTAAACCTCACCATGCATGGGGACAGGAATAGGTTTGGTGAAAGATGGCGGACTTAGCGGTAGAGAGGAAAGAGAGAAGAAAGGTGGCTTAAGTATAATGAGGCACATGAGAGGGAGATAGAGAAGCAATGTGACATTATAGAGTGAATGGCATTGAGGAGAGAGATGGCTCATGAAGGATTTGGAGCTCACGCAGAAGGCATGGAGCCAGAGCATCAAGAACTCCCCATTTGGGAAAGCATGAAAGGGAACCCTCTTCGGCCTCACACAGAGCATGCCAAGTAGAGATGAACCTGGGCCATAAGTGCACATCTAAATCTACCTGAAACCTAGCCCTTGCACTTGGTTTTCTAGTACTTAGTACATCCAATAGTCAACAAGCTAATTTAGGTAGTAGGGAAGAAGGAGTAAGTCACATAAAAGTACATCGATGGTAGGGAAAACATCTTCATTTGTTGTTTGGAGGTACCTTTTCAGGTGCATCATTTGCACAAAATTCAGAGCATAAAATTTGGGGCTCACTTCTAGGGAGTAGTACCACCACATAGACTATAGGAGTTTAATACAATACTATTATTGGGACATAGGGAAGTACATCTTCTGGTCCACTTCCGACTACGGGTGGAGGATCAGGGGGGTATAGGTGGCTCTAGTTCTAGTGGATCTGGTGGTTTTGAGGAAGAGAGGCAACACAAGGGGTTCTAGATCGGTGGGAAGGGTCCACACCAACCCCAGAATATTTACATGGAGATGTCTCTTCATCTTCCATAGTATAGGGGCATAGAAGATGTTGTTGAACACATGCACATGTGTGAGATATTGTGGCATGCAAAAGGGATCATGACTTCTGAGCACAAGGAAAGTCAATTTGTAACTACATTGTAGGGATGTGCACACAATTGGTATAAGAAGTTTGACCCTAATCAAACTTACATAGATTATGCAACGTTTAAAGATGCATTCCTTAAAGAGTTCTATATCCCTAAATTTGAGTAGAAGAGTATAAGTGCACTCAAGGATATTAAACAAGGTACTACTGAAAGTGTCTGGAGTATGATGCCCATTTTAAAACACTTTTATCTAAGCTTTCTTATGATATTCATGCAAGCCAACATGCACAATGGTTCATTGGAGGTCTGATCACACCTTTTAGAAGGGCTCTGTCACATAAGACATACATTGATCCATGTGAAGCCCTTGAAGTAGCTTTGCACTTGAGGCAATCGGGAGTATAGACACTGGAGTCATCCCATTCTTGGAAGCATAGATTGCAGCCATGGAAAAATAGTTGGAGAAAATATCGAGCAAATTTGGCACATGAGACAGTGCACATGGGATTTGGTGTACATACTGTGAAGTGGAAGGGCACACCAAAGATAGTTGTCCCCATAGAATAATGCGTTCATTATTACTAGACTATGAGATATGTCATTTAAACCATGATGTCATTCATTTCCCATTATTACAATGCGCGATAAGGAATAATGTATCATGTTATTGTAAGATTTTTCAGTCCATGACTCATGATACAAGAGGACTATGTAGGTTGATTGGTCAGATCCATGATGCAATAGATATTGGTGTGTGACAGATAGGAGTATCAAATAACTCTAAGGGTAAAGGTGAGCATCAGGATCGAATCACAATCAAGCACATTATGATCAAAATGAGGGGGCTTTATGATGGAGGATGTGGTAGAGGTCAAGGATACCATGGTGGATTTAGAGGTCGAGGTCATGGTGGTGGATGAGGCGAGTTTCCTCGCGGGACATGCTTTACATGCGGATCTCCTGACCACTATAGGTGTGAATGTCCCTAATATTACATGTTCTTTTTATGGAAAGAATCATAGCTATGAGGAATGCCCAAACTTATATGAGCATCTTAGTAAGTAACATAAACAAGAAAAAAAAGGTGTAGGGATGGTTAGGATACAATGTGCTATGGAAAATCAGTGGATGCCCAAGTTGACACCGAACTAGAGGCATTAACTGTAAAGATTACTACACGTGCTTGAAGTAGCATGTGCTAAAAGAAAAGCATTATAACAGAAGCCTACCATCACTAAAGAGGAGGTTTTACATGCTAGTACCCAGATCCTACCCATCAGAAGGAGGTTTATCAAGAGACCATGGAGGTCCTTAGAAATCTTTAGGGTGAAATACAATGTTTAAAAGAGCAATCACGGAAGATGGAACAAAAGAAGGCAGCAGAGAAGGTCCCATCTGATATTGATGACTTAAGGGAAGTGTGTAAAATGTTACGCTAGGAGAATATCATTCCATTGTTAGGGAATTGGCTGAAGGGAAACACTCCATGCAAGTATTGAGAATGGATGGCAGATCCTACATGCAAATCTTCCCCTTGATAGCATAGACTATGAAAAAGGAGATCACTCTAATGTTGTTGTGGATGGATGGCTCTTGAGTAATATATTGATTGACATAGGCATGAAAGTAAATGTGCTTACTTTAGATGCATGGGTATAGATGGGGAGACCTACATTTGCAGCCATCTTCTAATGTATTATTTATGGCTAATCGAACTAAGGCCACTCCTATCGGAGTTTTAAAAGATGCATCCATTACTATACAAGGGGCCAAGTTCACTGGGGATTTTGAGGTTTTAGCACTTGCAAAAGCAGACAGTTTCCCATCTCTTCTTGGATGCCCTTGGTGTTACACAAATAATGTTGATCTTTGGTTCAACAAAGGATATATCAGTTTTGAGAACAAGGAGGAAAGAGTTATTATCCCTTTAACATATGGAAAATCTGCCCTATGTTGAGCCTTTGAGTGAGGAAGATTTGAATAGGATTTATGTACGTGCCATTCGAGACCCAGAGGTCCTTGAGCCATCTAAGGAAGGAATCCTTCAGTGGGAAGATGCACAATCTATTAGTGACACTACAAGTATTACTTGTGATAATTGGGCTCATGGTACTTATGAGTTGGTAGGGCATGAAGTAAGGAGCACATTTACATGGAAAACAAACCTCGTTGTGTCAGGAGAATAGGTAACAACCCTATACCTCGGTACACTTGGAGAAGAAGACCCTACAATATTCTTGTGTGCCATGGAGGAGTAATGGACAAACCAAGTTGAGAGAAGAAATATGTTAGCATATACCCTGTGTGAGAAAATAATGCGTGCTGGTGGTGGGTGGTTCATAGAGATAATCTTATAGAATGGAATGAGATCGGATTGCTCTAACAACTCAATTTTTAGAAGCAATGCACCTACTCAAATATGTACTTATCATGGTAATCAACCTATTCAACACCACATTTAACAGTGTGAGAGACTCTGGACAGAGGGGCAGGAAGCTTTACCACCTTCACTCTGGGTGCAAAATTTTATTCCACCTTACAAGGTTGCACATGTGCTTGGTATGTATATGCGGAGCTACATAGAGAGACTAGAAATTGGTAGGATTTGATTGCAGAATGATCCATACTTTTGAATACTTCTCTACTAAACCCCAGTAGAAGAGGCATTAAGGGTTATAAAGCACTTAACTATGGGAGATAGTGCCAAGGTGGAAGAAATCATTCAGGATTTATTTGGTGAGACAAACTTAGGAGCATGTTTTGATGAAGAAGAAGAGATAAATTCCATGTTACTTCAACATGCTTGCTTTGAGAAAGAAAAAGGGAAGATGGTCTACATAGTGGATGATGAAGAAGTAGAAAATATGGATTTCGATCATTCACAGGGACACATGAAGTTTTGGATAGTGCAGATAAGAACATGCATGCATATCATGAACCTATGAAGACAAAGAAAGTGAATATTGGCACGGATACTAAACCTAAGGAGGCCATAATTGGGGATTATTGGTTTGACTCTGAAGTGGAAAAAATCATAGAGTTACTACGAGACTTTCAGGACTTATTTCCTAGGGGATACCATGAATTAAAAGGTGTGCATGAATCATTAGGAGAGATGAAGATCAAGCTTAAAGAAGGTACGTGACCGGTCAGAAGAGACCCTACAGGATGAACCCTAACTTGCATGTAAAAGTTAAGGAAGAAATTGACAAAATGTTGAAATCTAGTATCATCAAGCCCCTAGAAGAGTCTAGAGTGGGTTAGCCCCATGGTTATCAGTATAAAGAAAGATGGTTGGATTCATATTTGTGTGGATTACAAAGAACTAAATGTTGCATGTGTAATTGATCCTTTTCCTACACCTTTCACAGAGGAGATATTAGAAGGCATTGTTTCAGGCAAGTGAAATCTATTCTTTTATGATGGATTCTCTGGGTATCATCAGGTCAGGATTGCATAGGAGGATCAAGAGAAAACAACCTTCACCACTGAGTGGGGAAGTTTTGCATATATTGTGATGCCGTTTGGTTTGAAAAATGCACCTATTGTATTTTTCACATAGTTGTTCAAGCATTCCAGGATTTCATCCACAACTTTTTGCAGGTTTACTTGGATGATTGGATGGTGTATGGACTTGTTAAAGATCATTGTGAAAATTTGCACTTAATGTTTGAAATATGTAGATAGTTAAGCATTTCTTTGAACATCAAGAAGTGTGTATTTGCTACACCATTTGGCACTTTGTTAGGGCACATCATCTATAAGGAAGGTTTGTTGGTCGATCCAGCTAAGGTTGCAGTTATTATAGGCTTGGAAGAGCCTACCAGTCAAAGTGAGGTGTGGATTCTTAGGTCACACTTGGGTATTATAGAAAATTTATCAAAGGGTATGCTAAGGTTTCCACACCCTTGGAAGAGTTACTAAAAGGAAAAGGGACATTTTATTGGGGGAACTGCAGCAGTGCGCATTCGAGACATTAAAGGAGAAACTTACTACAACACCTATTCTACTTTCCCTCATGTGGGACCAACCATTTCATGTACATGTGGATGCTTCGGCATGACCATTGGCATGGTGTTGGCTCATCCAGAGAGAAGGTATTATAGATCATCCTATTTGTTTTGCTAGTAGAAATTTGACCCCTGTAGAGCATAATTATACAACTACTAAGCACGAAGCCTTATCCATGATCTATGCACTACATAAATTTAGACAATACCTTTTAGCAACACCATTCATATTTTACACCGATCACATGGCATTGAAGTACTTGGTAAACAAGCCCATTTTACAAGGGTGCATATGTCGATGGGTGCTTTTATTCCAAGAATTTGATTTTATAGTTGTGGTAAAACCAGGAAAAGTAATTTTGCCTAGACCATTTATCAAGGATACAGTCAGGAAGATGTGCAAACAATTGAAGATATAATGTCAGATGCACAATTATACATGTTACATCACGCACCTTCAGACTTGGAGGATATTGTTGTTTTTCTATGCACATGTGTGGCACCTAGAAGGACTAAAATCCTTAGAGAAGAAACAACTTGCAATTTGTGCAGCACCTTTTATGTTGATCAGTGGTGACCTATACAAGTTAGGATTGAGATGAAGTATTGCGCCAATGTGTATTGAGCATGAGTGCACAAATATCATGGAAGAGGCTCATGGTGGTATTGCAAGTGGGCACTATGCAGGTGACGCCACTACACGTAAAAAAATTCTACTCACTGTTGGATTGTGGTGGGAGACCATGTATAAGGATTGTAAGGTGTATTGCAAGGCATGTGATCATTTTCGCACTTGGAAAACTAGGGAAAAGAGATGAAATGCCTTTACAACCTATTCCTAGTGTAAAACTATTTGAAAAATGGGCTATAGACTTTGTGGGTCCTATTTCACCAACCACACGTAGGACTGGATCACGCTACATCATCACTTGCATAGATTATCTCACAAGGTGGGTAGAAGCAACACCTACCAAGGATTGTACATACAGCTACAACAACCAAGTTTTATGGGAAAATATTCTTACAAGGTATGGATGCCCACTAAGTTTGACAAGTGATAGGGGCACACATTTTTGAATGAGACAATCAGGATATTATTGGATGAATTTATGATTGCACACCATAAGACTACACCCTATCATCCTCAGGAAAATGGGACTACGCAAAGCCTTTCAACAAAATTTTGAGCCAAACATTGACAAAAATTTGTGATGTTGGAAGGAAATATTGGGATGATAAAGTTTCTGTCATACTTTGGGCATATAGAACAACATACAAAAGATTGAACAAGGCCACACCATTTCAGTTAGTGTTTAGTGTGGAAGCAATTCTTCCTATGGAATTCATGTTACCTTCTTTGTGTATTGCACTCGTTTGGAGGTCTAGCTGATGAGAAAGCATTAGAAGAATGAATTGAAAAGTTGATCAAGTTGGATGAGCGACAAGCACTAGAATGATGGAGTCAAAAGTAAGAAAAGGCTAGGTAGAAAGCATGGCATGATAGGCACATCAAGGATAAAAATTTGAGATTGGACAGATGGTGCTCCTTTATGATTCTAAGTTTCTACGCCATCCAGAAAACTTAAAGTACATTGGTTGGGACCGTATGTTATCACTCACATACTTGAAACAGGCACTTTCCAGTTAGAGGCACTTGATGGAATATGGTTACCCGGTTACTTTAATAGGAGTAGGCTGAAGCCCTACTATAAATAAGTCTTCTTGGTGTTTGTAATAAGGTAGTGTTTCCATTTAGATTAGGTTTTCATTTATGTATTCCCTTAATGTATTTCCTTCTTCATCACTATGCTTTGTCATTTTAGTTGGTGTTTTGTGTAATAAGCATGTTTGTGCGCTAGAAGCTAATTACCATTTGAAGAATTTTTATGCGTAGAGGACTACACATACCATTTGTGTGGGGTGGCTATTGAAAATGGGTACACATAAAGGAACAAACTACTACATGTGTTATTCAAGTTTGGAGAGTTGTTAGAAAGGAGATTGCTTCCAAACAAGGACCATAGATGGAGATAAATGAAGGAACAAGTATAACACGAGGTAAGCAGAGGCCATGGAGACTACCAAGGGAAGGCATAGTGGTGAGGTACTCAGTGCATGGAAGCATGCTAAGAGAAGTCCACGGCTAGAAGGTAGGAAGGTGTGCTAGAAGGTTATAGCTTGGGCATGAAGATGTACCATGTAGAAAGTGTGAAAATGGTCAATTAGTGAGAGGATTGTTGGTAGGTGAAGGAGAAATAAATGCACTAAATTTTTGAAAATCTATATAAGGACGTGATGTGAGTTCATTTTTACCATTGTGATTGCAAGAATTTGAATGAGCTAAGTGTGACCGAGCCAGTGAAGAGTATTGAGGTGCGAAGAGTGTGAAACTAGATGTGGAGAGTGGATTTGTGCATAGAAGAAGCTTGTGTCCCCATTGGTGAAGGGTTTGAGTGAAGAAAACACGTTGAGAAAGAGCTAGGGCACTGTGGTTTCAAACTAGGGCACACAAATTCAAGCTAGGGTTTTGACTTGCTCACTACAGAGGATAGAAAGTTGAGATTTTCAGATGGCACCAAAGAAAGCACCTGCCACAGGAGCCAAAGGAAAGAAGAAAGTAGAAATAAAAGTTGAAATTTCTCCCGAGAGTAATTTATCAGAGATGCAGTATCTAGAGGGTGTGATAATTGGGAAAGAGTGGGATTCCCACATCATCCACAAAGCAAGGTGAGTGATTACAACCACCGCACTTCTGATAACAAGAAATAATTAGACACATTGTTGAGTACAAAGACCAACAAGCACATGACGGAAGATATGCCAGTATATGATGATGTTGGGGAGAAACTATTAAAACAGGTGGGAGTCTATCAGTTGTATGAGCTCCCATATTTTGGAAAATATGAACCTCTATACTAGTGGCTTATGAGAAGATTCCATGAGGACTTCTTCTATTTCACCAAATAAAGGGTAAGGATTACAAAGCCCTTGATTTCACTCTAACAGATTAAAGGGCACAGGGGTAGACCTGGCTAGTGACCTGACTAATAAAGCAACAATCATGGAGACATGGAAAGAGTTAGGGTATACAAAGGGTCCATGTGGAATGGACATTGATAAATTGAAGAAGTACCCAATGGTACAAGCAGTTGTGCATCTAGTGACCAAGTTGAATGATCGGAGAGATGGTCGCAGGTGAATACAATGTGGCTCCATGTCACGAGGAAGATGTCTTAGGGAGTAGTCTATAACATAGTAGGCTACATTATAGAAACCATCATCGAAGAAGTGCGCACATGTGATAAAATCAGTTTTGGTGCTATCTTATTGTCTCTTGTATTTGCATAAATTGGAGTGCCTAGGGCGAAGAACAAGATTTGGGAGTACCCCTTGGAGAAGAAGTCCCTCGCGGAGAGGTTCGAGAAGTATTTATGCAAAGGGTCAATGGGTGGACCATTTAAACAGAGGGTGGAGATGTGGTATGACCAGGCTCCATGCGGCATTTGAAGAGGAGTGGCGCATCCCTAAGAGCTACCGTCGGTGGTGGGTAAGGTAGTACAGTTCACGGTGTACTAACATTTCTGCATCACACAATTTTCTATAAGGATGGGACTTGGAGCCCATGGTGAAAACTATCATATGCCTTCACAGTGCGCTACTTCTAGGCATCAGTCCACCGGTTCACCGATGCATGTTTCACCTAAGTTTTAATGTAGATAAGGTAGACTGTGACTACCACACTTTGAGGAAAACATATGTGCATCCGTTGGACTACGTATATTGAAAGGATCATCTTAGATGTTATAAGCATGAAGCTTGTAAGCTTGGCTATTGGGGATAGTGGAGTTGCACTTGTATACCTTTAACTTAAGCCTAAGTTGGAGAATAACAAGTACGTAGAAAATGAGTTCACACTCCCAGGGCCACCTAAAGGTAAGCACACGGTAGAGAATGTGCCAACCCCACAACGCTGTAGAAACTATAGTGGTGGATGAGGAGGAAGAAGAGCGGGAAGATAGTGGTGGCTTAGAACATAGAGGCTAGAGGTAGCCCACAGATAGAATGGAGACTAAGTGTGCAGTACCCCACCTTAGGTACAAGAAGAAGAAGAGGACTTGGAAGTAGTCCAAGGAGAGCACCATTTCAGGAGGGTGTTCAAAATAACAAGGGCACAAGGCACGAGAACTCCTTAGTCTGTTAGGAGGTCACCACGACTATCTCCTCAAAAAGAGACAACTGAGAGGAAAAGGAGGAAGTTGAAGCTGAATGAGGAGGCATAGAGGAGTCTATAGAGAGCATGCCCGGATCCCCTGTACAACTAGAAGAAGTGGAAGAACCCAAGGATGAAGATATAAAGGATAAAGAGGAAGGAGGGAAAGAGGCAGGAGAACTAGAACATGATACCACTCAGAACATCAAGATCTAACTCCAAATCTTGGCGCTTAGGTACCTAAGGGCCAAGAATGAAGTGAACAAGTGGAGAATACAATGTTCCACATATGGGCTATGACGAGGACACAGGTAAATTTTCCATGCACCCGATTCCAGAATACAGTGGGCCTTAAGGAGTTATATGGATGGGAGTTGATGGACCCAGACATGGAAACCACATGCACAAGGAAATATTTGTCCTGGTCCATGCAAAATCACATGGACAAGCCCAATTTTTATGTATGTGAAGAGTCCTGTGTCAAGAAGAATGAAAAAGGCACCGCAGAACAAGCACATAACTATCAAACCCACTATTATGTTTGATGAGCAGGTGAGTAATGCCTTGGTGAAAGTATCTACAGAGGTGGCACGAAGGAACATAGATAAGGATACCACTATTAGAGCTGCTACGAGAAGAAAACAAGGCCAAAGATGCCAAAATAGTGCATTTAAAAGGAGAGAAGGACCTAGAGTAGAAGAATAATGAGGCCTTCATCAACATGGTAGAGGAGATTGGCGATCATGTCCTGAAAGCAAGACCGTACTTGGAGTCCAAGGTACCTAAAAGGTTCCCTTTAACTATGCATTATGTGTGTACCTTAGTTGATTTGGTGCTTGAGGATGGACCCATTCACATGCCAATGCCAAAGGACCCTGAGCAGAAGTAGAGAGAGAAAGGGCTTCAGTGGTTAGAAAAATTTCATCATATGAGGCATTGCTCCAAACCTTGCAGGAAGAGCTGAAGAAAGTAGACTACGCTTTGAATATTAGTGTAACTCCGAAGCGTGTAAGAATCGGGATAGTGGTAGAAGACAATGAATTCCTAAAGGTGATGTAGGATGAGACTTTGGGGTGTGCAGAGATATTAACACTTGTCAAGAAAAAGTGCAACCCTTGCACCCAAGATCCCCATAAGGAAAGGTTGGATGAGCTTGGAAAGCTCATAGCACAAAAGATGGATCTTCTGGAGGGACAGGATGTCTACTATGGCTAACATTGTCATAATATTACAGAATGAGAAGGGAGAGATGACCCAGGATGAGTTGGAGGGCATCATTACAGATGTCCCAGAGAAGACAAGGAATGCATTGGATGATTGACAAGCTTTAAAAGCTGAAATTAAGAAAGAATATCTAGAGTTGATTCTCCTGGTGGAAGAGGAGGGTACTGGAGAGTAAAATCTATTCTTTGTATAGTAATTATTTAATTTATTTCCCTTCCCATTCTTTACGAGTGAGCGCTTAGTCTAGGATGAGTGAGGTGCCAGGTGCACTTGGGTTATTCTTGGTAAATTCTAGGCTACATCAAGTAGCCTTGACAGAAAAACAACCGAGGAAGTGGATAGAGGCAAGATTCTAGTATCCTCCATAGAAGAAACATGAAAATATTGTTGCAGCAATAACAACTTAAGTTTTTCAATCAATCGAAGTTGGTAACAACTCACTCCTTCCCAGTAGGTATGAACCAACATGGATAAAATGAGGAGCGATCAATGTAATTAGAAACATATGGCCCACATATTCTAGTAAGTCTAGACCTTATAGGATCCCAAGTAGGGTTAGCAGATAAGGAATTGTCTCCAATCCATCTATCAATCCAGAAATCTACCCTCTTACCATTACCAATTTTCCATTTAATACTTGCTTAAATTAGTTTTCTAGTGCTTTTGATGGAATTCCAAATAGCCAAACCATTTGGAATGTATTCAGCAAATAAATCATCCATCGAGGAAAGGTATTTTGAGATCATCATCTGTGTCCAAGAATCCTTTCCATTAGAAGAAATTTCCCAACCCAATTTTGTGAGCATGGAGGAATTCATATCAGCAATTCTGCACAGGCCCAAGCCTCCAAGAGCATTAGGTTTACATACCACATTCTAAGAAACTAAATGAATTTTCTTTCATTCTTGACCCTGACCAAAGGAACTTTTTTGAATTTGTTCAATAGTAGAAGCCACGAAGGTAGACATTTTCAGTAAATACATAAAATAAATTGACAAATTCTACAAAGTGGCCTTAACCAGTTGTAGCTTTCTAGCCTGACTGAGAAGGGAACCTTTCCAGCCAACAAGTTTCTTTTTAAATCTATCAATAATCGGGTTCCAAAGACTCTTGAGCTATCTTCCCAGGAAAAGGGGGAGACCCAAATAAGAAGAAGGGAGACCCATAAAAATGCACTCAAAGATATCAACAATCTTTTGTTGTTTACTAGTAGGGGTATTAATAAAAGCAATACTACTCTTATTAAAATTTATCTTTTGCCTAGAAGTTGATTGATAGCAATCCAAAATTCATTTAAAAATTTAGCTTCCAGAACTTAAGTTATACCAAGCAAGTAAAGTGTCATCAACGAATTGAGTGTGGGAGGTTGCAGGAGCCACGGAGGTAGTAAAAATGCTAGTAATGTTTTCATCTTGTTTGGACTTCAAAGCTCTCCGAGAGTATCTTCCATGAGTAAAAATAGGAAGGGTGAAAGGGGATCCCCTTGCCTGATTCCACGACTGGAGGGAAAATAACCTTGTGGGATACCATTTATGAGAATGGATAATTTGGGAGTTGAGATGCAGTTGTAAATCCAAGATCTTCATTTCTCCCCAAAACCAAATTTCTCTAGCACCCAAAGTAAGAAGGGCCAACTAACTCTATCAAATTCATTTTTCATATCCAGTTTAATGATCATACTAGCCAATTTTTTTAGAGAAGCAGAATGCATCACTTCATGAACATTAATGATGCCACCTTGGATCAATCTACCACCAATGAACCCATTTTGTTGTTCTAAAATTAAGTTATTCATAAAAGGTTTAAGCCTGGAAGCTAACATTTTGGTTATGATCTTGTAGGAAGTGTTACAGAGACTAATGGGCCTATAGTTAGAAATCAATTTTGATCCCATAGATTTAGGTACAAGGGCTACAAAGGTATTATTCCACTCCCTTAACAAAAGGTCATTTTTTGAAACTCCAAAATAACAACATGCAGATCAGGTTCCACAATATGCCAATAAGTTTGAAAAAATTCCATAGGGAAACCATCAGGTCTAGGTGATTTATCACTTTTCATATCAAAAACAACTTTCCTGATTTCCTCCACCGAGAAGGGCTGGGTGAGTTTGGCATTAATATCATCGGTGATCAAATTGGGTATATGTTGAAGCATTTCTTGACAATCCTCTTCACATGGGGAGGGCCCGCATGGAGGAGACTAGCATAATAGTTGATTAATTCAGCAGTAATCACATCATCTTTATTTAGATAAGATCCATCCATAGTGACTAGCTCTTTGATTTTATCCATGTGGTTGTGCATTATAGCAGTCATATGGAAGAATTTCATGTTTCTATCTACCCGTTAAAGCCGAGATAGATCTAAATATTTGACGCCAATAGATTTATTTCTCATCAAGAGTATTGTGAAATTCACCGTGAAGGAAATTTATTGTTGATGGAGGTGGGGGATCTTCCATTCGAATCAATCTCCTCTAAAATAGAAGTAAGTTTTAGAGTGAGTAAATCTTTCCTTTTGTAGATGTCCCCAAAACCTGAATTTTCCAATTCTTGAGTCTTTTTTAACATAACTAAGCTTCTTAGAAAACATGTACATAGCCAAGCCTTGAATATCAGTCATCCACCAATCCTTAATAAGCTTTTCAAGATTATGGTTTTGTAACCAAGCAAGCTCAAAGCAAAAAGGAGGATGTTTCGAGCCCTGTGTTTACAAAGCCATGAGGAGCAAGGGGCATTGATCAAAGGCTATCTTAGGTAGATCCTATAGATATAAATCATTATAATGAGCGATCCAATCCATAGAGACAAGGAATCTATCCAGTTTTATTTGGATATGATTGTTTCGAGTCTTCTATTAGACTAGGTGAAAGAAGCTCCATGAAGATCAATGTCAAAGAATTCACCTAATCTGATAAAGTCAGCTAAGGCTTCCAAGCTATTAGTGCTAACACTAGTTCCACCTTGCTTCTCAAATAAATATAGAGGAGTATTGAAATCACCAACTATAAGCTAAGGAAGGTGTTTGTAAGAAGAGAGAAATTCCAACAAATCCTTCCAATTTTTCTCTCTAGTTTTCAAGATTAGGAGCATAAATATTTACAGCAATCCAACCCATATTAGAACAAATTTCTTGGAAAAACATCCCCAGAAAATGGGGGGTTTTAATGATACATTCCCCAAAGAGAACCCTCGCATTCCAAAAGTGCACAAGCCACCGAGTTAGTTACCAGAAAACTCTGAGAAGCAATTGAGGCATTAGGCTAGAACTTATGAAGCTTATCCTCTTCTTTTAGATTGGTTTCTTCCATCAAGATCAAGATATCGTGACAATGATTCGAGTCTAAAATTTTAAGGATTCTTTTTTTTAGGGGCGCATTTAATCCCCTAACATTCCAAGAGAAAATATTCATTTATTTGATTTGAGCTTACCTCCACTTGGGATGGCAAAAATTCCTTGTGTGTCTTAAGCTATATTTAAAAATGCTTTCTCCCGTGAAGATTGATTTGTGTGTCTCCCTTTGGATTTCTTGGAGCCCACATTAATTTTTAACTTAGTGCTATGGTATTCTTATATTTGCAAGACTTCTATCCATAGAAAGTGAAGTAGAAGAGAGGAGGGTATTCTCTCAAAGGGGGAAGCGAGAAGTAGAAGGGGAAACAGATGGAGAAAGGGGAACGCGATGAAGGATAGGCTCCAAAAACTCATGAAGGGAATGGGAAGTAGGAAGGGAGTACACACCCGAAGAAGAACCAAAAATAGGGAAGGTAAGAGGAAGGTCTAAAGAAGGAGAGGAGGAAAAAGACAGAGTAGAAGGCGGAGGCGAGAAAAATGAAGGAAGGGAAGGAGAGACCGATGAGGGAAAGGGAGGGACAAAAACAATAGAAGGAAACAGAGGAGAGGAGGAAGTCAAGTGAAGAGGAGAAGAGAAGACATGATAACACTATCCTTCGAAAGGACATCAAAGGGATTCAAAGTGCTAACAACATTTGAAACTTTGGGGATGAACTTACCTTTGTTTTGAGAGGAGCGAACATGCTCTTTAGTCTTTGAAGTTGGATTTAATGGAAAATCCTGAGCATGATTTTGATGCTTTTGCAAGTGGAGCAAGCTTGAGGGATGTATTCATATTCAATGGGTTGAACCCAAGTTCCCAACTCAGAGTGAAGATCAATGGAAGATGACAAGGGCAAACTAATATCAACATTGACACAAAATCTGACATGTATAAATATGGAACCCGCCTTAGTAGTTTGATCAACCACTATAAGGGAAACAATGGAGAGAGCAATGCCTTCAATGACAACAAAGTGCCAAATGCCAAGGGTAATTGGGAGGTGAACCCCAATCGAGCCCGAGTTATGGTTTCCTTTTTAGCGTTAAATTTGGGAGTCTAATGACGGAGGTAAAATCCTCTCCGACCAAAGAACCCAAGGCCACCCAACAAAGCATGAGAAAAATCTTCTTTATAGGAAAAATTAAAGAGCATGAAACCATTGGAAAGGGCTGCAATATAAACAGACAGCAAGGAGCCCATTTAATATGCACTCATTTACGAATCTCTTCCAAAGGTATGAGATGAAGAATATCATTTGGTTTTCTTTCCCTTATATTCTGTTCTCGGTTTAAAGATAATGCCCTATTTTTTATCTTCTATTTTTTTGATCTAGGTATTAAGAATATCATTTCAATGTTTTTGTGAGACATGTATAGTTGTTAACCTAATCGTAGTTGCTAATACAGGGAGTTACTTATTTTTTAAATTGAAGATAAGTTTCAGAGATACTTCTAACTCTTCTTTGTTGTATTTTGAGTCTCTAGGTATAAAGATAAATTATAATGTCCATATTTTAGAACTTTTGTATTTTTGATATGGGTTTTAAAAATATCACTTCAAAATTTTGTAATACTTGCATAGTTGTTATCCTCCATAGTTATAAAATATTGCATCTAAATATGACCATTTTCATGCATGTTTCAGAGTCTCAACATAATCACATTCCCTTGCAAAAAATGTATATGATTCTCCTTCTTGGTAAGATGGGGAGTTACCTAAGAAATCCACTTGCAAATCCTTCATGCTAAGATGGGGAGTTATCTATTATGTTTTTACCAAAGTACAAGTGGGATTACCACCTTAGGAGGCATTGCTTAGTTGTTGAATTGGGCATGACAGTTGATCACAAAATAAATGATAATTCTATAATTCTTCTTTCATCCATAAAATGATATTTTTTTTCATGATCGATGTTCATCAAGGTTAGATAATATTAATAAAAGTAAAGCATTTTATCCCGAAGGTGAATCATTTTAAATTGGCCTTGCATCAATGGTGAATCATGTCAAGTAAGGAATTTTATCCCAATGGTGAATCATTTTCTACTTGGCCTTGCATCAATGGTGAATCATGTCACGTCTATTAGCCTTGATATCATATGTTTCTCTTTGCATTGTTGAATGATTTACCACATATGCAAGGCCAAGGTACACATGGTTTATCCTTCGAGATTAAATGTTGCACTTCCATTACTATGATCTTACCTTGATGAAAAAAAAGTCTTCTATTGTATAGTATTGGGTATTAGAATGTTTACAATGGGCACAAGCTAAATTTTAATTCTAAATATTCTTAAACAAACTTCTTTATTTTGATTCATACATGAGAAGGGGCATCTACCCATTCAATACAAGTAAATATTGAACTTAAATAATTTTTAGACCTCTATAAAGGATGTGAGAATGAGAAGTTAGTTTGTACAAGAACTTAATCATTTTAATACCTTTGTATAGGCTGTGAGAATTTATACCTCTATAAAAGTTGTGAGAATGGGAAACTTCCAAAGCATTAAAGCATTGTTGGTAAAAAAATTTTAAAAATATCGGTCTCATGTTATGTTTCATGTCACTCCATATTTTTAAATAGGGTTTTTTCAACTACATGACTAGAATTAGTCATATTGCGATGCCACCAAACATTTATATCATTTTGGCTTTGGACTAACCCTGATAGAGACTAGTTGTGATTCCACCAAGTGCTACACTACATACCCTCGAGGGGATCAAGCCTTATATAGTTCTATTATTTTGATTTAGAAAGGGCATCTTGGCTCTACCAAGTGTTGCACTACATACCCTCGGAAGATGCCCATTCTTAATAATTTGATTTAGAAATGGCAGATGCCCAATCTCTACCCATTTTCATATGGGCATTTTTCCATCCTGTAACAAAAAACATTTATTTTTGGGTTTTCCCATTTTTCATCAAGGAAGACCATTGCAATCAAAGGAGGACCATATTAGAAGAAGAATAGTGTAAAAACATTCTAACAACCTTTATAGAGTAAGTAATTATATCATATTGGCTGACTATCCCTATGGCGAGCCTAGTAGTGCTGCACTACATACCATTAAAGGGGGATCAAGCCTCTATCTCTAATTGTTGTTTATTCTTTTAATTTTGGGCTCTCTTTCTTTTCATGAAGAATATCAAGGAAATTTATGAGAAACAAACAATGAATATTTCTAACTCTTCTCAATGTGAAGAATAACATCTGGTTTTCCTTCAAAAGAAAAATGAGGCCCAACCCACTTCATCTTCATGTCATGAATACAATTGTATCATTTTGGCTGGACTATCCCTGGTGGAGCCAAGTTTTTCCTCTATCTTGCAATTGCACTACATACCCTCGAGAGGGATCAAGCCTTATGTAGTTCTATAGTTTTTTTTAGGAATAGTTATATTTATGGGCATTCATCCATCCTCAAACAAAAAAATTTATTGTTGGATTGTTCCCCATAATTTGCATGAAAGGAGGATGATTGCAATGGAAGGAAACATTCAACAACCTTTATAGAGTTAATAATTGTATCATATTGGTTGCACTATCCCTGATGGATAGCCCCTATGCTTTTGGTCTCTCTCTCTTTTCATGAAAAAAAAAATGAATATTTCTAACTCTTCTCAATGTGAAGAATAACATCTGATTTTCCTTTCATTAAAAAATATGGGAATCCAATTCCACTTCATGTTCATGTCTTGTCCATTCGAGTAGACAAATGCCCATATGTAGTTTTCCTTATGCCTATTTTTCTTTGTGATTCCTATTATTAGAATGGGCATATGTAGTTTTCCTTATGCCTATTTTTCTTTGTGATTCCTATTATTAGAATGGGCATATGCCCATTATCAAGATGCTACAAGAAATTGATACAAACATTTTTCTAATTTTATCTTTGCATACCCTTGGGTAGATGCCCATTCTCATAGTTCTATTAATTTGATTTAGAAATGGATAGATGCCCATTTTCATATAGGATAAATTAACATATATTGTTTAAGACCATGACATATTGAGACCAACATGCAAATATATTGTTTACCACCATGTATTTATTAATTAAAGGTAATTGTTTTAAAACAAGACTTGGACCACTCATAATAATGAGAATAGACATTATCCCATTCTCTATACATTCTAACATTTTTTGTTTGGCCATATTTTTTTCAATTGTATTGGAATATTTAGAAATATGGGCATTTTTCCATCCTCAAACAAACAAACATTTATTGTTGGGTAGTTCCCCATTTTGCATGGAAGGAGGACCATTGCAATGGAAGGAGGACTATATTAGAAGAAGAATTATAGTGTAAAAACATTTTGACAACCTTTATAGACTTAATAATTGTATCATATTGGTTGGACTATCCCTAGAGGAGCCTAGTGCACATTCATACCCTTAAAGGGATATCAAACCTCTATCTCTAATTGTTGTTTAGTCTTTCACTTTTGGTCTCTCTCTTTTCATGAAAAACAACAATGAATATTTCTAACTCTTCTCAATGTGAAGAATAACATTTGGTTTTCCTTTCATAAAAAAATGGGGAACTATCTACTTTATCTTCATGTCATGCCCATTCAGTAGATAGATGCCCATTTTTTCATTTTTTTTTCATTCTTTCATACAAACAAACAAACATTTTTTTCATTTTATCTTGAATACAATTGTATCATTTAGGTTGGACTATCCCTCAGTGGAGACATGTTATGCCTCCACCAAGTGTTGCACTACATACCCTCGAGGGGATCAAGCCTTATGTAGTTATATAATTTTTTTTAGGAATAGTTATATTAATTTGATTTAGAAATGAAAGATGTCCATACTCATATTTTCCTAATTATTAAAAAAAATTTTTTTGTTAAATTGACCATCTGAAAGGAGGATGATTGCCAATGGAAGAAGAACATTATATTATTTTTAGAGTTAATAATTGTATCATATTGGCTACTATCTATCATGCATAGCCCCTATATGTTTTTGTCTCTACTCTTTTTTCATGAAAAACCAAAATGAATATTTTTTATTTTTAAGAATGTGAAGAATATTCTCATATATTTTTTTCTTTTTTTTAAAAAATGGGGAAAAATCCACTTCATGTTCATGTCTTGTTTTTTTGAAATAGAATATGGATTCCATATTTTATTTTTTTTTATTTTATAAATGGTAGATGCCCATTCTCATTAGTTTTTTTTTATTCCTATTATTAGAATGGATATATGTAGTTTTCCTTATGCCTATTTTTATTTGTGATTCCTATTATTAGAATGGGCATATGCCCATTATCAAGATGCTACAAGAAATTGATATGAACATTTTTCTAATTTTATCTTTGCATACCCTTGGGCTAGATGCCCATTCTCATAGTTCTATTAATTTGATTTAGAAATGACAGATGCCCATTTTCATATAGGATAAATTAACATATATTGTTTAAGACCATGACATATCGAGACCAACATGCAAATATATTGTTTACCACCATGTATTTATTAATTAAAGGTAATTGTTTTAAAACAAGACTTGGACCGCTCATAATAATGAGAATAGACATTATCCCATTCTCTAGAAATTCTAACATTTTGGTTTGGCCATATTTTTTGTCAATTGTATTGGACTATTTAGAAATATGGGCATTTTTCCATCCTCGAAACAAACAAACATTTATTGTTGGGTAGTTCCCCATTTTTCATGGAAGGAGGACCATTTTCGATGGAAGGGACCAAATTATTAAATAATTATAGTATTTTTTAAAAAATTTTGAAACCTTTATAGACTTAATAATTGTATCATATTGGTTGGACTATCCCTGGAGGAGCCTAGTGCTGCACTGCATACCCTTAAAGGGATATGAAGCCTCTATCTCTAATTGTTGTTTAGTCTTTTTCACTTTTGGTCTCTCTCTTTTCATGAAAAAAAAAATGAATATTTCTAACTCTTCTCAATGTGAAGAATAACATCTGGTTTTCCTTCATTGCAAAATGGGGAACTATCTACTTTATCTTCATGTCATGCCCATTCGAGTAGACAAATGCCCATTTTTCATTCTTTCATACAAACAAACAAACAAACATTTTTTTTTCATTTTATCTTGAATACAATTGTATCATTTAGGTTGGACTATCCTTGGCGAGACATGTTATGCCTCCACCAAGTGTTGCACTACATACCCTCGAGGGGGATCAAGCCTTATGTAGTTCTATAATTTTGTTTTAGGAATAGTTATATTAATTTGATTTAGAAATGGCAGATGTCCATACTCATATTTTTCCTAATTAGCATATTTTGTTAAAGACCATCTCGAGGGGATCAAGCCTTATGTAGCTCTATTATTTTGTTTTAGGAATGGGCATCTTGGCTCCACCAAGTGTTGTACTACATACCCTTGGGTAGATGCCCATTCTCATAGTTGTATTTATTTGATTAAGAAATGGCATATCCCATTCTCATAGTTGTATTAATTTGATTTAGAAATGAAATGGAATTGCCCATTCTCATAGTTTATTATATTTTTTTTTTTAAAGACCATTCTCATTTTTAAGATTTTGTTTTTTTTTTTGGGGATATATGGGGATATTTCATAGTTTTTTTTATTTTACATCATTTTATATCCCTTTGGATTGCCTATTTTTCTTTGTGATTCCTATTATTATAATGGGCATATGCCCATTTTCTTTATCCATTTTTTATTTGATTCCTATTATTAGAATGGGCATATGCCCATTATAAGAATATTAAATCGATACGATTTTTTTTTTTTTTTTTTATTTTATACCCTTGGGAAGATGCCCATTCTCATAGTTCTATTAATTTGATTTAGAAATGGCATATGCCCATTTTCATATAGGATAAATTAATATATATTGTTTAAGACCATGACATATCGAGACCAACATGCAAATATATTGTTTACCACCATGTATTTATTAATTAAAGGTAATTTTTTAAAACAAGACTTGGACCACTTGTAATAATGAGAATAAACATTAGCCCATTCTCTAGACATTCTAACATTTTGGTTTGGCCATATTTTTTTCAATTGTATTGGACTATTTAGAAATATGGGCATTTTCCATCCTCAAAAAAAAACATTTATTGTTGGGTAGTTCCCATTTTGCATGGAAGGAGGACCATTGCTCGCCATCTCGCCTCATCTCAATATTCATTTGAATTCATGTTTGAGTAGTGTAAAACATTTTGATAGCCTTTATAGACTTAATAATTTTATCATATTGGTTGAACTATCCCTGAGGAGCCTAGTGTTGCATACATACCCTTAAAGGGATATCAAAAGCCTCTATCTCTAATTGTTTTTTTAGTCTTTCACTTTTGGTCTCTCTTTTTTTCATGAAAAACAAAAATGAATATTTCTAACTCTTCTCAATGTGAAGAATAACATCTAGTTTTCCTTTTTTTCAAAATGGGGACTATCTACTTTATCTTCATGTCATGCCCATTCGAGTAGATAGATGCCCATTTTTCATTATTTCATACAAAAAAACAAACATTTTTTTTTTATTTGAATAAATTGTATCATTTAATTAGGATTATCCATTAATGGATACATGTTATGCCTCTATGTTATGATCATTTAATTTTACATACCTTTAGGGGGATCAAGCCTTATGTAGACTTCTATAATTTTTTTTAGGAATAGTTATATTAATTTGATTTAGAAATGGCAGATGTCCATACTCATATTTTTCCTTTATTATTAATAATATTTTTTAAAGACCATCTCAGGGGATCAAGCCCTATGTAGCTCTATTATTTTTTTTTAGGAATGGGCATCTTGGCTCTACCAAATTTAGTTGTACTACATACCCATTTAGAAAGATGCCCATTCTCATATTTAGTTGTATTTATTTGATTTAGAAATGGAATGCCCATTCTCATAGTTGTATTAATTTGATTTAGAAATGGCAGATTCTCATTCTCATAGTAATTATTAATTATTTTTAAAGACCATCTCGAGGGGATCAAGCCTTATGTAGCTCTATTATTTTTTTTTTAGAAATGGAAGATGCCCATTATCATAGTTTGTATTAATTTGATTTAGAAATGGTAGATGCCCATTCTCATAGTTGTATTAATTTGATTTTAAATGGCATGATATTCTCATTCTATTAATTTTTGTTAGATGATTAATTTGATTTAGATATGGTAGCATGCATTCTTCTCATAGTTGTATCAATTTGATTTAGAAATGGTAGATGCCCATTCTCATATTGGAGTAATTAGCATATTTTGTTAAAGACCATCTCTAGGGGATGCCCATTCTCATAGTTGTTAGTTTTGATTTAGATTTGATTTAGAAATATCTCATAGATGATTTATTCCCATTCTCATATTTGATTTATTAGCATTCTCATTTTTTTTAGAAATGGGGGATGCCCATTCTCATATTGAGTAATTAGCATTTTTTTTAAAGACCATTTCTATGGGGATGCCCATTCTCATAGTTGTATCAATTTGATTTAGAAATGGTAGATGCCCATTCTCATATTGGAGTAATTAGCATATTTTTTTAAAGACCATCTCGAGGGGGATGCCCATTCTCATAGTTGTATCAATTTGATTTAGAAATGGTAGATGCCCATTCTCATATTGGAGTAATTAGCATATTTTGTTAAAGACCATCTCGAGGGGGATCAAGCCTTATGTAGCTCTATTATTTTGTTTTAGAATGGGTATCATGGCTCTGCCAAGTGTTGCACTACATACCCTTGGAATGCCCATTCTCATAGTTGTATTAAATTGATTTAGAAATGGCAAGTTCCCATTCTCATAGCTCATAGTTGTATTAAATTTATTTAGAAATGGAAGATGCCCATTCTCATATAGGAGTAATTAACATGTTTTGTTAAAGACCATCTCGAGGGGATCAAGCCTTACGTAGTTCATTATTTTGTTTTAGTTTTAGGATTTAGAAATATGGGTTTTATTTGGCATATCATTCTCTCGAACAAAAAATTTTAATTATTGTTCCCATTTTGTAAGGAATGGATATGATCATTCTTTAGATTACATTAAATTGATTTAGAAATGTAAATTGCCCATTCTCATAGCTCATAGTTGTATTAAATTGATTTAGAAATGGCATGATGCCCATTCTCATATAGGAGTAATTAACATGTTTTGTTAAAGACCATCTCGAGGGGGATCAAGCCTTATGTAGTTCATTATTTTTTTTTAGGAATAGTTGTAGGCATTTAGAAATATGGGATTTGTCCATTCTCGAACAAACAAACATTTATTGTTGGATTGTTCCCCATTTTGCATGGAAGGAAGATGATTGCAATGGAAAGGCACATTCTGACAACCTTTATAGTGTTTATTCTCTAGCTTTTGGTCTCTCTCTCTCTCTCTCTCTCTCTCTCTCTCTCTCTCTCTCTTTCAAAAAAAAAAAATGAATATTTCTAACTCTTCTCAATGTGAAGAATAACATCTCATTTTCCTTTCATTTCCAAATGCACAATCCACTTCATCTTCATGTCATGCCCATTCGAGTAGACAGATGCCCATATGAAGTTTTGAAATTTATTTGTATTATTAAATGATACGATGTTATTTCTTGTATTTAATTATTAGTATTATTAATTAATGTTGTTGATTAATTAATTTTCTTTAGTCCTAATATCATATGTTAAATACATATTCTTTGATTTCTAATTTTTTGAAATAATGGAGTTTATGTCGTTAATTAGTTTTATAAAGTTTTATTGTATTTTTCATAATTTTAAAATGCACTATAATTAATTAAGCATTATAAATAATGGTGATAAAGTTGTTAATTAGTTTTATAAAATTTAATTATATTTTTTTAATATTATTTAATTGTTTTTCATATAATTAGATGTTATTAATATTTTCTAGTTAATATAGTAATGTAAGTTTGTTGGCAATAATAATTATTGTATTTATTTATTAGTATTATTAATTAATGTTGTTAATTAATTAATTTTCTTTAATCCTAATATCATATGTTAAATACATATTCTTTAATTTCTAATTTTTTGAAATAATGTTGTTAATGTCGTTAATTAGTTTATAAAGTTTTATTGTATTTTTTATAATTTTAAAATGCACTATAATTAATTTTATATTTATAAAATTTAATAATATAATTTTTATTAATATGTTTTAGTATTAATTTATAATTATTTAATATTATTTAATTTTTTTATTAATTATATAATTAATTAAGCATTATATTTATAAAATTTAATAATATAATTAGATGTTATTAATATGTTTCTAGTTAATATAGTAATGTAAGTTTGTTGGTAATAATAATTCTTGTATTTAATATTATTTGATAGGATAATTTTTTACTAATTAATTATAATATTATTAATTAATTATTTAAATTAGTAGCAATACTAATTTATTATAGTACTATTAATTACTAATATCATATCTTGATTAGAAACAATTTGAATTCTATTATTACTTATTGTCATTGATTAATTAATTTTTAATAATACCATACGAATTGTTTAATTTCAATTTTTAATAATTTCAAATTTTTTTTTTTTTTAAATTTCAAATTTTTCAAGCTTTCTTTTTGGAAGGCTCTTAATGGTCATTTATTATGGTATCTTTGATTCAAATTTTGAAATTTTGGTGCTTTTTTTTAGATTTGGTCATTTATTATGGTAGGTTTGATTCAAATTTTGAATTTTGGGTGCTTTTTTTTATGAGGCACTTTTTTTGGCCAAGTACATTATAAAAATAATGATTTTGAATGAATCGGGTTTTGATTTTTTCTCTATTGTGACTGATATTTTTTCATTCAGAGATTTACTTGGGAAAGCCAAAGAATGTAGATGTAGCTGAGAAATACTAAAGATACAAAGATTTTGTAGAAGAAAGAAGAAGATATAGTTACCGATAGCAGGAGAGATACGAAGATACAAAGATTTTGAAAGAAAGAAGAAAGAAAAAAGCCATATCGATATAGTGATTTTTTGGGAGAGACTTTTAAGATTTCTCAAAGGGAAAACAACAATGGCAGAGCAGGCTATTCTAGGTTTTATATCTCATTTTTTCCATGTTTACTTCTAAATCCTAAAAATGTATAAGCACATATCTTTTAGTTCACAATAGACTATCTGAAACCATTTTTCCATATATCTCATTTATTTTTATGTCTAAAAATGTATCGATTTGTTTCCATTCATAAACGTAACAAAAACAAAAATAGAGAAATCAATTTCTTTACATTCGTAAACGTAATAACTACTAAATATACAAATCAAAATTATTTCGTTCAAATGCATACCTATTTATGGTGTGAAAAAAATGATTAGATAGATTAAGTACCACTTGTCTCTTTCTATGTCTTTTTTAATAACCTCTTGCAACAAGTTTCTTTTTCAATAATCTTTGTATCCAATCAGGCCAAATCCTTTTGCATAAGCAAAAAAAAATGATTTGATAAACTTAGTACCACAATTATCTTTATCTTTTGTAACTTTTTATTTACAACAAGTTTCTTTTTCAATAATCTCTGTTTCCAATCAGCCCAAATCCTTTCACATAACTTCTTCTTTCTCATACAAAATCTCTAAATGAAAAAACTCGGCCGTAACAAAAAAAAAAATCCATAAGAGAGAAAAAAATCAAAACCCTAGCCATTCAAAATCTATATTTTTATATAGTAATTGACCAAGAAAAATTGCCTCTAAAAAATGGCAAAAAAATTTGAAATTTGAATTTAACCTACCATAATAAATCACCACCCTTTAATGATTAAATGCTTTTAGTATCCTAATATCGTAAGTCTCAAATTTGAATCTATCCACCATTATAAATCACTAACCTTTAATGCTTAAATTTCTTTAATGCTTTAATGTCATATTATCCCAATGTTTAGAAACATTTAAATGTTTTGAAAAGGTATTAGAATAATGAAAATACATATAGTTATATTTTACATACATTCAAAATTTGAATATATAATACATTAACAAATCACCACCTTTTAATGCTTTAATATTTTGAATATATAATACATTAACAAATCACCACCTTTAATACTTTAATATTTTGAATATATAATACATTAACAAATCACCACCTATTAATATGTTTTAATATGCTTAGATATTTGAATTTATTGGACCCATTTAAATGTTTTAAATAGCTATGTGAATAATGAAACATATATGTAAAAATATATGTTTTATAATAATGAAATTTAAATACATTGTACTTTTTATGTATTTATTGTTTTTTAGAATGGGCACCCACTCTCACATCTTTGTATAAAGTTATAATTTTTGAAACTATCCTACAATAATAAATAATGAAATCATGAAATTTTAAATAGTAGAATTTATTGTCATTCCTATTTATTGTGTTTTAGAATGGGCACCCATTCTCATGGCTTGTATAAAGTTATGAAATTGATTGAGCATTTTTTACATTTTTTGTATTTTTAATGGGCAATGATGCCCATTCTCATATATATAATCCTAAGACCTTCTTGGGTAGATAGGAATCACAAAAATAATATTGCTTGTATGAGAATGTAGAGAAAATGCACATGCCCATTGTCATAAAATCAATATTGCTTGTATGAGAATGTTTAGAATGGGCACATGCCCATTTTTGTAAAAAAAAAAAATGTCATTACTATGTATTATAATAAAAAAAATAATGTTTAAATGTGCATATGCATTTTATTTTATGAATGGGCATTTTAAATAGTAGAATTTATTATCAAATTGTTCCTATTTATTTTGTTTTTAGAATGGGCACCCATTCTCATGGCTTGTATAAAGTTATGAAATTGATTGAGCATTTTTACATTGTCTTGTATTGAATGGGTAAGATGCCCATTCTCATATAGGAATCCTAAAATACCTTTTGGGTAGATAGGAATCACAAACAATATTTCTTGTATGAGAATGTAGAGAAAATGCACATGCCCACTTGTCATAAAATCAATATTGCTTGTATGAGAATGTTTAGAATGGGCACATGCCCATTCTAAAAAAAAAATTACTTGTATTATAATGTTTAGAATGTGCATATGCCTATTTAGAATGGGCATTTTAAATAGTAGAATTTATTGTCATTCCTATTTATTGTGTTTTAGAATGGGCACCCATTCTCATGAGCTTGTATAAAGTTATGAAATTGATTGAGCATTTTTACATTGTCTTGTATTGAATGGGTAGATGCCCATTCTCATATAGGAATCATAAAATAGACTTTTTGGGCAGATAGGAATCAAAAAATATTGCTTGTATGAGAATGTAGAGAAAATGCACATGCCCATTCTTATAAAAATCAGTATTGCTTTTATGAGAATGTTTAGAATGGGCACATGCCCATTCTAAAAAAAAAATATTACTTGTATTATAATGTTTAGAATGTGCATATGCCTTATTAGAATGGGCATATGCCCTTTATGAAAGGAATAATCAAATTTACTTTTTTTTAGAATGTGCACCCATTCTCACATCTTGTTAAAGAGATATGAAATTGATGGATTTTTTTTGCATTGTCTTGTATTGAAAGGGAAGATGCCCCTTCTCATTTAGGAATCATAGAAGACTTGCTTGGGCATTAGAATGATAAAAGAAGAGTATGGATTATACATGCTCATAGATTTTAAATAGGTATGAACTTGATTGACCATTTTTACATTGTCTTTTATTGAATGGGAAGATGCCCATTCTCATATAGGAATCCTTAGTTTGGGTAGATAGGAATCACAAACAATATTTCTTGTATGAGAATGTGCCCATTCTCATAAAAAAATATTATTCAATCACGACTGTGCACATGCCCATTCTCAAAAAAAAAAATATTACTTGTATTATAATGTTTAGAATGGGCATATGCCCTTTATGATAGGAATAATCAAATTTACTTTGTTTTAGAATGTGCACCCATTCTCACATCTTGTTAAAAGAGTTATGAAATTGATGTAGCTTTTTTTGCATTGTCTTTTATTGAATGGGAAGATGCCCCTTCTCATTTAGGAATCATAGAATAATTTCTTGGGTAGATAGGAATAATAGAAGAAGACTAAGAAGAGTATGGATTAAACAGTCTCACATTTTTAAATAGGTATAAATAGGAATAATAGGAGCAATCTCATAAAATCAACATTTCTTGTATTACAATGTTTAGAATGGACATATGCCCATTCTCATGCAAACAAAATTGTTTCATTTTGTATTGAATGGGCATCACATTTTTAATCCTATATTCTCATATAGGATTCCCATGGGCATATGCTCATTTTAAAACAAAAAATATGTTTTGTCTTGTATTAAATGGGAAGATGCCCCCTCACAACCATTAAATACATATTAAAGAGTGGGAAGTTGAGAATTTTTGTCTTGTATTCAATAGTCATATTCTCATTCTCACATCCGTTATAGTGGTATCTCAAAGATTAAGTTTAATATTGCTAAAATTAGAATATGTAAAAAGGGCATATGTGTATTCTCTTTAATATTTATTTTAGAATGGGCATTTTCCTATTCTCATAAGGGAATCATTTAAAAAATGTCAATTATTGTTCATACTAGAGATAACTATGAAAATATCATAAAAATAATTATAGAGATAACATTAGAATATGAAGAATGGGCATATGCCTATTCTCTTTAATAGGATTCATAAGAAAAGTCCATTATTGTTCATAAAGATATGTGAATAAGTATAATAAAGAGAATAGAGATAACATTTACTTTGTTTAGCATGGGCACTTACCCAATATCGCCCCTTGTAGGTGTATCAAATCCAACGTATCACTTCGTAATGATTACTCTGATTCCTGCATACCATACGAAAAAGAATAAATTGTATGCATGTCATTTCAATGAATTGACATGAATTTTCAACTCATAATCATGTTGAATTATTAGTAAATGAAGATTACAAAATGGTTAACTATCCTTTTTATCTACATAGTACATAATATCAATGAACAAGGTAATAATGCAATCTCTGTTGGAAAACAACATTTACTACCTAATTTTATAATCATATAGACAACTACAAATCTGATAAGAAAGAAAAAAAAAGTCATTCATCATCACAATAATCAATATAGAAAACAAGGTAATAGTAGCATCTAATAATGATACAAATGTCAACATTAAATAAGATCATTTCACAATCAATATTTTACATAAAAAAATTCATACATCATCACAGGAATTAATAGAGATAAAATTTAATTTGTTTTTGGAATGGACAATTCCCCATTATCACAACCTTTATATAGCTCTCAAAATGATTTACTTCAATATATCTTCCTATATGTGAATGGGCATATTCCCTTTCTCATATATGAATCATAGAAGAATAGAGATAAACTTTACTTTGTTCTACAATGGCCAATTCACTACCATGTAAGGAAAAATAACCAAGATGATATTCTTCATCTCCAAATAAATCACAAGAATCAATATAGATGAAATTTAATTTTCTATTGTTTTGTATGATTCCTATGTGAGAATGGGCATATAGAATGGGCATATGACCATTCTCATAAAGGGATCATAGAAGAATAGATATAGAATTTACTACATTCTAAAACTGTGAAATAATTTTTTTCTCTATTATTATGTTATGATTCCTATGTGAGAGTGGGCATATACAATGGGCATATGCCCATTCTCATATAGGAATCATAGAATAAGATTAGAGATAAAAATAAAATTTTTCACAATGGGAAATTCTCCACCATGCAAGGGAAAGAAAACCATATGATATTCTTCATCTCAGAATAAATCAATAGAGAAGAGTTAGATAAATTCATGCCTGTGAATGATTGGTGTTTCTCATAAATTTACTTGATAAATTTTTCTTCACAAGCCAAAATAGTCCAACAAAGAGAGAACCCAAAAGAAAAAGTATAAACAATACACAATAAAATAGCTCACATGCAAGGAAGTGGTCTAATGAAAAATAGAGGAGCCCAATGTGGAAAGGAAGAACAAAAAAAGTGGAGAGATCAAACAATATATCAGAAATTTTCTTCAAATCTTGTGCTTCACAAGACGAACAATCTACCAAATGAGAAAATTCCCGTTCTCATATAGGAATCATAAAATAAGATCATAGATAAAATGTAGCTTGTTTTATAATGGACAGGTGCCCATTCTCACAACCTTCATAGAGTTATTGAAAATAATAAGTTCAATATTGTTTGTATTACAATGATTAGAATTGGCATACACCCATTCTCATACAAACAAACTTTTTTTTTATCTTCCATTGAATGGTTAGGTATCCATTTCTATAGAGGTATTAAAATGTTTAAGTTCAATATTGCTTGTATTGAATGGGAAGATGCCAATTTTCATATAGGAATCATATACCTAAAACATGGCTATGATATTGTTTAATATTTATATTTGTTTTTTACCATGGCATAGTGAGACCATTAATTTGCAAATAAATTGTTTACCACCTTTTATTAATTGAAGGTACTTGTTTTTCAAGCACATCTTCGACCACCCATTGGAGGGAAATTGAAAAAATTAATGGCAATTAATTCGCCACTCCATGGCACCGTAGAGAGATTGATGGTTAACATGCTTACATTCAATATTTCCTTTACAAACACACTTCCCATTCTCACAACCCATTCTAAAAATGTTTACAATCATATAAATATATTGTATGATGAGAACTACATAAGCCTTGATCCCTCTCGAGGGTATGTAGTGCATCACTTGGCTCTGCCAGGGATAGTCCAACTAGTATAATACAATTATTAATAATGAAAAAATAAAAAAAAAATTATATGTTGTATGAGAAATGGCCTTTTCCCATTGTAAAGCTTCTTTCACTAGTAATATTTTCTATCTATAAGGGTTGTGAGAATGCACAACTTCCCATTTTAAAATAAAGTAAGGCTATGAGAATGCACATATTTTCATTCTAAAATAAAGTAAATTGTGTCTTTATTATCCTTCTATGATTCTTATATGAGAATGGGCATATGCCTCTTCTAAACATCTAGTCTTATTCTATGTTTCCTATATGAGACTGGGCATCTTCTCATTACAACCATTTTTATAATAGATTTTTTTTTTTATCATTTTCATATATTAAGCAACATCTTCTTCCTCCGTATTTTTGTATATGAAAAGGACATACTCCCATTCTATACAAAATACAAATATAACATCTATTCAATACAAAAAAAAATAAATGTAACATCTTTTCAATACCAAATGCAAATGTAACATCTATTCAGTCAGGATTGCTACATGATGGACACCCAAAACCATCAACAACATGCTACTTCATTATTATAATTTTTTTTATCTCATATTCACTCATACTATACTACTACTTGAATAACCTAGGTCTTACATTATTATCAATTTTCACTTATATTGCAACTTAAAGGACACCCATAAGACTCAACAACACTACTTCAATATTATCATTTTATAAGAGTCTGAATTTGTGCATAAGAATGTAGTTTCTAAATTATAATTTTCATATAAAGTTCTTATTCCACAGTTTTTTTTTCCTTTCCAATAATGTCCCTCATATCATCCTTCACCATCTCATCCTCCTCTGAGATGTTGAGGTAAAGCTTAAGCTTGCACTTTTTTTCTTCCCTTCTCCAGTTGATCTAGCCTCCTCTGAATATCCATAACCATATTTTTAAGCCCAATAGTTCCTCTCTGATGGAATTTTGATAAGTACAAATTTTCTTCAGGCCTCAATATACTTCATACAAGTACATACCATGGCCACCCCAAACTCATCAAGGGAATCAACATTCTTTTCTAGCTACAGAAACCCTGAGGGAAATTTTTTCCAATGCCATACTCCAATCAGACTCCAACTTTTATTTTCCTTTGGAAGGTTCCCCTTTGATATCATAAACATAGAAACACCGACATAATATCAATACCCTTCATCTTCCTCAATTTATTCATTCATTCAACCAGAGTACAAAATTCATCTAGGTCCTCCAAATCCTCCCTCTCCATATTACCAACAACATCTACAATGTTTATCGATGGCATAAAAGACTCTTTTATGTCATCTGAGCCCAAAGAGGAGGAATCCTCATAATCCTCCTGCTCCATATACTTCTCATCCTCAACATGATTTACATCATCATTCAACAAGCCCCTAAACTTCTCATATTTGGTGAAATCTATAGAACCCAAATGGAATAAGGCCATCATCAATCCTGATGAAGAGGGGTTTTCAAATTTCCTTTTTGGAAATTCTCGATTGATTTGTGTAGGAATGAATTGAAAGAAAGAATGGGAAATTATAATGCATACCATCATGGTGGATATGACTTAACATAGGGAAATGGTGGGCATAAAACTACCTTGTACCTACCCTCCAAGGTGATAAATTGCATCAAGTGTAGGGTGATTTCATTGAAAGGATCAGGTAAAGAATCTCTCTCAAAACTTGCACAATGATGTCTTAGTTTCTCTTTACCCACCAAAAATTTTCCCATCTCCTCATCACATTTTTTTTTTTTTGTAAATCTCCCTCCCCTCGTTGTTCATCCCAACCACTATAGCAATAAAATCCATATAAGTTTTTATAGAAAAACCCCTAATACTAGCCCACCATCCTTCCAATGAGTAGTAAAAAAATCTTTCTCAGGGATTCTTCGTGGCCTTTAAAACTTTGAAATAGAGATGACATACCTTCCTTTTCTAGCATCATCCAAACTCTTCTACTAATCCCATTGGTCGAATCAGGTTCTAGATGAACCAATTCACCACCCATTTTTTTTTGTTTTTCTCTATTAAAATGGCAATAAAACCAACCCAGTTTGAAACCTTCTTGTCCATTCTAAAACCAATGATCATACTTTATCAAGCCCTTGTCTAAACCAAATGTCCTTTCTAAACCCAACACAAGCACTTATATCATCCAACCTCTAACATGTCTCCTCATTACTTCTTACTCTTCCTTCATACCCAATACTTGATAGAGAATGCTTTTCAATCATTACAATGACACAAAAAGTTTCAACCTCTTTAACCTCTATTTGTAAGGTAAACAACAACCTTGTTCCCTTCCCTATAGACATGATTATAGGAAATCAGTTAAAGGATGTTTCCATGGAATTCTCCCATTCTTTTTATTTTAATACAAGCAATAGTGAACTTAATCATTTTAATAACTCTTTGAAGGCATGAGAATGGGAAGCTCACCATTCTAAATATAATTCAATTCTATCTCTATTCTTCTTTTATGAATCCTATATGAGAACTCACATTTTCTCATTCAATACATGATTGAACTTATTAATTAATTTAATAACTATGAAGACAATGATAATGAAGAGCTACCCATTCTAAAATAAAGTAAATTTTCTCTATTTTTCCTAATATATGATTCAATATGAGAATAGGAAATTTCCCATTCAAAAAAAAATTAAATTTAATCTCTATTCTTCTTCAATGATTCCTATAAGAGACTGGGCATCTTATTCAAGATAAAAATGTTTGTTTGTATGAGAATGGGCATATGCCCATTCTAATCATTGTAATACAAAGCAATATTGAACTTAATTTTTTCAATAACTCTATGAAGGCTGTGAGAATGGGCAATTGTCCATTATAAAACAAGCTAGATTTTATCTTTGTTCTTCTTTTATGATTTCCAATTTTGAGAATGAAATTTTCTCATTAGATACATCATTGAACTTAATCATTTTAATTCCTATATGACAATGATTAAGTTCAATATTTCTTATCTTATCCTTCAGTATTCATTGAGCTGACTGGGAATCTTCCTATTCAATCAAGGTAGTCAACCTCAAGGGCCACTTCTAAACTCAATACAGTCAACTCACCCACCCACCATCTCGGATAGGTCAGATAATCCAATTCAATCCAGCAAGCAATCATTGAACTGGAACAACTCACCACCCTCTTGGACATCAGAATGAGCTCATCTCAAAACAAGCAGATTTTATCTTTGCTCAGAATTTTTTCTCATTAGATACATCACCCTCACATCAATCTTGGGAATCAGCAATCATTTTATTCCATATGACTAATGACTCACCCGCCATCTCTGACCAAGCAACTCAGCTCCCGCCAGCTTAGAGATCAGCCCACCCATCTAAGCTCAAGTTCAACCACCCCGCTCAATGTCACTCACCCACCATGATCAGCTTGAGTCAACTCACCTCAAGCTCGAGCTTGAACTCACCACTCACTACCACCTGGTCTTGCTCCAAGCTCACTCACTCACTCGCTCATTCACCTGACTCATCTACTCACCACCCACCCATCATCTTGGCCTACGCAGCTAGGCCACCCATCTCGGAAAATAAGTAACATGCCTAGTGGTAACCCCACACTATACTTTGGTAATAACAAAATAGTTAACTCCCCATCTTAGCATGAAGGATTGGAAGTGGTTTTTTTAGAATCAAAAACATTTTTTTTTGCAAGGGAATGATCTTGTTCAGACTCTAAAACATGCAAGAAATGGTCATATTTAGAGGCATCCTTTTATAACTATGGAGGATAATACTATGCAAGTCTTTCAAAATATTGAAGTGATATTCTTAAAACACATATCAATAATACAAAAAAGATCAAAAATATGTCATTATCTTTATACCCAAATCAAAATACAAGAGAAAGAAAGTAGATGATATTCTTCATCTCATAATAAATCAATAGATAAGAGTTAGAAGTATCTCTGAAACTTATCTTCAATTTAAAAAAGAAGTAAAATTTTTCTTCACTATAAAAAAGTAAATTCTTCTTCTAATAATGAATCATTCTTCGGCCTGTGAACTCACCCGCACAACTCAAAAAAAAAAAAATGCCACCCATGTGGTAAGACCACTCGGTAGTTTGGTAAAATCATAACAAATAACTCCCCATATTAGAAACTACGATTTGGTTAACAACTACATGTCTTTCAAAACATTGAAGTGATATTCTTAATACCCAGATCAAAAAATACAGAAGATCAAAAAAAAGGGCATTATCTTTAAACCCAAAATGGAATATAAGGGAAAGAAAACCAAATGATACTCTTCATCTCATAATAATTCAATAGAGAAGAGTTAGAATAATTCATGCCTCAAATTTTCTTCAAATCTTGTGTGTCACATGCCAAAATGGTCTTAAGAAACTGAGGGAGCCCAAAGTGGTAAGGGTCAACAAAATTTTAGCGAGAGAGGATGAACAATATCTCAAAAATATTCTTCAAATCTTTTGCTTCACAGGAAAAAATGGTCTAACAAAATGGGCAGCCCAAAGTGGAAGGAAAAAAAAAAAAAGTGAAACTAGATGAAAAAGAAAGTGGAAAGATGAACAAGAAAGAGATAGCTTCACCGACCCACATGGTAAACCTTGCAATTCCCAAGACCTATCCCATCATCAAAAATAGTAACCACCATCATTCTCTCTATAGTTCCACGAAGTGGTGTGAATTAATTTCCATTAATTTCACCAATTTCCCTCCAATGGGTGGTCGAAGACGTGTTTGACAAACAAGTACCTTCAATTAATAAAAAAAAGTACTTTCAATTAATAAAAAATTAATGGTGGAAAACAATTTATTTGCAAATTAATGGTCTCATTATTCCATGGTCAAAAAAAAATATAAATATTAAAAAATATGGTAGCCATGATTTAGGTTTAATAATTGCACTTAAAATAAAATTTAAATTTTCAAAAAATCATAGCCATGTTTTAGGTTTATTGCATATATAAAAATATATATATATTTATAAACTTTATCATAGTCATGATTTAGGTTATTTACATTTAAAATAAAATATAATTTTTAAACATTATCATAGCCATGTTTTAGGTTATTTTTTGCATTTGAAATTAATTGATACTAATTTGTACTAGAGAGGGGATAGTTAGGGAAACTATATATGACATGCGTGGTTTTCACGAAATCACTCAAATGTTGAATCGTTTACTTGCTTCAACCACTCCTCGAAACTCTAGATGGGAATGTCGACTTAAATAGAAAGAGGGGATGGGCGGATCGATCCAAAACATATATTATTATTTCTTCATTGATTACAAAGGACAATCCTATTATTTGGTATTAATACCATATTTTATGATATCTAAGTTTTTTTTTCTTATTTGGATTTTTTCACATTTAACCTTGAGTTGTATTTTTAATATATTTTGATAGGTATCTTCGATATTTATCAAGTTTCATTATAAATATCTTGAATGTACTTGAAAATAATTACATCTCCCATACGTGTTTGTGTTAAAATCACTGATACTATAATATGGTTGTGAAATTGATAAAAACTATATAACTTATAGTAATCACATCAAAGGTTAATATTAGATGTTCTAAATAATGAGATAGTACCTTGGAAGAACATTTAGAGGAATTAGTTTTTATTCCTTTTTGAGAAAAAAATTATTATCTTGAGGCAATACACATAGACAGAATGGGCATATGTCCATTCTCATACAAACAAACATTTTTATCTTATATTGAATGGGCATATGCCCATTCTCATATAAGAATCATAGAAGAAAAATAGAGGTATTATCTTGAGGCAATACACATAGACAAAATGGGCATATGTCTATTCTCATACAAACAAACATTTTTATGTTGTATTGAATGGGCATATGCCCATTCTCATATAAGAATCATAGAAAAAAAAAAGAGGTAATATTTAATTTGTTTTGGAATGGACAGTTTCCCATTCTCACATCCTTTATAGTGATATTAAAATGATTAAGTTCAATATTGCTTCAATAAGTTAGAAGGGTTAGAATAGGCATATGCCCATTCTCATACAAACAAAGAATTTTATTATTGTGATGAGAATGGGGATATGCCATTTCTCATACAAAAAAATATTTTTATCATTGTGATGAGAATGGGGATATGCCATTTCTCATACAAACAAATATTTTTATCATTGTGATGAGAATGGGCATATGCCCATTCTCATAAACTAAATATAGAAAGAAAGACAAATTCTCCTATGCCCATTCTCATTCTCATAGTCAGTGAATATGGGAAGTATGAGGAATTCTTGTAAAATTAATATATGTTATGTTAATATGATGAAGATATTTGGATGAAGTGGTTAGCAATCAAGTTTCTAATTAACTTCTATTTAACCTCTATTTATTTATTTCTCATCATTTAAATTCAACCTCATCTATTTATTTCTCATCAATTAAATTCAAATGAGTCAAGTTCAATCATAGTTTGGAAATCATGTTATAAATATATTCATGTCAATTTTAATTATATGTATAATTTTGAAGTATTTCCAAACCTTACTGAATTATAGAAGTTTGCAGCTCATGTGCTATGTGTATTCAATATACTTATAGTTGTACATACATGATAATTTTTAATTTATTTTATGCAATGGTTTAATAGATTTTCCATCATCTCACAAAATTTGTATTTTATGTTGTTACAACAGTAGGGGGCTTTTGCATTTGTAGAGGATGATCATGTGGACTTGTTTTCAAAAGGAACCAAAGTTGCAGAGGGAAGAGTATATCCAAGTAGGAAGACACTACATTGCAAAGATGTGGGAAGAGGATTTGTTGTTGTCAGTGTTAACACAATATTGGATGGGACAATAAAATTTCCTTTCTCAGTTGATGAATTTGAAACCTTGGCAGATGTCGAAATAAAGGATACTACATTGCTTGGGAAGAGAGTGAATTGTCAAAGCATGCAGATTCATCCATTCCCCCAATTTGGGAAGTGAAAACATTTTTAGTGGTTCAGGATTACAATGCAGAGAGTGATATTGTAGTGATGACAGTGAAAGCACCATCAATACAGTCCTAAAGATAGAAAATATTTTGTCACAGAAAATGTCATTCTCAAACACAAATCTTGTAGCAGAGACGATGACATAGCCATGGGTTATATAACTCATGTGCTAGAAGTTCATGAAATTGATGGAGAGAGGTTGGGTCCTTTGAATTTTGGTGTATGCATAGAGAATGTGGTAAATATGTGTTCAAAATGCTCAAACTTGCTAGAACCTAATAAATCAATTGTTTGGCCAATAAAACATTTGATTTTCAATGAAACAAGAAGTTCCCTTATGATTAAGCAAGGGAGTGCTCAACTGGTTGGTCTGCACACCTTACATACAAGTGATCAACACAATTTGAAGTTCAAGGGAGTTGTTACAAAATTAATCCATTACTTGCTCGATTGAGTGTAAATTTGTAGTAGAGGGAACAATTACAAACGTAGTTGAAGGAGACATGGTACATTTTAATAGATTGGATGCCAATAGCTTTGGTGTGCATATTGATAGAGTATTCAACCCTCCTTGCAAAGGATGTTTCCTATCTGAAGGATCTCTCATACAATGGCCTACTAGGCAATTGGCTGACATAAATGGTTCTCATATGGATATTAGATTCAAAGAAGTCCCAAAGGAGGTTGAGGTCATCATGTGGGATGCATTAGAAGAGTGAAAACCTCATTTTTTATCCAATTTCATATGATGCCACTAATCACAATCAATCCAACAGAGTGATAAAAATATCTTATAATGCTACAAAACATCTGAAGTGGATACCCCTCAAGCCAATCCATCAAATCAAAATTCTGATGAGGATAGAAAATGGTCAATATTTTTAGAAGAAGTGGAAAATGCAGAGTTTAGTTGTTGTAAAATCTAATTGTCTCCAAAAATTACCTCTTTCTTCAGTTAGAATTCAAAATTTGTGGCACACAACTAGAGCCTTGAATGAAGTTGATAGAAAAAAATTTTTGTTTGATGCATTAACAACAAATGCCATCTTCAATGTTGGTAAGAAAACTATGGAGATACATAAAATGAGATTTGATGGGATGGATGTTTGTCAGAATGCATGGCACAAAGTATATGGGTACCCAAGGAGTTCCTTCTATAAACATAAATCTGAATGGATAAGTGAAATAGGCTTGCAGTGAATGGAAACACTAGAAAAGAGAAACAAAGGTCAAACACTGCCACAACAATTGCCTACATATCAAGAATTGTTGAGATAAATTCAGATATCTCTCCACATCTGACTTGTCTATAGGACAGGATGGAGTAAAATTTCCCCAAAGGTTTCTTCCTTCATTCTATACCCAAAATATACTACGAAAAAAAATGCAATGAGGAGCTTGAATTCTTGAAACTTCCTCAGTGTCAATCAAGCTTCAACAACATAATGAACAAAAAAATTTTCCACATGTTTCCATTGCAAAAAATAATTTCTTTTCCAAGTGTGATGAGTGCACAATTTTTTTTTCAACAAATGTAGAGCCACCACATGCCCAAAAGCACTCACAAAGATTGAGGAGGAACAAACATGGCACAATGAATATATTCAAAGTTTTTGTGTAACTTACTATTCCCACATATTGCAGTCAAAAGAACAACCTCATGGATTCTTGAGCATTGTGCATGATAAAATGGATAAAATGAAAACTTCCATACCAAGGATGGGTAAAAAATAAAATTCAATAAGTAATGTTATGAACCTACTAGTTACTTTGACTGGTATGCTCACACATGGACACAAGACTAGGGGTTTCACCATTTTGGCCTTGCCATTTGTTGAACATGTGGAGCAAACTATATAGTCACATCATTAGCTTTGTGTCTCAGAAGCTTGAAGAACCTGTAATTGATGAGTATGGAGATTTTTGTATCATTTGGATCATCCAAACAACCATTGCATGATGCATTATTACAAAATGATGTGCATGAAAAATGTAAAAGGTACAAGGAAATATTTGACCATTCAAAATCAGTTAGTGTTGCTAGCATGAAATACTTCTTTCATAAAGCAACCACCGATCCTCTACTTGCAATTGGATAATGCTTCAAGTGATAACAAGAATCATACATTATTTGCATTTGTATCAATGTTGACAACAAAAAAATGGTATTCAACATTGTGTATGTAAGCTTCCTTCCAGTGGGACACACCCATGAGGATATAGATGGGACTTTTGGAAGATTAGCAACATCATTACATAAAGTAGACACATTTTCTTTTCCACATATCATGGAATCTTACAAAACATGCCAACAAGGGTCAAGTACATTCACTCCTTATCTTATTGAGGAAGTGTACAACTTCAAGGACTTTGTGGAGCCATTCTTGTTGGATGGAAACCATAAGATAGTGGGTATCAACAAACCAAGTTGTTCAGATTCCATGTTGTGGATGGCATACCGGTGATGGAGTACAAAAGAAACATTAAAGGATCAACAATGGTCTCATTCTATCCATATATGGCGTACAAAGGATAATGGTGAACCAAGATTTCTTGCGGAAGGGCAACCTCCTTTGGCACCTTTCAAGGAACTCAAAGAAATGGAAGATCTAAAAAAGGGAATAAAAGCATATATTGAGCATTGGGGAAAAGTGCAACAGGAGAAGGTAGTGACTATTGGCTTCCAAAGATCGTATATTGGGAAAATGTTTTACGTGCTTTGGATAGACCATTTGTAAATTGTAGTAGGAGGTCAGATGTTTGTTTTTGGCCAAAAATAGTACAGGAGAAAGACATATATGACCAAATAACAGAGCCACACATATTCACAAAGAATACTACATTAGTCAACATATCCCAAGTAATAATGATATTTACGTTGGGCCTGTTTTTGGAAGATCTAACCAAGAATTCAATCCATTGAAGGATGTGTTCAAGGGAAAATGCTACTTATACGACCAAGAAATGATAATGAAAAGATATGGATGGGGAGAGAGATGGGGATATTTTCCTTCAACAGGAAGGAAATGATGTAATTAAAAAGTTGAGAGTTCAATATTGGAAACCTGTAGGGAGAGGAGAAGGTACAACATTGTATCGGGATTGTTTAAAGCCAAATAAAAATTGGACCATCTCAAATGAACCTAAAGCAAATATCGATGTGGATAACATCATCTGGGCATGGACACCAAACAAAAATTGGAAAAGTGGATCCATAAAGATACCCGATAAAGGACATGTGGCCATTAAATCATACCTTGAACTACTTGAACATGATAAGGAATGTTGACTTGGAGAAACTATTGAAGTTCATAAATTTGTATGTGAAATCATCTTGGCCCAGATGTGGGTTTTTTTAAAAAATTATTCCAAACCTTGGTCCTATAAAACTTTACAATTGTACTATTATTTGATAATTAAATGAAATAATTGAGTATTATATTACTTTGGAATATTTTTCCATAATATAATTCTATAAAACATTGTGTTGCTTATGGAACTCTTGAATCTTATTAATGTATTATTAATAATATGATTTCCACCATGCAATTAATTTAATTTGAAAAAAAAATCCTTAATTATGCTCTAAGTAAGTTTACAGGAGTTGGATCTTGTGATTTAAAGGGAGTTGGATGTGATTTACAAGGAATTCATTTCAAAAGATTAATGCTTTGGATTTTTCTAGGAATTAGTCTTGATTTATGCATTCATTACAACCACAAAATTATATGGTCTTTTCCTAAAGCTATGTGCATAAGTCTAGATAACTTATTGTTTAATTGTTCTAAAACTTTATAAAATGCAAACCTTTCTAAAGTGTACATACTAAATTATATGCCTAGAATCCCCTAATTCTTGAATGCAAAACTATAGTATTGGGAGTGCCAATATATATTATTTAATGCTCTCAACAAGAGTGTCTGAAATGCACCATGACTTAACCTACTATCTTCCAAGATATAAATTTTCAAAAGAGGTCAAAATCCCTCATATATGAATTATAGAAGAAGAATAGATATAAAGTTGATACACATAAAAATAATTAGGAACATACTTGTACCATGAGTGTGATGAGAATGGGCATATGTCCATTCTCATAGACTCAATAGTTGTTTTCTTATTTCATACAACATGTACCCATATCACATTGTTTTAATTTTCAAAAGGGATCAAAATGCCTCATATAGGAATCATAGAAAAAAATGAGATAAAGCAAATACACATAAAAATAATTAGGAACATAGTTGTACTATGAGTGTGTTGAGAATGGGCATATTCCCATTCTCATAAACTCAATATAGAATTAGGAACATACTTGTATGGCACAATGTAAATATTGGAATCCGATATTACACTACTTAAATTCCAATAATAAACATATTGGAATCCGATATCACACTAGATAAAAACCAATAATGGCAATTTAGGAATCCAATTTCAACAATTATAAAACCAGAAATATAATACTATAAATCTAGATTCTTAGTTTTCCATCCATTTTCATCCATCAAACTCTAGATCCTTCCCTAGTTGTCATTGACTCAAGACAATGATTGTTGACTCGACCAATCCACCTCTATCTTATTTTCTGTCATCCCTCTTTCTAGATATTTTTTTGACTCCACAATTCCTTAAATATCTCAATCTTCCATTCTACACACCCGTTGCTTTAGATTTCATCTTCATCATACCCAATCACCATCGATCCATCCCAGTTGTCATCGATTGGATCAACAATTATCTCTTTTATCACTATATCTACCAATTTTCTTACATCCTTTTTGTTATCATTAGGTCCAAGTCCTCTACATCATCTCAACATCATCATCAATCTCATATCAGCTTTATACAAGTCCTTCGGATCTGTCTTTTCTACATTTATTTTTGGCTTACTCTCTGTCCGTTCGCCATCAATCTATGCTCTATTAGTCTCAAGTCATCGTTGATGCAATTAGGTTTGGTTCAATTTTCATCATTTGGTGTTATTAGATATACATTTTATCTTATCTAGTTCATTTCATTCTCTATTTCATTTTAGATTCTACTGCACCTTATCATTTATCCACTATCATTTATTTATCTTTTATCAAAGTGAGTTAAGATCCATCCTAGAAGTTTGCACTTCTCGAGACTGACGTTTGTTATGCAACCCACCATCATATCTATTAATGCTTTTATTTTTGAGTTTATCTTTGTTGTGAAAGTAATCAAGCTCATTGTGAGGAGGATATTTTGCGCCCATATCCATCATCATCTCATCTAGAGGTAGCCTTAAACCCTCTCATTATTGGAGTTTCTTATTTTATTTTGTTACCATTTCACTAATCTGAAATAGAGCAAGAAAATTCAATCAACAATAATATTTGAGGATTTACAAGAATAAATTGGTCAAGAAGCCATCATTATAGGCATAATATAGGTATGCTACATGAAAGGATTGAATATGGTGTTCCAATTATCCTTTAACTTTTTAAATTAGAATATTATGAGTGAAAATACCATAGGTAAAGGATAAGAAGACACCCATGGTACTATTGGATTATGTTGTAAAGCATATGAATCCATGAGATGAAATTTCCTAGATCTACACTCCTCTAACTACAACACCATAGCTTATAGATCATGAATGATCTACTTGAGGGAATGTGCAACATATGGGGTGTATATTATTCCATGTGTGTGCATAAGAGGTGATTTAAAAGTGTATTGAGTAGATGTATAAGTTTTTTGAATGACCAAAGGTTTCCCTACCAAGGGTAGATGTAGGCATAGTAGATGTATATTCAAATGCATGAGAAATAACCTCCAAATGAGATGCACATGGAATAGATGTGGATGAAGTATTGATAACTCAAAATGGAGATTCCTTGGCTTGATTGATATTTATGAGATTTATTTTTTCAAATTTTTTCGATGTAATGAGGATTAACCTTGAGATATTTGTAAAACCTAAATAAGAGGAAAACCTATTCATGTTCAACCCCATTAACTTCAATAATAATTTTTTTAATATAATTTTTAGATTGATTCGGTTTGAATATCATTTTTAGTAAAATGTATGTGATTAATGTTACTTGGTGCATCCTCAATGATAATTATTATTATTATTGGGATAATAAATAACATCCATTGTGTGCATATTATTCTTAACAATAAATGGAAGTTGGACGTGTTTAACAGCGACCACTAATCCTATCCCTATATTGAATGAACATAAAAGAATAAAATGCACACAATGGATGTCATTATAAATATATAAATACCTACTAAATATTCCAATTTCCAAATCATATGCTCACTTTGACTATTAAAACATCCTAATCCCAATATTAATTCTATTTTTATACATACTTCCACTTAGATACATATCATCAATGTCACTAGATGTGTTTATGTTCATTATGTTGGATGTACTAGTATTAGAATGGTGCACAACCCTCTTATTTCACATGTGGAATTCTAGATTCCCAAATCCATTTCAAAGGAATAACTATGGATATCATATTTATTTATATACATCCTCAATAATTTTTCAATTTTTTTTTAATTTAATTTTTTTATTTTATTTCAAACATCTCAACGTGGTGAGAACTCTCTCATCCTCCACCAACCTCGAAAGATCATGGTTTGACATAGATCAACAAGTTTAATATGTTTTGATATTGAATCACACAATATTTATTTCCAACTTAATATTTCCCAAAGTTTTGTTATAGATATATCTTGGAAGGGACTCTCCATGATTTTAAATTGTTCCATCATTGATGTTACAAAATGGGTTTATTACTTTGTAAGATTACATTTATCTATAATTCCTTATATATGTTGTCTATTCAATTCAAAACTTTCACTGAATTGGTTAGACAAAATATTTATTTTTTTATAAAAATAAGATGGTTGGAAATTGTCCCAAAGATTGAGGATACAAAATAGATAGAGATTCAAGTAGTTCATCTTGATGAAATAACTTTCTAATATCTAAGAAAAGAGATCTTCAAATATCCCGTATAACTTACAAATATATTTTCAAATATTCCTTGTAATAGGTACCTATTTGATAGTGCATGGGTAGTTCACCCTAAAAAATAGTGTATTGGTATCTCATATCCCCACATTAAGACACATAATTCCCCACTAGTATCAAATTGTAAAAATTAACAAAGTGGTACCCACATTTTTCATTGAGTGCCAACTATGAAATTTCATAATTATAAATGAATGGTATGATATATATATATATATATATATATATATATATATATATATATATATATATATCATATATATATATATATTTTATATTATATAATTAAAGGTCATGCATGTCAATATACATAGTTCTTTCTTATACATAGATTTTTTTTTGATAAGAACGTTCATTCCTCCAAAAGAGAAGAAGAATACTTTGGATAAAGTAAGAAGTGTCTCTATGTCACTTACCCTATATAAGATGTTAGGAGCTTTGTCGGTTGTCTGAAATGTTCTTACATTACTTCAATCAAGGATTAATATTCTACAAAAAAATTGTATTGAGTATGCAAGGAGAATCATCTCGGTATCAACATCCTTAAGAATCTTGTTTCATATAATTATTACCACATAAAATTGTTGAAATTCCAAAACCCATTTGGGACTTCAAAAAAATTAAGAATGTAGCATGTAGAATAGATTTTCCAGATTTGATACCGTAGAAAACATTCTCACACTTTTGAATGCTAAATTAATTTTGTGGGCCATGTAGTGAATGTGAATCATTATGGTGAATAAAGAGTTTGTATCTTTACAAAAATACCATTTCTATGGCCTTTTGTTACTAAAGATGCATATGCTCCCACACACATCAAATCATTGGAAATTTTGTAATCATCCATACCTTTGATTTACCTCAAATATTTCTCAACCATTTCAAATAGATTTTGATATGTTGCATTCTCCTTCATTTTATGAAAAAAACAAAAATATACATGTGGCTAGAGGACATGATTTTCTATAGTACCTACACATGTATACATATTCGAGGAGTATTATTAGTTGTTGTAACTTCATCTAAAGATAATGAAATTAAATTTGAATGTTTTATTTTTTCATGTACACCATTATTTTCCACCTTAGTAAGAAACTTTCTCATTCCAACCCATTGTTTATAAACTAATGTGTGTTAGGAAAGTTAGGAATTGCTATAAAATACAAAATATCATTATATTCTCGGTAGTTTTTCATAGGATGCCCTCTAGTCAAAATATGAAAAACAACACTCAACTAAACATTTTTTATATATGTTGTTTCCATCATAATTATAAATTGAGATTACCTTCACATTCACATGAAACAAGATTTTCCTTTTTTGTAATATAGTCATCATATTCAAAGGAATACTTAACATGAAGACAATGTTTTTTATTGTTTCCTCTATGTCCATGGTTTTCTTTTCATAAACAATATCAACATAATTTTCTATGGTGTCAATGTTTAGCTACAATTTATTATCCAGTTATATTTCTAGTCACAAATCTTACACCTAAATTCTAATTTACGCTCATTTTTTTCATTCTCTACAAATTCAATGAAGGAGTACTTAGAAACCCAAGAAATTTTAAAATTCCTTGATAGATCTTGTTCACGCCTCTTTTTTATTTCAATTTTCTTTCCCATTATAAGATGTTTATTTTATTGATTACATATATATAGGTGGGTTAGTTAATATTATTATTCTTGCTACCCTAAAAATCCTATATAACATCATCTATATAATTTTCATGAACATCATTACAATAATCCTATAAATTATTCCCTTATTCATCAATATATGGTGTAAAACCTGCACACAATACCAAAATATGACATTATGTTTTTGTGTGTTAATGAGCACCCTTTTCCATTTCTAGGAACTTGGATATTGCTTGAAATATCTCAAAAATGGAAAATATACAAAAATCTCATTTTGTTTTATGTCACATTAAAAATCAACACTAACACTTTCTATATCATTGATTCATCTCTAATAATGAAACTAAATAGAAAAAAAAAAAGGAATCATAGATTCCTATATCCTAGATGTATCAATACTAAATAAAGGATCATATTTAACATTGAAAAAATAGATAAATCAGTAGGAGGAAGCTTACACACATATACCATTAAATAAATTATCACTTATATATCATCAAATCACTAATGCCTATTGTAGACACTAGAAAGTGAACCTTGCACATAAGTTCTCTTATTCAAAAATACCAAAACATCATAACACACAATAATTCCCCAAAAAAATCCCACAAAAGCAACTAAAAATATAAATCACACAAAATGGTGATAAAAGACACATCATCACTCATTTACTAACCATTATCGACTCACATTTAATTTTGTCCATTCCACCTACCCATTTGCATGCCCAATGCACTATGGACCCTTATCATCTCACCCATCTATGCACATTGCACCCATACATGTCACAATATTATATGCACTAAAAATATAAAGCATCACTCACCCCCATCATTTTACTCACTTAGCCCCCTTGACTCTTTATGTATTTGAGAACATACTTGATTTTTCACTTCTTTGCTTGCATATTTCAGTATTGTGGGTTTTAGAGAGGTAAAGGCAGATCAAAAAGACATGTGTAAGTCATGAAATCATTGTTTTGGAAATATTCCATCAGTAAATACTAGTCGTGCTCGTGGTCGCTTTACTGACCTCGGTGTGACTTTTTGGCAAATCACGGTTGTGACCAATTTGCGACTAAGTTTAGGTATACCATTCATTTTTATGTATTATTTTATCAAAAATTGCTACAATAAAATGTATTTTATATGCTTAAATGGTTAGGGATTTGACCGAGGAAGGTCCACTAACCACAAAAATAATTAACATATTTTTAAGTGTGTTTGTGTTCGTGTTTTAGATTCAAATCGGAAAATTTACCCACTTTATTCATTAAAAGAACCCACTATTTTCCTTCTCTTTTCAATGACAATGTAGGCCCATTTATTTAGTGACATTAATTTCGAGAATTTTAAGTCAAACACATCTTGCAGGTCATCCAAATCTAGGCATACATTTTGGTGAACATGATGGAACCAGCTTTGGTTGTGGGTAAATCATTTCATTTTCTAAATTGAATAGTTTTGTTTTCATTAGGGTTTTATAGTCCTTTCAGTTTGGTTTTATTTTACCCTAAAATTTTGGTTACGGATATACAAAAACAAATCTAGTCACAAGCCAATTACAGCCACAAGCCAATTGCAGTATGTTGTGATTTTTCTATTAAAAATTCTAAAATCACTGTTGCAGGGTAGTCACAGACATGGTTGTTTTGTAATCTTTTTCCGAAAAAAATATAAATGCGTTTAGTTTGATTTTAAGGGAAAAAAGCTGGGAAAGAACTTTATTTTATATTCATTGTAGGTTCGGGTAAGGGTAAATACCCATCCAAATAACTATGGGAAGTACTTGAATAAGCCCTAAAACTCATTGTGAGGAGTACCATAGGAAATCCGACATAGCTGGCCCATTGAGAGGACTTGCTAGTGAAAAGGGAAACAACCCACCTTGATTGTCTAGTTTATGCCTGTGAGGTAAACCAAGAGTTGTCCATGGTAATGACCCAATCTCAATTGATTAATGAGTAATTCCATGACTAGAAATTTTATGGCGATTGTTATTCATTCAAATAACATTGGTGGCGAGTGAATCCTTAAAAACTTAGGCATACTAACCGACTGGGCCCATATTTGCATATGTATCACAACATATTGCATTTGTATTTAAAAATAATAAAATTACAAAAATAAATCATCTTCCCAAAACATACTTTTCAGCCACATTCACTCACTTCTTAGTCACATCTGTGATTGTTTTTACATTTGAAACTATTTATTGAAATTTCTACATCTATCTATACCTTTTTCTCATTTTCAAAATTTTCCTAGACCTAGTCATATGCATGACGATCGCCTGTGATTTTTCCATCACTCACATTTATGCGGTCTATCATTGCTTAGAATCTGTTTGCATCCCATTTCCTACATTATGTTATTTTTCAAATTTTCCCTATCTTAGTCAGAGCGCAATTTCCTTGAAATTTTTGTTCAAATCATTTTACCATTTTTCTTACATCCCATTCATTCTACATCTATATGACATAATATCCTAGCTCCCATTCACAAATCACTCTCCGGTCATACCCTTGTGTTCTCTAGTCCATTGTGTACTGCTCAACCCTTACACTCTCATGTGAGCCCTTTGTGCGCTCCGGTCCATTGTGTGATCCACTCACCCCTTACATGCTATGGTCTATTACACACTCTGGTTACCCCATTTTACGCTGGTCTCGCACTTACGCCTTGCACACTCTAGTCCCTTATACACTTTGGTCTTCCTTGTGTGCTCTAGTCCTTGCACGCTTTGGTCCATCCTTTTCCCCATCTCCTCACTTCACTATGGTTGCAAGCGCGACGCCCCAACCACCTTTCAATGACCTACAACCTTCCCGCAACCACCTCGCAACCTCTACTCATTACTTTTCCTATCTCACCACCCAACTCTGACCACCGACTAGACACTACTTATCTCACCTCTATGGTAGTCGTGGTCACAACCGATAAATCATTTCTCCACCCACCCACACAAAAAATAACTCACCTATACCCCTTACACTACACCACCTACCTCTACCCTACCCGGTCGTGCCCACAACTAGGTCATTTACCTTTGTACCTACCTCACCCCTCACCCCCTATCTGTCTACTACCGTTGACACCCATGACTAGGCATTACCTTCGACCCTACCCCACTCCACACACCTCACCCCATACCTCAACACCTTTTCCCCACCTTGAATATCACCCTCGCCTCTACCACACCATGCCCTCCTCCCCTTTAACTCCCCTCGCCCACTCGGTCACGCTCACAACCAATCCGCGATCCCCTCTCCTTTCTCCTCCTTCCTTAGCTTCATGCACCCCACTCCTCCTCCCCTTTGTTCCCCTCCTGTCCTGTTGATGCCTCGTGACCGGGCTATGATCCCCCACCTCGCTGCGTGCCCCTCCCCTCCCTCACTAGGTTTCCTCAGTGACTAGTTCACTACCCCTTATCCCAACTATAGACACAAAATATATGATTTTGGGTAGATTTCTAATTCCAAAAGCATATTAATGTAAACTTGATTCCTAAGTAAGAAAAGTAGTGGTTTACAATTCCTTTTGGCACTTTGGTTGCTTTATCTCTTATACTTTACCGGCTTTACACATATTACAAATTTGCCAACGCTTGACTATTTTATCTTTTGATGTCCTCCTACATTAACATCCAATTAGGATAGAAGCGCCCAAATGATCCTATCCCTCTTGGGCACCCTCTTTCCTCTCTTTACTGCTTCTTACTCTCTTGGGTATATTTTGCTTCTTGATCACCTTTTAACACTTTGGCTCGGCCTTTTAGTTTTAAAATATGAAATTCAAACAAGGGAATCATATATATACTTATTTACTTCTCTTAAATAAGGGGACAAGCTCTATAAGCATTATCTATCACCACCTAAGCACTGACAAAGGAATAAGAGCACTACAAAGCATACATCTAGCACATTCATACAAGGGACAAAGGTCGCATTGATCTCGCATACACAACATAGACGGAAGTTCATTCTATTACATCACACACATTCTACATGCTCAATATAATCTAGATCTATCCCGCTACCATCATGAAAATTTCATAGGGGAAGCCTAGGGCACAGTTACACACACACAAATAACTGCATGGAGTTTTAGATGTAGTATAGCACTCGGTCATAAGTTAACTCTTTGGGTGACCACTGGGGTCAGTCCAAATCCATATTCTACATATTTTTTATTATATTTGAGGTGTTTTGTGGACATATGTAGGTAGAATTTTTTATAGGTTACAGTCGCAATCGGAACTCTAACAATGAACTTAAAGAAACAAAGTGAATATTGGAGTGAAGAACTTCCACCCGAAAAGTCGAACCTAAGATTTAAGTAGACATAGGCACCCGGATCAATCACTAGTGCCCGAGGTACTCCTATCCTCCCATGGGCTCTTCTATCCTTACATTCTAAGGGTTTTGAACCCTCATTGAGCCTTTGTAAAACTTTCCCAACCAGGTTTCAAGTAGATACACATTCTAGATCACTCACAGTTGCATGGAATCAACTAAATCCTCATACCTCTCTCATTTACTTAGGGATTTACATTATTGAATTCTTGTTGCTTAGACATTACTATAGTTTATTACCTAAATATCACTTATTTTAGTAAGTTATTCTAAAATAGGATTTACTACCAATTAGATTAAATCACCCACCGAATGTGATCCCTCAACCCACCACACCTCACCCCTCAATCCCCTCCACCCTTACAATCCTTCCACTCCCACACCAACCACCACCACCATGGCTATGACCAAGTCTTACTCCAATATTTGCACCCATAATCGGGCCCTCTCCCCTTGCCCTTAAAATAATAAAAACCAACAAAATATCAAAATACCTTTCCTAGTCGCGGGCTGCAACCGGGCCCAACCTTCCCCTACCATTCACATCCACGAGTGACCTTTCACATTCACGCTCACTTAAAAATATTTTTACCACTCACTCCCACAACCATGCCCGACCCCCACCCTTTAGGCCACCGACGCCCATGAATAAGTGCCTTCTAAAACACAAAAAAATCCCAAAGCAAGCCCACACCCCCGGGGTCTCTCGAAGGTCTTCGACCAACTTACTAAGCCTCTAGTCAATTTATTATCCCCACATGTTTATCTAGTGTCCTCTCCCACCTAGTTTCCTAGTCATTCCACATGCGGTATATTCCTCCCATGTTCATCTACACCCCAACTTTCTCCACAAACACCTCATCACTTTATTTATAAGCTTGAGTCCCACCACTTGGGGGGGCTTCCACCCGCATCAAATTATCATAAATTACAATAATCCTATCCACCCCATGGTACCACACCTCCCTTATCCACCAAATTTAAATTTTCCCGCATTTTTCAAATTCAATGGCACCAAGGACCCCCACCACTACTTGCATATCTTCCAATATGCATGCCACCTCATTCAACATGATGAAACACTCCTCCTCCACACCTTCCCACTCTCACTCATTTGATAATATATTTAATAATATTCCTATCTCGCACAACATAGCATTTACACATTCACACAACTTGCTGACATATTCTTATCCCACTTCTTCATCCATATTACTCCAAAATTAACACTAATTGACCTTCATATGCTTTGGTAATCCCATAACAAGTATATTGTTAGCTTTTTGCATGTTGGCGTACACGCATTCAATGTCTCTCATTTCCACTCCCACAATTTGAGCTCATTGACCTCTTTTAAAAAATTTGTGTCCCTCACATCACTTACAAATTCATCCACTATACACATTTGATGAGGCCATGCACATGGCACAATGCCTTAAGGATGTCCATCTTGGGCATCCTACTTCATTGTGGCATGTTTCAATTTCTCCCACACCTCCTACATCATCACACTTCCATGTTCAAAATGTCATCCAACTAGATCCTCCTCACATCTCATCACCTTCTACACCCACATCTTCACATTCATTATGCTCTACTCGGGCTTATTTCTTTGTCCAACCCCTTGCAAATTCACTCCACTAGTGAAGTCACTTTATTCTATTCTCCATAAGTTGCTTGTGCCCATATCATACTCTACCTCCCATTCCAACCCTGCCATTATGGTGTGCTTCCCATGAAACTTGTTCCTATCATCGTATTGATGGTCATTCCATTGACTCATGCCCTCATCTTCACAACCTCATTCAAGATCTTCTCGACAAGGTGACATTGTTGTTGAGCCTCCATCTCTAAATTTACCTACTAACACCAATCCAATCACTTCCCACACTACTACTATTCCCACTTCTTCTTTGTGTTTCATGTCTCCATCATACAACTCATCACTTCCCACTACCTCCACACCATCATGCTCCCCTCATGTCTCATCATCTACATAATCCCCTTCTCAATCTCCACCATCATGTGCTTCCACTATGGACATGGTATCATCCTTAGTCTCTCCAGAGTCCTCCAAATTTTCCCCACATCTATCTATCTTTCCATCATCTACGCTCATCGTGTAATTCTATCTTGACCCCACATCATTTAATTCATCACTTGCATTGGTCATATACCACCCACTTATCATACAACCAATTACCAAACCTACATTTCACTCTTCATCACATCTCAATTTACTCATTGTTTCATCTATCTTGGAGACCTATTCCACATGCATCTCACTTCATCATCACTCATTCAAGAACCATTCTTTCTTCCTACACCTCCATTGCATCATATATCATTTATTGTGCTCATTCACATTCTCCTTGAATTTATTCCATGTACTTTATATCCACTTATTTTTCAATCTCTTCCTCATAAGTCACCTACACTTTCTTTGATTCCTTCACCTCTTTTATAGAATTCTTCCATATGTACCTTTTACCTCCATCACAACTCATTCAAGCACCTTTCTTAGTACCAAATCCTCCTTTTTCACATCATCTATCACAACCACACAACCATTTGTTCTTACACATTTTCCTCATAAGCCTCTCTACCTTCAATTACACTTTCACATCATTTTTATTTTCTCCCACATTTTCATTTGTTTGACCTCAGATCTTACATAACCCTTCTTATTCCATGAAATCATCCTCTCATCACACCCATTCATCACAATATAACACCCTTGGATCTCACACTTCCTTCAAACATTAATATGTTCTCCACTCCTCATCCACCTAACATCATCACTAGCATCATGCTTCATATCACTTTATCTTCTACCATTGATCTATTTTCATGTCCTTGTCCACTTGAAATTATCACACATTCACCACACTCAAGTATGTATAGTTTTCTTCATCCCCACACTCACATCCTCCACTCACCACCATCCTATGGCTTCTATTTTTCATCACTTCTTCACTCATCATCCACATCATCTAATCCAATCCCATTATCTATATCATTTATTATCTACTTCTATACATCATGTCTCTCACTCATCTAGTCCCTACATGGGCTAGGGACTCTCATTTATTTTCACTACCGAATTCTACGTGCTCCATATATTTTCATTCTTTTCATCCCGCTTGGATTCAAAAACACTCTAATTCTCCACACCATTTTTTATCATCATTAACAAAAACAAAAAACACACAAAATCCAAAAACAATGAAACATTTTTCAAAATAAAAAAATCTATATATCCCAAAAATTACAATAAACAATGCTTGCTCATGGATGTTCTTCCACATTTTATCCATTCATTCATATTCATTCCACTTCTTGATTCACTACTACATACTTCACTTATAATTAATTCAAATTACACATATTGGTTTATTTCACAATTTTTTTTAAACTCTTGATTATCTTGTTGTCATGTTTTGTGAGTCAATAGTATCTACTATAGTTTCTTTAACTTGGTCTCTCCTTACTTGGTGAATTAAGAATGAATGTCCTCTTAGAGATCCATAAACTCTTACACACTTAATAACTTGTCTTGAAGGCCCTATGGCATTATCTTTTGACACTTGTCATGTCTTCTCCATAATCATTTCCACTCTCTCCATCAAGCTACAAGTGGTTCTAAACCCCTTGGAAAAATAAGAGGATGAATATCATGTCAAAAAAAATAAAAAAGTAAAAAAAAAGTCTTTTTATCTCATGGGTCTTTCTAGTATCTACATCGGGCTATGGGTGATTGGTTGGCAATAGAGAAATGTTGCAACTAAAATCAAATGTATCTCTGTCGAGGCTATAGATGCCTATATGGTAGTGGATCAATAAAAGGATTACAATTTCCTTCCATTCCATCTATCACCAATCACATGTTTCAATCACACCTACACATTGGCTTGTGTTTTCACTCATTTTCTTACATGTCTTCACTTTAAGTGGTGGGTAAGTGCATGGAAATGGGGGCCAAAAGGGTTTCCTAAAATCAGCAAAACCTGAACTTCATCTAATAATTTGGCATGCATATGCTCAAAATTTGACAAAGTGATAAGAATAAGTACTGTAGATCTCGGAATCTAGTTTCTAAACTACTATTTTTTTCAAAAATGGTGGAGATTAAGAGGGTCAAATGTGGTGCACACAAAGTATGTCTATTTTTTTGTGTCAAAAAGATAAGAACCTATTGTGTGTGCACCCCCCCCCCCCCATTTTTGAGTTCTATAATTTATTTTTAAAATCCCTTTAGTAGAAAGTTAGATAAAACCATGTATAAGGTCCCACTAATTTTTCATAATTTTTGGATGAATATATAATTTTTATTAATTTTCAAAGTGCACACATCCTAAAAATGAAATATTTGTGTGTACACCCCCATAACTTTGAGAAAAAAAAGTCATTTTTTGTTTTTTTAGTGCATGTAGAATGGAGTTTAGAAGAGGAGTTTTTTTTTTTTAAATTCGGATGAAAAAATCATAAATTGTGTACAAAAATGTATGCATACGTTTTGACAAGAAAAGAGGGCACTAGTAAAATAAATTAAGGATGAAAGCCTTAAACTAATCAAATTTTAGAAAGAAGTATATCATCACCAAGGTAAAACCGAGCTTGACGTCATAGTATAATTTTTTTTGGAATATTATGTTATAACGCATGAGATATCAAGGTGTACACGTGAGAGTTTGATGTTTTTTTTGTAAAACATAGATTTATTCACAGATTACATAGTCCAAACCTTAGGTTTGGATATCCAAGGAAAATCCAAGCCTATGGTTTGGTAATTTCAAATCCAAATAAGATGAAACATACTTGTGTTATAACATGAGTGCGTTATAATGCGAGCACGTTATAACGCTTCATGTTTCTATTTTCTATGTGGTATATGTGGTTATGGGAGGGATATATTTAATAAAATAAATGGTTTAAGGATAAATTTTTTCATTTATTAGTCTTTATACTTTATTATTTCTTATTATAAGTTTTTCATTTATTAGTCTTTTTACTTTATTATTTCTTATAAAGTATTAGTCTTTATAATTATTTCTTAAATATAATTTTTTCATTTATTAGTCACTTATAAAGTATAAGTTTTTCATTTATTAGTCTTTTTAACTATTTATTAGTCTTTATACTTTATTATTTCTTATACTTTAAATTTATTTTAGTAAATATAATAAATTAGGGTCACTCTGCACCTTATGGAACTAGTCTCACAACTCCATCTATCATCATGGTTTAGAAGATGGTTTTCATATTATAACTGGTCAGTACATAGGTATTTTTCAAGATTTCAACATTCAACCTAAAGCTTTTAGGGTTTAAATTCTACAATCGATGTCTATTTCAGAAAGAATATAGTCATTGTTTAGGTTTTGGGGCCTTTTAGATTGTTTACTGACATTTTTAGGAGTGTTAGATGTGTCAAAACTATATTTTATAAACCTCACAACTCCCAAAAGTAGCAACAATTTCTCAATATATGGACTCATGCAATTTCTTATAACACATAATAAATCAAAACACATATGTAAGTTTTTATCGATTCAAATAATCAAGGGAATGGTCATCATGAGGTCTATGAAGGATCTGAAACATCATGAGGACAATGGGTGCAATCATAAAAATCATGAGGTCTGTGAAAGATCTTGAAACATCAAGAGCTTCATCGAGATTCAAATCATGAAGGGAATGGTCATCAAGAGCATGATAAGAGAATCTCACCATGAGTGATGGTGGAAATCATCTTAGGCTCACAAATAATGCATATTTTATGAGAGTGTTTCTAAACACTTAATCAATGCTTGGTAATGAACACACATCTTACAAGTCATGGAGGTGGAATTTGTAGTGTTTCAGTACAGTGTGGAGGTCAAGAACATGGAATTCATTCTCAAAATTCCTCCAAGTTTCATTCAAGGATCAATCCTTCTATCATGAGGAGGAAACCTATCTCCATGAGGAGAAATTGAGAAAGAGGGTGTGCAGACATCATAAACATGTTTCCACTCAGGTGACATCTTGGGCAAGGAGGTGAATTATGAGATTAAGAAGAGACCATCATGTTCAAAGGTGAAAAGTGAGGCTCAATGAGTGAATTGATGATCATCATATCCTAACTCTACCATTGTGTCCAAATCTCTTCGAGAAACAAATCAAAATGAGCTAGTCAAGCTAGTGAGGCATCCAATACCATCATGTGTGAAGGATCAAGAAGTCACCTATTCTCATGAGAGGGATATGATAAAGAAGTGTATGAGCATCCTAAATTTGATTCCATTCAAGGATGATTTTGAATGATCTGGAAGGGTAAGAGGATAACCCAAAAATGCAAAACTTAAACCATGAAAACCAAGCCACAATGTGAAATCTTTCTCCCAAATCTTCTTGAATCCCTCTCTAGGCCCACCTGCCTCCTGTGTCATGATCACCTTGTCCTTTAAGGTATTCCTAATGCATTGGGTGAACATGTATAAGTTTGCAAAAAGTTTTAAAAGGTCCATTATTCCATTCATTGAAGTGCAGTAAAAGACTAATTCATAAACCTAAAAAGGCCAATTTTGGCCATTTCGAAGCCTGTGTGCATCCTCTAGAGGGTTATGAAAAGGTATTAAGTATCTAAAGGTGGTATTTGAAAGATCCTTGAAGGTTTTGGAATAATTTAGGAATATTTAGGAAATTTTTTATCATTAAGGGATAGTATGTTCAACAACGAGCTTTTAGGTGCAAGGAATGAGCAGTCAAATTGTGAACATTGACTTCTCCAGCTGATTCCGGGAGCTCCGTAAGGATTTAGGAGGAAAAAAGTAGGAAATAGAAATCTTGAATAATCCTTTACATTTTGGGAGCATCCATTTTGATCCAAGGCCACCAAGGTGATGCTAGCAATCATCTCATACTCTCAATCAATACATACCTCCCAAGAGTGTTTCTAAACACTTAATTAGTGCTTGGTAATGAGCTCAATACATTGTGGAGGTCGGGAACATGTGATTCACCTTCAAGTTCTAATTCCACATGGATAAAATTGATCAAAAGGGTGTTCTCCGCAATGGTATTAGAGTCTTCTCTTAATGGTGTGACTCAAGAAGACTCCTAAGTTTTATAACCCAATTCTAGGTAGATTTATCTTCTAAGAATCCTTATCAGCTGAGATATTAATATTTTCTTGTTGAAACCCCAAAATAGGGTTTTAGATAACCTGATAGGGAGAAAATTCAGATTTCTTATCATACACACCCTTCTTGACTCATTTACCTATTGAATAAGCTTTAGGAGGATTAAATTCAAGTTTCTTATTTTATAATCTAGATATGTGGACACTTGATATGCTCCCAACATTAAGCTTTAGGTGAGAAAAACCATGAGAGTTAACAAAACATAGTCAAGGTTGGAAGTAAATGCTAGATGTCATGAACTACCACTATATATTTGTAATGAAATTACTTAGATAGATTTGAATATCAACAACAATAGAACACCAAGAACACCAAAATGTAGATAAATGATCACAATATGCAAGTATAAGTTATAGGACTAAGGGCGTAGCAATATTCAATCCATTCCTCTTGATAGACATCAATATGTGCATCCTTCCAGTCATTGTGCATCCTTCCTCTGACTAGCTTGCCTTCAGTTCAACCTTCACCTTGGCTCAAAGGAAATTCCTAACAAGGTTTTAAAGTTTTTTTAGTGTGCAAGGATGATTACCCAAGGTGATAAATTAATTCAATGAGATTCAATGAAATATATTTTCCTTCGAGGCCTAAAAAGGAAATTTTGGCCATTTTGCATATTGGTAAACACACACTTTAGGAATGTTCAAGAAATTCTAAAGCATCTGAGGGTGATTTTGAAGAGAATTGAAGGTATCTGAAGTAATTTAGGAAATTTTAGGAAAGAAAATATCATTCAGGATCCATCTGTTCAACATTGGGTATTTAGGGTGTAGGGAATGAGAGCTTCAATGGTGAATGTTGTCTTCTATGGAAGATTTTAGAGTTCCCGAATGAGTTTAGAGGAAAAAAATATGCATAAAAATGTGTAATAGACAATCACTTGGACAATGGGTGTAATCAGGAGAATCATGAGGTCTGTGAAGGATCTGAAACATCTAGAACCTCATTGAAATTCAAGTCATCAAGGGAATGATAATCATGAGCATGATGAGAAAGGATCACCATGAGTGGTGATGGTAGTCATCTCAATCTCACAAATGGTGCATATCTCTTGAGATTGTTTCTAAACACTTAATCAATACTTGGTGATGTGTTCACATCTTGCAATTTAGGGAGTGGCTTTCATAGTGATTCAATGCAGTTGGAGTTCAAGAATATGGATCTCACCCTCAAACATTCCTTCAAATATCATTCAGGGATCAATCCTTCCATATAGAGGAGGAAACCTATTTCCATGAGGAGTAATCGAGTGAATATGTGTCTAGATACTATAAGCATGTTTCCACTCATGTGATATCTTAGTTAGGAAGTGAATTGTGAAGTTAAAAAGGGTGTCATCATGTTCAAAGGTGAAATGGGAAGCTCATAGAGTAATTTGAGGATCATCATATCTTGACTCTACTATCATGTTCAAACCTCTTCAAGGAACAAGCCAAGATGAGATAGTCAAGCTACCGAGGCATTCATGACCATCATGTGTGAAGGATCAAGGCATCATCTATCTCCATGAGAGGCATATGAGAAAAGAGGTGTATGAGTATCCTAAAGTTGATTCCATCGAGGAGAATTCTGGAGCCGGAGGGGTAAGAGGATGATCTTCATATAGAGCACCATATATGTAAGAATGAGAAATCATTTGAGTTTCACTTGATGTCACTCACTTGGTAGTGTTCTTAAACACTCATTTGAACCTTGTAGTGTGATCACACTTCAAAGGAGGAAGGACATTACAACCACCTCATTTCAGTCTAACAGGTGGCCACATGACAAGAATCTCATTCAATGATAAATCCTTCCATCTACATGGTGAATACCTATTTCAGTAAGTGATAGATAATCAAAAAATGGTTTGAGCATCATGGAGTTGATTTGTGATCACTAGGGTTAATTATGGAGGCCTTGAAAATTAAGAGAGTGATCCTCACTCTTGCCTTGTAATTAGAAGAGAGCATCTTGTTCCCATCACAATGTAGATCTCATAACAATGTTTCTAAACACTTAAGTCATCACTTGAGGTTTTAGAAACATGCTTTCAACTCATGGTAACTCATTTTTACCACTTTTTCATGTTAGAAGTTTCTTCACTCAAAAACACAACCAAGGGTGTTAGGAAGGTGTTTTCAACTCACAAAAATTTGGCCCCATCCTCATGAGATCCTCACCCATGGTAAAAATAGTATATTTATGACAGTACCCATTCTAAGAGGTACTTATCAAAATTTAAAAATATTCACCTATCACCATGTGGTGACTATCTCTCTAGATCTTGCAAATTTAGGGCCATTTTTGTCTGAACCTAAAGGGGAAGTATATTATTTTTTGAAATTCTTCATGAATCCTTCAAGTCTAAGATAAAAATAGATGTTACCAACATGTATAGGATTCACATATCTTTCCATTTCCTATTTTTTTCCTCCTAACTCCTTATGGAGCTCCCAAAATCATCTAGAGAAGTCAGATTTCACCATTAGAGTGTTTGTTCCCTACACCTAGAAAACCCGTTGTTGAGCAGATTGTCCTTGAATGAGAAAACCTTTCCTAAATCTTCCTAAATTTCCTCCAACACTTCTAAAAGTCCCCAAAACCTAAACAATGACTATATTCTTTCCCAAAATAGACATCGATTGTATAATTTAAACCCTAAAAGCTTTAGGTTGAATGTTGAAATCCTAAAAATACCTATGTACTGACCATGTTAGAATATGAAAAACCATCTTCTAAACCGTGATAGATGGAGTTGTGAGACTAGTTCCATAAGGTGCAGAGTGACCCTAATTTCTTATATTTACTAAAATAAATTTAAAGTATAAGTTTTCATTTATTAATAAAGTATAAATATTAATAAATGAAAAACTTATACTTAAACCATTTATTTTAGTAAATATATCCCTCCCACAACCACATATACCACATAGCAAAATAGTAAAACGTGAGTGTGTTATAATGCGCTCATGTTTTAGGCTTGGTAATTACCAATCCTAATAATTCATAACGTGATCATGTTCATACACCTACAAACCTCTTGCACTCCATTATTACAACCATGTCACTTTCATACTTACATTCCACCTCATTTGGAATGAAAATCCATGGGCATCCACTGCCTTCTACACACTTTTGCATAATCACCACTTTTCATGTCATTTACCTTGCAATCATTTCTCATCAATTTAGGTTGGGGAAATACTTCTCTCATGCTCTCTAACTTTCATCTATTTTTGTACATATCTATCATCACATTTTCACCTACACATGGCTAGGGAAATAATGTCCTTGCTTTCACTCATCATGTCTTCGCCAAGGTTCATTTTCTATCATTTTAAATTGCCACTTTTTTCCCGCATTATGTTGGGGTAACTTGTAGCTCCAAAAATTCACTTGAGGGGGATATCACATCAAATCCTACTCATCAATCTTATGACACCCAATCGTCAATTGTCTTAGTCAATTGACCCAATAATCTCTTCCTTGTGAAATCAACATATCGATCCCTTCATAGACTCCGACTGAAATGGTCCATCGATCACATTTCTAGGTTCTTATTTATCCAATCAATCATTTGATCTTTGATTGCAACAACCATTTTTATAGGGTTAGATGACCCCCATCTCATCTTTAGTTTTTACGCTGCATCCTCCATGTTGTAACATGGAACCCAAAAGGGGTAAAATGTAGACACTAGAAAACACACCTTGCACATAAGGTATCTTATTCAAAAATACCAAAAACATCATAAATAACAATAATCCCAAAAAATCAAATAATCCCAAAAATTAAATAAAAAATATAAAACCCCACAAAATGGTGATAAAAGGCACATCATCATTCATTTACTAAGCCTCATCCACTTATATTTAATTGTTTCCATTCCACCTACCCATTTGCATGTCCAATACACTATAGACCCTTATCATCTTACCCATTTATGCACATTGCACCCATATGTGTCACAATATTCTATGCACTCAAAAACTATAAAACACCACTCACCCCCATCATTTCACTCACTGAGCCCCTTGAACCTTTATGTACTTGAACGTATACTTTATTTTTGCTTCTTTGCTCACATATTTTGGTATTGCAGGTTGTAGAGAGGTGAAGGAGGATCACAAAGGACTAGTGTAACTCACAACATCAATGTTTTGGTGATATTTCAGTGCAGGTACTAGTTAAGCTTGGCCAACTATTCTATAACCTCTATGTGATTTTCAAGAATCGCAACCACGACTGACCAGATTAAGTGACTACGTTAGGTATAACATTTTTTTCATCATTATTTTATCAATTTTTTTAACGCAATAAAATGTCTTTTATCTCCTTAATAGGTTGGGGATCTAATCGAGGCAGTCCCCAACCACCAAAAATAACTAACATTTTTCTAAGTGTGTTTGTGTGTAGGTTTTAGATTCAAATTAGGAAGTTTACCCACTTTATTCATTGAAAGAACCCATGATTTTCCTTCTCTTTTCAATGGAAACGTAAGCCCATTTATTTAGTAACATTGATTTAAATATTTTTATATCAATTAACACATCTTACAGGTGATACAAATCTAGGAATACACCTATATTTGTTTTCTTTGTTAACTAAAAATTGCCCATTCTTGTAGTATATAATGATTCAAGTATTGGTTAAATCTTAATTGAGGTTTTGATTAGAAGAAAATGTGTAAAAGAAAAATTGAGTGTAATATTTGTATAGATATGAAATCAAACTCAAAATTAAAGAAACCATCGACTTTCAAAATGGAGGATGTTTTTTTTTGTGAATCTCAAGTAATTATTTAAAATAATGAATGTAAATGCTACATGACTAGGCCTATGATCTAAACCATGTCTATTGATATCATGGAAATTATGGCCCGAAAATTAGCTAGATATTATGATTTTTATGGAAAAATTGGCCCTCATATAAGATGGATGTTTAATGGTATGACGAATATGTTGGTTAATTGAATCATTCCTCCTAAATTTTAGGTACATCCCCATTAATTGCACATATTTTAATGTAGAAAAAATATTCCAATGTAAATGTTCAATTAATATCAACGAGACAATTTGATTCTAATTTATCAAGTTTAAATCATAAATTGTTGGTTATTTTACCCCATTTCCATATTTTTCTATTCACCAAAGTTAAAAGGATAGACTTATGATATTCATCACTAAAAATACTTTGTGCCCTAAAAATGAATGTGGCACCTTAAATTACATGAAAGTGATGGCCTAAACAACAATGAGATAGCCTAAACACCAATTCAAAATCCTAAACATGAATTTAAAACCCCAAATAATGTAAATGAATTTTTCTCAATAACACAAGTGTGGCAATCGTAAACACTAATTTGACTCTCTAAGAAACAATATTACACCTTAATTAAAACAAATATGACAACATAAACACCAAATTGACACCCTAAACACCAATATGACTCTATAAACATGAATGCAACACCCTAAAAAATAATTAAAAACTCTCTGATGTTTGATATGTCTTGCCCAAGTGCCCCATATAACCTAAACATAATTGGGACACCCTAAACACACCATTACACCACAATTTAATACAAATTTTTGACACTCTAAATACAAAGTTGACATTCAAAAAAACTAATTTAACACCATAAACAATATTGTTTAGGGTGTTAAAATGGTTTTTAGAGTGTAATAATATTTTTATGGTTTGAATTACGTTAAGAGTGTCATACTTTTGTATAACATGTCACATTAATGTTTAGGGTGTCACATTTGTTTTTTAGGTGTCTCAATTGTGTTATTTAGGGCATCCCATATGTGTTTAGGGCGTTATTAGTGTCCAAGGTACCACATTAGTGCTTAGGGTGTCATATTCATGTTTAGGGGTGCCAAATCGTGTATAAAATGTTGTGGTGGTGCATAGGGTTTTGATATGCCATGTTTAAGTGCCCCATATAAGTTTAATAATAGCATGACATCCTAACATACAAGTGCAACACCTTAAACGTTAATGTCACACATTAAATGCTAATTTTTCACCTCAAACACTAATTGGTGTTTAGGGTGTCAAAATGATGTTTATGGTGTCGTGTCATTATTTATGGTGTTGCATTATTCTTTAAGGTGTCCCACTTGTGTTATGTAGGTTATCCCATTTATGTTATGGTGTTGCATGAGTATTTAGGGTTTTATATTAGTGTTTAGGGTGTCACATTTATGCTTACGGTGTTAATTAGATTTTAGGTTTATTCATGGTTATGGTGTGAAAGTGATGCATAGGTTGTCACATTGGTGTACGAATAATTAAATACAAAACATATATGTAAAAGTTACAATTTTTTTATCATGAATTGTAAATTGCTTCAAATATATAAAATTATAATAAGTATATATTTATTTTGTACTAATATTAATTTTCAATAAATACTCTTCTTTTTCAATAGGTGAAGTTGAAAGGCTCAAAAGCAAAAGCTCTAGTATAAACTCAAAGTATTTTGTTCAATTTCATTTGATATAGTTGAATTCAACATTCATAATTTTTCATATAATTCATTTATATGATAAAATAGATCTTATAAACACATTTTAGAATATCAAACATTGTCTATTATATCAATTTAAGTTCAAGTTTTAAATATAATTTATTTGATTCATATTCATTTTGAATATAGTATTTATTTCTCTACTATTATTATTGTTATTGTTATTTTTAAAAGAAAGAAATCTTAACATATAAATAAACAATATAATTTTTATAAATATATATGTTAGCTAAAAATAAAATATAATTATGAAAAAAAAAATTATATTATATAATTGAGATTAGAACACACCAAGATTTTATGTGTCATTTGTTGACCTAACAAGATGTATAAAATGAAACAAATCTAACATGAATATACTCTCCAAATGTAAGGTGACACACATAGTTAACAATGTTGAAAAATCAATTGAATGCAAGATTCTATTTAACTATTGATTAAGACTATCTAAATTTATAATTTTAGACCAATTATCTTGTACCTATGGACCTTTCATAAATACATGTAAATGATATTTTTAATTAAAATTGAATTAATCCTAATTAGAATAAATGTGTGTACTTAGCAATACTATTTTCTACACCTAAACCACCAAATTATTGCAGCTAGTGTCCAAGTGAAATAAAAGAACTACTTTTTTAATATAGTTATAAAAATTCACTTCCCTTATAATATGGTTATAAATATTCGCTCCAACCATGATGGAATTTGCACCGTTCTAAGTGTATGTCTACTTCTAGATAGGAATTCTCTTTTAATATAGTAATTGAAATCCACTGAAAAATAAGATGGAATCTGCAGCAATCTCTAAATGTATGTTTACTTCTAGACAGGTAGGAACTCTGCTGGATAATATGATAAGAAGTTGCATTTGAAGTATAATTTAATATGACCATGTTCCAAGCATTACTGTTAACAATGTATTCCCTTATTAATAATAATAAAACAAGGAATTTCAGGTATAAAATGTGGGCAGAAGCATGTTCTTTCCAACTAAACTTACACTCTGAATAATACAAAAAGATTAGTTGACAGGTTTCAGTCAAAGGGTCATAAGCTTGATGAGATTGATATGAATTATTGATCCTGATAAATCCTCTTCCCACGAGTTTTATGGTCAGCTTTTGACCATTTCAGGGCACTGGTACCTATGATTTTGACTGGTTTTGTTCTTTTCCTATGATCTTGACTGTTTTCCTATTTTCTAAGGCTTTTTTATAATTCTTATACGCTAATGGGTATTCATAGGCTTCAGATTCTTATAAGCTAACGCCATGTATATGTATGTATGCTTTTATATATATATATATATAGAAGGCTTAGTGACAGTGTGTATATTCATTTATATTGAAAGAAGCTTTGCTTGTGTGGGCTATAGAGCTTGATCTGGGCATTGCTGGGAAATTTTGATTTAAGCCTGGGAAGTGATATACTTCCAAGCATATATGTTGAGGGAAAATTGATGTTCTAGCTGCTTTGGAAGCTCAAAACTGGTAGAGAAGTTGTTTCTTATGGAGGAAACGAAGGTGGAGGGTGGTGGCTGCAATGTTGAGGACAGGTTTGGAATCAGAATTGAGAGAAGGCCTTCTCAGTCTCGTTTGTCAGATCTTGGCATCCATTACTGGCCTAAGTATGTGCTGCTCCAATCCTCACATGTTCATTTTTTCAATAACTTTTTCAAACTGTTTTTGCAGTTCATGATCTCTAGAAGTTAGATTTAGTTTTGTTATGTCGCTCAGTCTATGCTATCTAAAAAGAAAAGTTTTAAGTTTTAACAATGAAAACGAACAAAATGCAGACACCCACATGGGATTCTTATCCTCCATCTACTATAAAAATGCAGGTCATAATTGCTCTTTATAGAAATTATTCAATAGGATGTTTATTGACATTTCTCGGTAGCTTAATCTTATACAGTTCTGCAGATTCTAGATATGGAAGTTATTTTTGCATTTGACAGGTCCCTGAAAGCACATTAGCTATTGGTTTATGAGAAGTTATTTATTACTGTTTTAACAAGTATCTTACTCAGAATCATCAAGGCTCAAAAGACTGGTATTTATTATTTTTTTGTTGGTATTTTTTTTAATTGAGAAGTGCTCTCAATTGGGCTCTTGATTATATAGATTGTCAGCATCTTTGCTTATATTTTGGAAAAAACATATAGTTGATTTACAATTATGAGTAAGTATATAACTAAACTAGTGATCACCTTCAGCTTAAGCAACTACGAATAAGGGGTATCTACGCTGTCAAAATCACTCAGGACACGATCCTGACCTCAACCGTTTGACTCTCCATGTCAGATATCTCCAGGCCTTAGCACTCAGCAAGACTTGATCCTTGGTTGGTTGATATTTTTCAGTGGCTAGTTAATGATTCAATTTACAAACAAATGTGGTCTTTGATTGAGCGGCCTGCATTTGTTATTTAGTCTAATGATCCAAAACAAAGGGCTTAAAAATTAAACCCAAAATACGGAGATAAAAAGAATTCAAAGGAGTTCAGTCCAGATAAATTGTTCTCAATGCAAGCTCAGGTTCATACCTACCAGCTGTTTTTGACTTATCTGCTGCCCATGGAAATCAATCTTATCCTAATATTTAAGCAAAACTAACCTCAAACATTAGTGGGCATTTTCTAAATCAGCCTTCACCTTTGGTGGGTTTCGGCCCCTGCAAGTTTTACGCTTGAATGAGCTCTAAAAGGTCCTTAAAACTTTGGTTTGTGCATTCTTAGTTCAATGTTGTCCTTATTCATCCATGTATGGCTAAATAGTTTGTGATGTGAAAAAGACATTGATATATTATTATTGTTCATCATTTTCAATGGTTGTGTTTATGTTATGAATAGAATCAAGGTAAGAGAACACAGGGAGATCTCTGCTTGGATGCTCTTAAGTGGCTGCAAATCCAATGAAAGTACATTGAAACTGATAACAAGTTTGACCAAGTACTATTGACATGACAGGGAAAAGATGGTTATAAGGGATCTATACTGACTTTGTCGGTTTGTCAATCATTTTTGGCTATTTTCTTCGTTAAAATCTTTTAGGAAATCTTGGTTACAAGATTCACCTTTTCAATCCACTTTTGAATTTTTCCTAGGGATGTACTTTTTTTTTTTTGGCACCATCCTGATTCCTGTGGCCTATAAATACCTGTCACTCATGGAATATGTCTGAGCTTTTAGGAATGGATACCGTGATGTTAACCAAAAATGATAAGGAAAAAATGAAATTATATAAGAATGGTTTCAAGTTAGCAATGATTATAACTCTGGACTACTGTAGGCTTCACAATATACTTAGTGAGCATTATGGTATAATCTGATTAAACACTACAAGTGGTATATAGATTATGGCCTGCAACATATTCCCAACTTCCCATTAGTTTTACAGCCTACTGTAAAGATCCAGTGCTATAAATCTTAGGGAAGCTAGTGATGGATCCTCTTCCCTCTACACTTTTTCTTCTTATAAAAAGTTTTATTTGGTGTAACTGCTTCTTCTGTCTTGACAAATTAGAAAAGCTTGTTTATCTTTCAAAGTTCATGATGTGACTGCAGTAAGTAGGATTTGCTCAAGTTTGAAAATTGAGCATGCTTTGGAAATACTTATCTTTCAGAGCAACAGAGTCTTGGAAGCATATTATCATCATTGTATAAAGAAATGCCACTCATTGAATTATAAATTTCATTTCATCTTCATGGATGTGAAATCTGCATACAGCTGTTGCTGTTCAAACCTCTGCTCATCTTCTGCACCCATGATGCACAGAGTGGTTAGAGAGGTAGTTTTTAATTGTTTTCCGTCATTGAGTGCATGACATCATAGGGAAGTATGTATACATTGACAGCTACATATTTGATGTGTGTATTTGTGGAATGGCTTATCTGGAGTGCACTTTAAGAAGGTATATAAGTCTGGTTGAGTGATGTCTTCTTGAGTACTGTATTCAATTTGTTTTGAGCCATGGTTATATATATAGTATATTAGAGGTGGGTTTCCAACAATATTTGCAATGCGGGTTCTCTTCTTTTAAGTGTTAATTGAAGTCTGGTTGTGTACAGTATATTTATTTTGTTTCGGGCCATACTTACATATAAATAAAGTATATCAGAGGCAGGTTTCCAAAAATATTCACAAGTTTTTGTTGAAGTTTTCTTGAGTACAGTGTATTTAATTTGTTTTGGGCCACAGTTTGACTGGTGCAGTTTATCTGTTTTGGTTTTGATAAGGTGGGGCTGCCCCCAGGCAGGTTTCCACTGACATTTGATGCAGAGGAGACCTGTTATCTGGTGAAGGGAAAAGTGAAGGCTTATCCGAAAGGGTGCTTAGAATACATTGAGTTTGGTGCTGGTGATTTGGTTGTTTTTTCAAAGGGATTGAGTTGCACATGGGATGTGTGTATTGCTGTTGATAAACATTATAAATTTGATTGAGTGCTCTTGATGTCATGTTTTAAACTTTCTCCATGACATTCAATGGATGCATATCAGCTTTCTGATATAAGGCTTTTCTACCAAAGTTAAGTTGGGTTTCGATGTCCCAATTCTTAAGCTGTGTATGTAAATCTGCTAGAACAAATTTTTAGACTACGAACTTTGTGTATGTAATCATGAAGATTTGTTTCATATAATGTTTGACAATTCCTGACAGCAGAAGAATCATACGAACTTGGTTTTATGTTTATAAGAAGACTATAAATGTAACTACAAAGAATGAGCAAATGGAACTTTATTTTTTAAATAATCATACAACCTTTGTCTTAAGTTTATGAGAACACTATAAATGTAATTACAAAGAATGAGGAAACGAATCCAGTTTAGGATAATAAGGTGTGTATTTAGAAGCATTTGAATGAATTTTTTTAATAATACATTTATAGTAGGAGAGGTCGAGTTGGAGACCCAACCAAAGAAGATTTTCATAATTATATTATGGAAAAGGTGACTTTTCCTAAGCCGTACCATGGAGTAAGGATCATGTACGGGAGGATAGTCTTGTATTCGTGGGAGTCGCAAGGATTATATAGTGTTTGTGTGGGCTATTGAAAGACAATGAAAGAAACACACAATTATATAGCGAAAGTCTTATTTATAAAAAAATGTAATTTCTATTCATTAACATTGAATAGGGAATAGGTATAGAGGTGTACAACTAAGAGAGCAAGCTCTTGTGATTAGTAAGGGAAAGCTTCCTAAATGATTTTTTTGAAATAGACTGAAATACAAAATAGTGTGAGAATTACAAGATAAGAAAAGGATGCAAGTATTTCTACTATTTGGTTCAGCTCTTAACGGTAACCAATAGATGGCGAACCCCTAGATGTTGTGTATGTCATATATTTATACAACAAAGCCAAAAGGTAGGTACAATAGAACACAATATTGAAGGGGAGCGATTCCAAGTCGTTCCATCTTTTGTGTCACAATTGAACTTACCTCGAATGTGATTACTACGTATGCTTATGGCTCCAACAATTACGCAATGAGATTCTTTCGCATGCTTTGCAAAATTGTGAAGGAGCCACTTGACAAGCCACATAGAAACCAAGAGTCTCCATGTGAATGGTGAAGGAGTTTGTTACGTAATATAGGGAGCTACACATGAGTGTGCTATAAGGGTGGTACAAGGATGTAAGTTGAAGCAATCTTTTTGCGGTTCTACAAAATATTTACACTACTGCGAGAAAATGTGAGAAGGCCATAAGACTCATGCATGCAAAAGTTTTGCATGAGATTGTGAGTAAGAGTAGTTGAGTCGTGATATTTTTATGTGTAGGTGGTGCGGGCGTGCAATCTAAGTGGCATGCCAAAATTTCCTCTAAGTTGAGAGGTGTGCAAGCTTTGTAAGTGTTCAAAGCATAAGTTTGCACACTTGTGCACTGTACATGGATCATTCACCCTTTATTGAAGAGCAATGGTCCTGTTATATCTATGTTGAATTGCAAAATATACACTTGAGATTTTTAAAGGTTGTACCAACTAGCTTGATCACCATATTGCCCAATGTTAACCACTTGAAAAATATGATGTGTGCCATAATATGTTTGCATGTTTGTCACTTCAATAATTTGATCCTTATCTATAGGGTACAAGTGTTTAAGATCTATATCAAAAGGATCTTATGTCATTGTTGGCTCAAGAAGTGAGGTGAAGTAAGGATTTAAGAGATCCATTTTGAATATTATGTGCATGCCCAAGTATGCGTGCCGATTAAGAACAAAGGAACTATCACTACCTACATGCAAATTAGTGCAAGACCAAAGTAAAGAGGCTTGATCGTTGATTGTATACCTTTGATGTGTTCATTTTGAAGACATAACTAAAATTTATCACCAACTCATAATGCATGAGGTGTGTGATGTGCATCTCGGTGCTCTTTTTACTTTTGTTGAGAGTGTGAGAGAATTTGTTGAACTTACTAATGAACAAATTATATGTGTTGCGATTTTTTTGTGATTTGTATGCCTACTTTTACCACATACCCAATGTTAGGTTGTGGAGCCTATTTTCATGTGTGAAAGTGTTGAAGACTGTACACTAAGAGTATTGTACACTTTTCATGTATCCTCGCTGGGGTTGGGCGCCCCCAAAAAAAAAAAAATTGGGCCTTAAAACGTGCCCGATATATCGGGAAACGTGATTTTCTCATATGGGCGGGATTTTGACCCATAGGTTTATGAGACGGTTTTTGCCCATGGTTTTGATACCCACGTTTTTTAAAACTGCTTAGCGATTGTCTATTTATATGGTTTTATGCATATGATAGATGGATAAAAAACATTGCGGATGTGTTTTGATATTCGGGTGTGAATTCTATAGAGTTTGTTGAGCATAGCTCCTAACAAGATCGGGGTATTGTATTGAGAGAGTGGTGACTTGTAATAAAATCTAAGCAAGTGATTCTTGGTGGACGTAGCCCAAATTGGGTGAACCACGTTAAATACTGTCTCTTTGTGTTGTGTTATTTTATTCTGCACTTTTGTTTGAGCTCTTTAATATTTTTAACATATTAGTCTCTACTTTGTTGCGATTACGTGAGGGATTATTCCTCATATTTTATCTCTTATTTCCTAACACCCAACTCATTCCTTGTTAGTGTGAGATAGGAGATGTGTAGAGGTACCACTAGTTGGAAAAAAATAGTTATGGAATGGAAAATGCCCCATAGAACATGAAGAGATTTGTTGTAGGTATGTTGGATGTAAAGTAAGTTATCATCCCAATTTTTAACATTGACGGGCTTACATATGTAGAACATGACTATGGTATGATTGATAACTTTCCATCCTTCTAAGGATGACATGTCATCGACTAATCAAGTTACACATCCATCAATTCCTATAGTATTTTTTAGAAACAACCAACAAAACAAGGATATAATTCAAATATGATAAATGTTGGAATTTTTAAGTTGATCCATTCATGGTGAATAATGCATGAGAAGTACTAGTTATATCAATTCTTTTCTCGTAAGGAACCATGATGACCATCTTCAAACATCTATCCACTATAACAAGAACCCCATTTTTGTGCTTGTTCAAAGGGAGTCCAATCATGTAGTCCACGAAGATGGATTCTTGTATTATAGATAGAACTAGTAAGGTGTGTAAATTCCTATCATCCTAATTGTGGCCTTGGAAATGCAATTGGGAATGTAAGACTTGATGTGGAGATCAATGTATATGCACATGTTTAGCCAATATAAATTTGGATGCAACATGTTGTTAAAGTATTTGTAATGCCAAAGTGTTCCTATGTCTTTACATAGTGTGCCTCCTAAATGAGTCTTTTGTGAGGTGTATAGTTAGGTATATAGTCATGGTCAAGATTATCGATAATCTTGTCACCTAGGTAGAACTTCTAAACATGTTCATCTTGCACAAGAGAGTATATGTATCTTCAATTATCTTATCTTTAAAGTAGAGGGAAACTCAATCTAAAATGTTATGGTTATGCATTTCTAACACCATGAAGAGTGTGAATTAGTAGTCTACTATAGCAATATGATGTCTTGTTATCCTTTCCCTTCTTGTGATTTATCATGAGATGGAACTATTATAGGTAATTTGTCCACTTGATTTGTCATGTGTTCTCTTATATTATTTTACATTTAAAAAATGAAGTGGCTAATGATCAAAATAAATAATTTCTTCCTTACCCAAGATATATGGTGTCTTTGCTTACCTACTTGTTGTAGACACTAGAAAATACACCTTTCACACAACGTCATTCCTAGAAAACATTTAAAATATGTAAAAACATTATAAATTCCTGAAATATGATAAAATAATAAAACATGTCTAAAACAATAAAAAATTAAAGCATTATAAAAATCATCAAAAGTAATAAGATATACCTAATCAATAATTATACCGCACATCCCTTGACATTAATCAAGTCCACTTAACTCCCAACCACCAACATTTAAATCTATCCCATCTCTGTGACATAAGGGCCCATATCTCCCTCACCTACCTCCATCCCACCAATTTATAAAAGGAGGTCCTTAGTCCATCATTCACCTTCCTTGGACCTATTGATCATTTTAACCAAAGATTTAACATATATTATGCTCATGAAGTTTTCCCAAAGGTGAAGGTGAATCATATTTTACAACATATTCCCATAACACAATGATATTGCTAAATTTACATACAAGTGTAAATCGCTCATGCAACTAACATGTGATTCACGTGTGATCTTCAAGTCACCTACTTAGGTGACCATAATACATAATATATGTGCAATTCAATTATCAATCCAAAATAGCCTACAATCATCATCACTCCATCCCACACTATTTGTTGGGTCTTTGTAAGCCTCCAATTAAGAATATTAATATTTATTTTCAATCATTTGTCAACAATCTTTCAATTTATCTTATTATGTATTTTCTCATGCCTTTTTGTCAGGACTTGAAAAGATTAGGGATCTAATTGAGGCTTAGGCAAGGTCCCTAACACAAAATCATTATCTAAGTTATTTGTGTATACCCAAAGAGAGGTTATATTACTTTAGTTTGAAGAACTAGAAACTTTGTCCTGTAACACACATACAATGGATCCTTTAGACCATTTTTATGTGTATCAATTAGATTTTAGTTTATGTGATATATATCTCTAACATTTGTGGGTTCATCTCATTGTATAAAGTTTTGGTGATTATGGTGGGACCTAGATCTAGAAGCATTATAATATTTTATCTTTGAATCTAACATACTTATGGTCTCATTGGGTTTTACAACGTTTCTTTACATTTTTCTAACACTTGTTGTCGTAGATCTAACTTCTTCATTTATAGGTAAAAAAACAAAACAAATTGTGAACCAATTTCCTAGGTGATTGATGTGTAATCATTGTGTGATTTTCAAATAGTTATATACAATTTAAAAATATATCTTTCTTTTTCTATTTTTGTTTTCTCTTCTTGGTTTATACCACATATGCTCTTCCCTTGTGTTGTGAGGTCATCTTGGGAATCATAAACATTTTGTGTCTCTTCGAGGCTACTTGGATTTAATCACTAAGGGTCTAAAAACTTAGATCTCGTGTTCATGTAGGCTATATTTAAATTTGAGGAAGGAGTTGTTGTTCGGTGGAGATCTAGTAAATTGTATGAAATGAAGTGAGGGGATTCGATGCTCCAATACCCACATATTAGAAACAATCCTCTTACACAAGTGTCACGTGTGGGCCTCACGTATCATAAGGTATATCAAGGACTCCCCTTGAGCCACATTCCAAACCTAGTTGAGAAAAAATATTTTTCCATGTTTTGATTGGTAGTGCATAGAAAGTAGCATTCCCTAAGACACCTCCAACACATAGGCTTGTGGTATATCGGTAGGTTTCAAGTGAGAACATACCCCTTTATTAATATTTCAAGCAATATTTTTCCATTGGCCATCTCATGTTCCCAAGCCACTTAAAAACAAAATAAACAAATAAAGGTGAAAAAGGAAAAAATTCAAAAATTGAAATCCTATTCCATCTATTTACCATTATTTATCCACTAATTCACTTCACCTTTCCTACATAAATTTGTACTTCTTTCAAATTCCACTTTTCTTCCCTTAGCCTACCTTCCTCTTGTTAGGTCTCCCGAGTGACCCATCATTTTTCTTTTTCTATAGGCCCCTCTCCTATCACTTCACCACAAGCTCACTCCTATGGACTAAATCCTTTATTTTGGTTGGGTCGTTTGGAAAACCCACCTTATATATTATCTTTCTCTATTAGTTCCCACTACATTTACGCTTTTCCCCAATGCACCTAGTCATGTGCTTAATTTTCTCCTTCTCGCCACTTTGTTTTCCCTTATATTCATTACCAAACCTCCAAAGGTGAAGGTTGTCGATCCATTTGTATATTTCTTCGCATGTTCACCTCGTTTACAACTTCACCCATCAAGTGACCACTTCTTTACAATTTTTTTATATGCACCTAGCTCCACCAATATCCTTTTCTTAATTCCTAGTGTTGTAAGCACGATCATTGAGAGGGGGGAGGTGGATCAATGAGCAATAAAAGTTTTCATTCACTTAAGAAATTTCATCCATTAATCATTCAATTAACCATTAATCATGCATCTATATGAACATAACCATAGTAGAGAAAATGAGATAACAACAATATAAGAACACAAGATGTAAGTGGGAAACCCTCAAGGGAAAGAAAACCCACAAAAACAAATATTTATTAGAGAAATGAATCAAATTTATTTTAGTACCAAATTAACAAGGAGCACCAACCCCTAGGTTTAGTGAGGAACCAACCCCACAAGGAACACTAATCCCTAGTTTTAGTAGAGCACCAACCCTACAAGGAGGAACCAACCCCTTAGATGCCTTAGCACCAACCAAAGCCACCCAATTTTTTTTTCACCTCTAAAATATTATACTAACATTGATGATGATGTAATGAAGCTCACTTTCCTTCCTCCAAATCTGCTCTCTAGGTCAACTCTCTCATAGGTTTCTTCACCAAGCTAATTAGGCCTAATGACCTATAACTTTAACACCTACACATACTCTAGAACATCTCCATGCACTCTTTTTCCTTTATTGATGGTCACAAAGACCTCTCACACTCTTTCAAACAACCCTCTAGCTTGCACTTTCTCTCATAACTCAACTAGCTCAAATGATCCTTATAACATGCTTATATAACTATCTCACGATTATAAATCACCTAGATTGGTCATAATACACTAAAAACACTTAATAACATCCTAAAAATATCCTAAAAGGATCATATAGGTCAAAAATGACATTTAGGACCATCAACTCTCCTTTAGGACTCAATAAGCCCTAATACACTCTAATAACCCACTCGCCAAATTTGATTATTACTAAGAAAAACACCTTCACAAAAACTTGGAACACACTTATACATGTTTTCCAAGACTACTAACAACCTTTAACAATCTCCTACACCTTTGCATCATCACATCAATAAAGCCACTTGAGAACAAGGACAAACAACATGCCCCAAAACTAATCTTCAAGAATGAAGCTTAAACCCCCATCAAATGACCTCATCCGTGAAAATGTAACATATCAATAGAAATCATAAGACTTCAGGGTCATCACAAAATAAAAACCATGTCCACAAATCAAATTGAGACTCCTCCAACTAGGTCACCTAAAACTTCCCAAAATTGCCCCAAAACCAATCTTGCAAAACAATCCATAACAGACCTCCTAAGGGATCAACCATGGTCTGAAACTACCATGGACATGTAGAATGTATTCCATAATTCCTCAAAAACTAAATTAGTTAACATGTCCAATGGAGAACTTGAGCACAAACAGAAATTCTTCAAAAACTTTCCTTTTTAGTAGGGTCCGCACTTTTGACCAAGACACCTAAATTACACCTAGAGAAACCTAAGAGAGTCCTATAAAACCTAAAACAATCATACTAGAAAAAAAAATACATTATGGGCATGTATACTCAATATCTCCTCCATCTCTTTTGACCTAGGGTTTTAAGAGGGTTAAAAAGTTGTTTAGCTTCTTAACATTGTTCATGAATCTCCTCCCCTTAACTCTTAAACTAATGCTTGGAATGGCATCTTAGGACCCTTTCCCAACTACCATGAAGATATTAGACCACCATGTAAATATTTCATGTGCCAATGAGCATCAAACTGTCTAATTCAACCTCAAATTCTCACTTCCACAAACTTGGTAAGGGCAAAAATCACATAAATTTCTTAATCTTACATTCCAAGACCTAAAAATTAGTCCACACCTCAGGAAAAACCTAATCCACCTTCTCCAATGATCAAATTTTCATCACCATGTTGAAAAAATCCAACTCATTTCACTAGGGCATGTTTTCTCAAGGACTAGGTCTATAAACAAACCTAAAACTCACTTTCCATGCAATATGCTCAAAGTATTGACCTCAAAATTTATAGACATGCTATAAAAATTACCACATCTCTAACATAGTCCAAATTTTCATTTCCAACCTGAAATCATACCTACACACTCATTAGGTCACATAAGGCTTGAGAATAAGTCTAGTGCAAACCTAGAAAACATGACTTAGCCCTATACATGCACTATGAGATAGTTGTGAATGTCCCTACAACTAATATACATTCCTCTCATTCTCTCACCAATCTCAAACAAATAATACATACCTATACTCCATCATGTCATACCATACCTATTGACTAGGCCTCAAGAACAAGCACCTTGAACATGTTTGCTTCACCAAAACTGACATTCTCATCACTTTGACACACTTTCACACCTACAAGGACCTTCAACACACTGCATGACATCTCAACACCATCATCAATACCTTTGCAAGTCACTACCACACTCCTACAAGCCACTACACTGCTCAAGACACCATGAAACATCACCAAGACCAAGCAACTCAACTGACACTAAAAATCAAACTTCATATTTCTCTTTCCTTTTGACTTCAATGACACCTTATGCAATCAATGAAAACATCACATACTCACTCTTTTGACATCGATGACCAAATAATTCCAACAATCTCCCACGTTGTCATTGATGGCAAGCCGATTGATGGAAAAACACACAAAGCTCAAACTCCCCTAAGGAACTTACATGTCATCATCTCATTCTCCCCCTTTTGACATAAATGAAAAGAACATTCCTACAACAACTTGTATTTATTTACTTGAAAACACACTAGGGATCACCATTTGGTTGGAAACATCAATCAAATAAAACAAGGTCCATTTGACCTTCTTCATCTCAATTTTGACACTTTGAGCAACACAACACCCCTTATAAAATGTATGCCTTTTCATGGAAATATAACATCATGGCTAGACTTGAACAACTTATTCAAATTATTTTTAATTTACCTTTGTCCTTCTCTCTTCAATTCCTATGTCTGATCAAGTCATCATATCACTACACATAACTGTCTTCAAGTTTTCCTCATGTCTCATACACATTCTTCACACAAATCACTGCTCAAGTATGAAAACTCAAGAAACAACATGCTTACCTTTTTATGACCATCCAAGCTTCTTAGCATAACACACCTACTCTGATTAGCTCATGTAGCTCAAGAGTCAACTAGTTAAACCCCCTCGGTACAAGATCCCTTCATGAGACTTGAACCATTACATTTGACCAACAAGAACTCCAAACTATCAAACATACCTACAGATCCATGATTTACTATTCCCTTGACATCACTTAATATGAAATTATGAAATATGAAAAGAGATTTCCTACTCCCCTTGACTTAATGCACTCTTTCTCAAGAACAAGACCACTCACCAATACTAGGAGATACCGCCTTCTTATTGTCCTCAACAAGATTAGATTATAAAGACAAGTAAATGATCACTTAATTGATCATTAGCATACCTTGTTCCTTCAAAAATAGAGCTACCACACTCCCCTTGAGACAAATCATTCATCTCTATATATTCTTAAAATAGTATAAAACATCGCAAGAACCCCGATACTATAACCTTTTTCTTACACCTTTTCCTAATAACACAATGTCATGACTCAAAACCTTATGACAACCTTTGCAAATTACTGCACATTCATCATACACATACCCATGCCTTTTACTATTTTTATGATTATTGATATACAAGTATACTAACCTTTGATGCTACATGAAATGCTACATGTCCTTATGTTATCACGGTGCTCAAAACACACTTCCCATATTTGACTGTCTCATTGTCACCTACTATATTCATGCTAACAACTTTCATGTTTAATCTCAAAGAACACATGTAGCCATTTTTGATATTCATGTTGCTCAAATAGCACAAGGTCATATTTATCTTTCAGACTAATCTCCATCTCAACGAGACACAAACCTAGCTCGAGTCAAAACACAAACTTCTTTTCCCACTCATGCAATCAAATTCAAAATTCCCTTATAGGAATCATAGACCTAAATAAGGTCACTAGCTATAAATTGAGCATATAATTCTCAATATGGTCAAATCATCTTCTTGAAACCATTCATTGTACTATATCACCATGACTAGATAAAGGAAACATTCAAATGTATTGGAACACATACATGCAGTTCTTCTCAGCTACCTTATTAAGACATATGAGCAAATCACTAAGTATAATAATCCTAACCTTCAACACATTCTGATTGATTCTCCACATCAAGCATTATTATGACAAGCTATTGTCATACCTTCTCAAGAAAACTAAGATTGTGTAATACATGCCATGACCTTCAATTCTCAAGAAGACACTACAACACATACCTTGTTCCTTCAAGAATTCTATCAACTCTGCCTACTTCATTAAATACCAACTCTTCATGCACATATCTCTATCGTCACACTTCTTGATCAAGAACACACCTTTAAGGCCTTTACACACCACCTTGACACTCCTTTACACACAAATACTATGATTTTACTAACCAATAAAAAGAGAAACAAAAATATACTTTATGATTACTATGACAACATAACAACTTCAACACTAAAAACCCTATTGGAAGCACCTCCCATGTATTATATCACTCTTTAAGCCTTTAAATCATCTCTCCTAAAAAAATCATCAATTGTATATCATGAACCAATACTCATCTTTTCATGTTGAATACCTCTTCCTTGGTCCTAAGTAAATTTTGCACACCCATATTTATGAGAAATCTAACCTTTTATCCAAATTTATGCCCTCAAAGATACATTTAGGGTCATATTCATCTCCTAAAAGGACATATTGGTCTTAAAACCAATTTCTTGCACTTCGCGATCTTAAGACACTTCTTTCAAAATCAAAACACTTTTCTTTTTTGAATTCTAGGATAAACATACCAAATACACTAGCTCATCATGTCAAAGTATTTATACCTTATTGAAACTCATGGAACACTTAATGAACATAAACATACCTTGCAGTATTACTAGGTCATCAACATGGCATATATTCTTCAAAAATATCTCCTTACCTTCTAGGTCTTCAAGAATCCTTCTTGATGCATTTGATTTGTCTAAATGATGCTTCAACCTTGTAACACAACTTAATGAATGATCAACCATCAAACATAATTTGTAAATTAATTTATCTAATGTCACAAGACTAATTAGGTCTCCACACAACTCAAATAGTCCATCATGAGCATCACATACCTGAATGAGGTCTTGAGACACTACATACATACATGCTCAACTATAATAGATTGACATGTACCTAAATAAGGTCTTAAAACACACTCTTAATCTCCAATATACATGTCATAGTCCTTCAAACACCCTACATACTCTTGATTCATCCTTCAAGGAAAAATAACCTTATGACAAACTAAATACTTTGCAACATGTATCACAATTCCATGACTCGCAACCTCGTTATAAAATCCATATCCTCATTACATCCAATCAGGATCTCCCTAACTTCATGCTTCATCTAAGTGATGAATGTCTCTAAGAAGCTTAGTAGAGACACCTCAAACCATGGGAATCTAGAACAATAAATTTAGGATATTCCAAGACCTCCTTGCACCTATGGCACAACACTTTCATCCTTTTTCAAATCATCATCATGTGTACATCTTTGAATTTCTCCAACAACTGACTTGGCTAGATTATCTTGATTTACTCTTGGTTCCCATGCCTTGTCTTTATTTTTCTCTTGTTCTCTAGGAAATTGCAACTTATTTCCTTTCCTTAAAGAACCATGATTTTTTTACAATGTGACCAACATGATTATAGTTATAGCACACTACTTCATTCTTACCTCTTGACTAGTATGAGCTGAAACTTCTTCCATGGTTCCATGAGTCCTCATACTTGAATGACCTTCTACACTCTTTTTCCCTGTGTCCAAACTCATTGCAACTATAACAATAACCATTAAAGGAATTCTCATACCTTGATGCATTGGGTTGTCTAACAAACCTTTCCTTATCATAGCTCTTGAAGTTGTTCTTCATATGATCTTCTTTGGAACTTGGGTCGAAACCTCCTTACTCTGAGTAGCATCCTCTTGAATCACCTCTTTACCTTTTAGGTTCTCCTTGAACTCTAGACTAGTCCTATCTCCTGTAGACTTCTGAATATCCAAGAGATCATCTAGATCCTTGGAGATCTTCTCAATTTCTGAAAATATCTTTCCTTTCCAGATCCTTTAATCAATTTTTCCCTTAGAGTCTCAATTTATCTCTCATAATTGATGCACTCTTCTTCCTTAGATTTTAGGATTGTTGATATAATATCTACTTAGGTTTCTAACTGATTGAGAATCTCATCATACTTTTTGGTTTCATTCTAGTGTCTCTCCTCAAGAATATGGATCTTTTCTTTATATTCCTTGACTTGTGCCTTTATTTTATTGTTCTTCTTATCTATATGCTTCAATTCTTCTTGAATGCACATCACTTAATTTCAAGATCATCCTCTTATTATTTTGAATGTATACATGAGCCTCCAAATATGGAACCTTCATTTTTAGAAATCCTAGCAACCTTGGATATGAATAGGACTTCATTTCCAACATCTTCATGATCAGACTCAAAATCAGAAACAAAATCACAAGCTTCACTACTTACCTTTGATGAGCTACAATCCTCCTTGGAGTAAAATATTCTCTTTGACTTATTCTTGTCCTCAAACTTCATGAACTTCTTCTTACTCTTATCAGATCAGTATTAAGTAGTTTTAGGTAAATTCTATCAAGTACATAAAGTATCTAAAACTCAAAAATAACATGGTTTAACGATACATGCACTTACAAATCACAATGTTGGGATGTAGGCAATGAAAATGTGTTGTTCCTTTTTCCGATTAAAGATACCTCCAAGAAAAGACAACTATATATAGGATATTAGGTAAATATGATGACGAGATACTTGGTAAATGCTGATTTTAGGAATCCAAATGGACTTACTTGAAGAATGTCATCTTGTTTTGATAAAATTAAGCTACATTGATAAAGATAGTAAGATAGATAATGAAAGTATGGATGATACAAGACAAGGAAACTAGACCTCAAGATGAAATGGGAGATCCTATTCTACTTCGTAGGTGGCCCAAGATAGAGTGGAGGAGATTTAAAGATCTTCAAAGTAATTGTACCAAGAATGTCAGCTTGTTTGTTGGATCTCGTCAAGGATATCAAATTGTTCCTCACTATCTTCAAGGGTCGGTGAAAATATGATGGTGCACAAAGTGAGATTGAGGAGGATGTCAAACTTCTCCCACATGAATGGTTGTTGAACGATCGGGATATAGTAGATTTTTGTGATTGGATGGGATTGACCTGGAACAATCATCTATAGCACAAACAAATTAATTCTAGATATATAGATAAAAATGATAACATGTAATGATTAATAAATATGGCTAGATTGGCATTTTTCACAGGTGATTAGTGATAATAGTTGGCGATTGAGGGAATCATGTGTGACTCCTATGAAGAATTTTATTGTTTGATAAAAAGTTAAAATGATTTAAAAAAGACTGAGATTATTGTTTTATGATTGTTACGACGTATAAGATATAAAGGAAACAAGAGTAAGGGGATAGATCTTCTTGTTGATGTGAAAAAGGTTGCTAAGTTCTAACAAAGGTTGACTAGGTTTGTGATGATAAATTTTTGTCTCTCGACGATGTGAAGATGATATTGAAAATGTGTAGATTCATAAAATGATGTTTGATAACCTCCTGGAGTGACAAAGTCTCGTTTCGTGGCTTCGAAATTGTTGGAATGATAGAGTTTTTGCTCGGAAGTTCAAATATTCAAGATTTGAAGATCCTTGAAATAAAATTTTAATCTCAAATTCATAATCATGGGTTATTTTTGGAATCACCAAATATTTGGGAAATTTAGAGAAACCATTTGGAAGTGGTTTCAACCACTTCCAAAATGGGGATTTTGGGTATGAGGAAGAGGGTAAATGGTTAGGGGAGAGGTTAGGCATGGTTAGGGAGTTAGAGGTTAGGGTAAAAAGGGTTAGGATAGGTTAAGGATGATTATGAGGTTTTTGGGAGGTTAGGGCAAGTTTTTATAGGTAAATATGATTTATAAGGGGTGAAAATGATTTTACGGGGTGAGTAGAGTGTTTGAATAATGATTAAAGTGATAGGTTTAATAAATTAATGTGTCTATACATGTTGTAGGAGGGTGAAAAAAACTAAGTGTTTATATAGACTATTGGGACTTCTTTTCATCATCATTTTATTTTTCCTTATGCTTTGAGGACACTTGTTTGAAAATTTCCAATCTCTCCAAAGTTGAAACACTTGAAGGGAAACTCACCCTTATACTTTCCCGAATATGCTTTCAAATTCTTATCAAACATAGAAATAAACTCATCATCATAAATGTCAAAGAAATCATCATCCAAGATCTTTTTACCTTTTTTACTTCTTTTCAAATTTTAAGGTAGCTTCCTTCTTGGGAGTTTTATCCACACCTTTCCTCATCTCAAAAGTAGTCAAGATACTTTAGGATACTCAAATACTTGGATTCTTCTATAGATGATACTTTAGGATCAAATTTAGGAATGAGAGATATCAGCACCTTCTGCACCACCAAAGCTTTCTCTCACCTCTTCTCCTAAACCTCTAATGGTATTGAAAACCTAGTCTACTTTGAGAATATATGTAGTAATTGTCTCTTCTTCCTTTATCTTCAGACTTTCAAAATGATTTATATAGGTAAGGAGATTTTCCAAATTCACCTTGGAGTCACCTTCATAGATCACTTGTAGCTTATCCCACATGTCCTTTGTTGTAGCACATTGCATCAATTTGAAAAACTCTGAATTTTCCAACCCACAAAAAATAAAAATCAAAGCTTTATAATTATCATTACTAGCCTTCTTACCTCTTACATCAGTTAGAGGGTTTTGAGGTATGACATATCCATTTACAAATGATTTCCATATATCACATCCCAAAGACATGATGTGAGTTCTCATCCTGATACTCCAAAAATCATAATTTGTCCCATCAAATATAGGAGTTTTGCTAATAGAGGAACCACTTTGTTGACTCGTCATTTCTATGTTTCAGAGGATCGCATCAAGCTTGTTAAGCTTGCTTCAGAGGACTTTATATGATACCAATTTTTGGAAGCACAATTACTAAGAGTGGGGTGAATTAGTGAGAAATAAAACTTTTCATTCACTTAAGAAATTTTATCCATTAATCATTCAATTAACCATTAAGCATGCATCCATAAGAACATAACTATAAAAGAGCAAATGAGATCACAAAAAAACAAGATGTAAGTGGGAAACCCTCAAGGGGAAGAAAAACCACTAAAAATAGATTTATTATAGAAATTTATCAAAATTAGTTGAGAAACAACTCAACAAGGAGCACCAACCCCTAAGTTTGGTGAGGCGCCAACCCCATAAGGAGCACCAACCCCTAGTTTTAGTAGATCACCAACCTTACAAAGGATGAACCAACCCATTATATGCCTTAAAACCAACCAAAGCTAGTTGATATATTTTTCACGTCTAAATTTTTTTACTTACAACTGATGATGACACAATGAAGCTCACTTTCCTTCCTCCTTCAAATATTCTCTCTAGGTCAACTCACTCATGGGCTTCTTCACCAAGTTGATTAGGCCTAATGACCTATCACTTAAAAATTTCAAACACTATATAACATCTCCACACACTCTTTTCCCTCTATTTATGGTCACAAAGACCTCTTACACTCTTTCAAACAACCTTTTATCTCACACTTTCTCTCACACACTTAGCTAGCTCAAATGAGCTTTGTAACATGCTTATATACCTCATAGAGTCCTATACAACCTCAAATCATCATAATATAAAAAAATCCATTCTGATCATGTATACTCAATATCTCCTCCATCATTTTTGACCTATGGTTTTAAGAGGGTGAAAATTTTGTTTAGCTTCTTAACAATTTTTCATAAAGATATGCCCTTCAAATATCAAACTAATTCTTGTATTGAAATCTTAGGGTCTTTCCCCATCTACCACGAGAATATATTGAACAAAATGTAAATATTTCATGTGCTAATGAGCATAAAAGCTGTCCAATTTGACCTCAAAATATCACTTCACAAACTCGATAATGAAAAAAATCACATAACTTGTTTAATCTTGCATTCCAAGACTTGAAACTTGGTCCACAACTAAGGAAAAACCCACTCCACCTTTTACAATGATAAAATTTTCATCACCATGCTGAAAAATTTACAACTCACTTCACTAGGGCGTGCTTTCTCAAGGACTAGGTCTAGGAACAAACCTAAAACTAACTTTCCATGAAATATGCTCAAACTACTGATCTCAAACTTCACCATCATACTAGAAATAACTTACCATAGCTCTGAAATAGCTCAAATTTTCATTTACCTTCACACCTCATTAGATCACCTTGGAATTGAGAATAGGTCTAGTGTAGACCTATAAATCATGAATTCTCCCTATATCTACACTTTGAGCCACTTTTGAATGTCCCTAAAACTCATATACATGCTTCCCATGCTCTCACCAAGCTCAACCAACTCATACATACATGTACTCCATCATGCCATACCCTACCTGCTGATTAGACCTCAAGAATAAGCACCTTGAATAGGTTTGCTTAACCAAAACTAACCTTCTAATCACTTTCACACACTTTCACACCTGTAAGGACCTTCAAAAACTACATGACATCTCAACATCATAATAAATACCTCTACAAGTCACTACCACACTCATATAAGCCAATAGATACCATGAAGCATCACCAAGACCAAATAACTCAACCAACACCACCAATCAACCTTCATGTTTATGTTTCCTCTTGACATAAATGACACCTTAGACAATCAATGAAAATGATGTCACATACTCACTCTTTTGACATCAATGACAACACAATGACAACACCTAGCCCAATCTACTCAGGGGACCCCCTTTTTACCCTCTTTTCACTCCATAGAACACAACACCAATGCATTTACCCCTTCTTGAGATAACCTCTACCCTCTCATATGCCACCTTTGAAATCCTTATACACCATCTTTTAACTCTAACCTTCTCTTCACCCATCAATCACTTGTGTGCTTCCATCCATTTTCCCTCCCACATCACTTGTCCCTTCTTTGGCACACTATTTCCCATGTTTTAAGCTCTACCACCTTACACCATTAGTTCCCTCCATTGTGTCTATCACATATATGTACCCTAGTCCATTGAGTGACATACTTCTAGGTCACCATGTTTTCATCACAACATGGCCTCATCACTATTCTCTACCCCCATACCATATTCCAACTTTTTCCCAACTCACCTATTCCATGTCTCTCTTACACTTCCTTGCATGAATCACTCCTACATGCTTATCTTCTGGTCATGTATGAAACTTACACTCTCACCCTTATTGTACCTCTCCTCTAGACTCCATTGCTGATCATTTCCTTCATTCTTGTGCTAATAAGTCATGTTCATGACCCAAAATCTCATGGTATGAATTCTAATTACTTTTACATCAAATTCACAATCTCTCCTTCTTTCACCTTTATCATACATGTCACATATGACCCACCTATTTTATTCCCTTCCCCATTTCACTTCCACACATCCATACCTTTCCTTCCTTGAAATAATGCTAACAACACATGTACTTAAGAAACATGGCTCAAACAAATCATCAAACCTTCTTCTTTTCAATAACTTCATTTCTAATATCACATAATCGATGCATGAACTATTTCATGTTAGGCCTTTGTATTTTCCATTTTATCTACTACTAACCCTTGGATCCCTCTCTCCCTCCTTACACACCTCCACCTTTTATAATGAAATCCCCCTCGAGTTCTTCACTCAAGAAAGCCACTTGACCAACCTATTCTCCAATGACATGCTGATAACTTTGGTTCATATTTGCACAAATAAAATGCAATAATAAACTCTTATTAATATTACTCATAGAGACAATTACATATATAACTTGGTTGATTCCTACAATGTTAGAGTTAGGCATATTAATAAATCCCTATAAACTCTCAACAATACCCATAAATGGTAGTTGTTCAAAAAAATATCCAAATATTAAATGTATTTAATAAAAACTAACATATATGCTCATAAATGTGATGACTAACATGATAAATCTTATCATTCCCCTTAGTGTAAACTTGGGGAGTAACCACACCACATAAAATGAAATAGAAATGTATTCCCATACATAATCTAGGTCTACACTCTACTACTCAATATATATATTTCACATGATGACCTATATATGGAAGCACAACTCCTTACAATTTCACTTCAAGTGAATGTTTAGATTTTCACAAGCCAAAACATAATCTTGACAATCACCTACATATGAGAACTTGATTGTTCCCACTTTCACTTCTAGTGAATGTTGATATTCTCATTGGCCAATCTCTATATAAGTATGCAAAAAAACATAGTAGAAATTTTATCTCTTATTCATATATTTATAGTTATCACATCATACAAAAACTTTTAAATAAGGTTAAAGACCTAGCCCTCATTATTATGGATGTAACATCCATTTTAGATCATTACCACCTAATAGAAAAATGGTACAAGATGGTCACCATTCAAATTGGATACCAATCCCAACTTTAGTCATTTTAGCACTGATTGGTTTTCCACTACTTCATTTGTGCAACCCCATTACTAACAGCTAGTGAGAGGATGGTGATTTTACTCTATCCTCCGATGTCTCCATCCTCAAGTTACACATTGCTCATTGAAAAAAAAATTTGAGGCACAATCACATGTTGTAATAAATAGGAGAATATACCATCCAACCCCATCCCACCCCACAATGATCACCCAATTATTTTTTCTCTTGTTCATAGGAAGTCCAACCATGTAGTCAATGATGATGATTCCCATATATAGATAGATCTGGTAAGGTGTGTAAAGTCTTATCTTCCTAATAATGGTCTTGGAAATGTAGTTGGGAATGTAAGACTTGATGCATGGCATTCAATGTCTATGCACATGTTTAGCCAATATAAATTTGAATGCAATGTGTTGATAAAGTCTTTGTAATGTCAAAGTGTCCTCGTGTATTTGCATTTATCATTAATAAAAGGAGTCTTTTGTATATATTTGGAATGACGTTGGGTTGTCTAAACCAAAACATCATTACTTTTGTATCACATAAAGGTTACAGCCCTAAGAGGAAGGTTAAGGAAGTGTGAAGACTGGTAGAGTTATAAATGTGAGGTAGCCAATTGAGAAGAAAAATGTCATTGAGAAAATAAGGAAATGGAGGTGCAAAAAATACAACAATCATGGGTACACTTAAACAAGTTATGACTCAATTTAGGGGTGTGAGGATCAAACTGTATGTTTTTGAAGAGGATTTTAGGATCAAGATGCTCAAAGTGATGATGAAGGCATAGGAGCTTAATAAAATGAAGAAAAAGATGATGTAGAGGCTGGTCAAACACTATTCTTAAGATCTATCTAAAAAATAGGCCGATCAATGAGAGTGGATGTTTAATATTTCTTAGGAGAATGGATGTTTATTATTACTTGAGAAGATTAGGAACAATATAAATAGTAGACCAAATCACTATCATGGAGGAATACTTTGAGTTTATTGAAATTAATGACTTTCAGAGAGTAAAGGTAGCATAAAATAAGTTGAAAGAGCATGTAACCTTATGTTGGAAAGAAGTCCAAAATGAGTTCATAAGAAGAGGGAAGGATAAAATTTTGTGTTAGGATAGAATGGTATCCAATATGAAGGGTAAGTTCCTAACTAAATATTACTTGGTGAGCTTATTTAAAATTTTACAAAATATAAGGTAGAAAGTGATGTCGGTTAAAGACTATATAGAGGAGTTCTATCAAATTGTGATTCAATTTGGGAATGAATATATAGATTAAGAAAATTTCACAAGATATGTTAATGGTTTGAGATTTGGCATTCAAAAGGAGCTAAGTATTATGTGTATTTAGATGATAGAATAGGATTACCAATTAACACTAAAGGTTAAAGAGAAATCGACACACAAGAATTAGAATGTAGCTAGAAGAAGAAACAATAATATGCATGGAAGAGGAGGTAGTGGTTATGGCTATAAAAATCCTCAAGAAAAGAGCACAACAATACACACATTCATGTTCAAGGAAGTTTACGTAAGGAATGAGTATCACACTCATCAAGGGGATGTAGAATATTTATTCAAGGAAGGGGAAGAGGATTCTCTAGAACATGTTTCAAGTGTGGAAAATTAGGACATCACGCATAAGAGTTAGCTAATGTGTAATAAGAAAGGACAACCATAAGCATAGAAGGAAACACACATGTGGCGGATGGTTATTTGGATTATGTATGATCAACTAAGAATTTTGAAGGACCAAAGCATGTAGAATCCTTAATGATAAGGAAAATATTTATAAATACTACACAAAAGGAGGATAATTTAACGTAAAGGAAAACTACTTTTATGACCATATGAAATTCAAGAGGTGAGTTTTGGAAGGTGATTGTGGATAGTGGAAAAATAGAAAATATAGCTTCTTGTAAAATGGTTAAAATTTTTGGGATGAAAATAATTGCACATCCCAACCCTTACAAGGTTTCATGATTATAGAAATGCCATCATGTATTGGTGAATGAGAAAAGTATTGTTAAGTTCTAGATTGCGAACTATCACAATGAAGTATTGTGCAATGCAATGTCAATGGATGTTTTCCATCTACTTCTAGGAATTAATTTGAAATATGATTATAAGGCTCTTCATGTTGGAAATAAATATTTTATTTTCATAGAAAATGATAGAAGGAAGTTCAATTTGTCACCATAAAATAAAAGGATGAAAGTGAATTGCACATTGGAGTGTACATAAGGGTGTTATTTGTGTTGGGAAAGGAGTTCTTACAATAATTTGAAGATGAGGAAGCATGTCATGTGATTGTGCCAAAAAAAGTGCACAAAGAGTGTACAAGGAATGAAGTATTTCAAGAGGAAGTGCACATATTTTTGATGAGTTTGCATACATATGGAAAGAATACTTACCACAAGGATTACCACTAGTGAATTGTATCAATCATCAAATTTAATTGATACATGGATTGATTTTTATAAATAAGGCACCATGCATGATGAATCTTGAGGATAAAATAAATGTGAGATTCCAAATGCAATAGCTAAAACCAATGTGCAGTACCCATAATACTAGCTTTGTAGAAAGGAGGAGAGTAACATATGTGTATGGATTCGAGGTCCATAAACAAGAAAAAAATTAAGTACATATTTCTATTGATAGCGATGGATGATTTAATGTATTGTATTAGTTGTGTGCAATGATTTTCCTATATTTATTTTAAGAGTGGTTATCATTAGATCCACATAAGAGAGGGAAAAGAATGGAAAATTGATGCAAAGATAGATAACAATTCAATACCACAACCACTCTAACTTGACCAAGTTCCCCAAATAGTACTCTTCTTCTTGTTTAGAAGATCCTGTTCCTAAGTCCAAAATACCTCCTTTGGAATCAAGTTTGACCTTATTCAACTAATCTCTCCTTGATGCCTAGAAGGTATAGACTCAAATATGTATTGATACCCTCCAAAATGAATAAAATTTCACAAAGGATTCACTCACCTACTATGGACTTTATAGAAATGGGCAATACTCCCTTCGTATCCTAGTAACCTTACTAACCTTCAACTTTTCCTGTTATCTTATACCAGTCCACAATCCCTTTAGTCCTAAAATGCCTCATACTTGGAATTTGATTCAAATCACTTCAAAATCAATCATAGAGTTTTTATAACATATAATTTCCTCCTGAAGTTAGGCTATCAACAATGAAGGGATCGTAACTCATGAACTCGCCTCATCAAAACCGTATTATTGGTCATAGTCACAATCTAGCTCATTAAGTCCCTTCCAAGACACTTTCAAGGTTATCTATTCAAATAAACACTTTCACAACTAATTATCAATATTTCCCAACCCTCATTACCATATCCTGGTCATGTTTAAGGTTTCATGGTTCCAAATTTACTTGAAAATGACATTTCTTATGCAAGTCACTGTGTTTATTAAACCCCAAACGAATGCTACCGAAAACTGTCACAAAAATATCATTTGATTCGAAATGAATTGGTTTAATTCCTTTTGTAACTTGTTCTCAAATCCACACAGTCCTTCCTTCCAAGTTTGGGAATTTCCTATTGGTTAAATTTTGAAATAGAGGGTTTATCTTATCAAGAAACCCTAGTTGCGGGGCTATATTGAATGTAATAACCGAAAGGTGTTTTTGAAAGGTTTTAGATCAATTTTTTTATCTTTGTTTGAAACTTAAATTTTGAAAGGATATTCTCACCCTTTAGAATCTCTCCAATCACTTAATACCCTTTGAACAACATTCACAAGTGATTCACAATACGTTTTGATAGTGCTCAAGTCTTTCTTACTACCTTGACAGTTTGAGGAAAATATGTAGGTCTAATTCTTGATACTACTCATCCTTAATGAATAGAAATGTTGATTTTAAACAATATCATTTTACATAACTCACCCAAACTCACGTCTTCACCCTTGCTTGGAAAATAAATTACTTTCTTACATAGAAATTTACTTATGCACATCACAGAGTTCTCTGTCTGGTTACAGTTTGCACAAGTAAATGACTCCCTTCAACCTTTTACAACAATTTTGGAATGAAATGCACTTTGGAACTTCACTAAAATACTCTCATCAAGATTCATCTACTATTACACAAGAACCTCCCTCACCATTCTTACAATTTACCATTCATGATATCTTCTTTGTCTTTTCATCATGGTATCTTTACTCCTATAGGGTTTCAATGACAATCATATAAAAACAACACTTCTCATAGATACATAAGGTTAGAATAAAGTATGTTCCTTTGAAATATACTCCTTCCAATCACATGCAACACCTTTTAAGTTCAAACCTTTCATCAAAAATCATCATCTAGCAATCCTTTCACAATCTCATTCATAGTTACAAATTATCAAGTTGGAACAAACATCTACAATTCAAGAAATCAATGAATCCAATATAATTTGAAACTTATAATACCTTTTCAAGTGAGGATCACCATCCATAAAAACACATTTCAATCTTTAAAACATCAAAACAGAATAGAAATATTCATAGTTTGCTAGAAAATATGTTATCTTTTCAAAACTTTTTCAACTCTTGAAACTCTTGGATTCTCATTCAAATGGAATGAAGCTCAATTAGTTACATTGATATTTTTATATATTCACAATTCCCTCTAATTGAATCTTAACCTCTTGGTCACATCATGGATTCTTGCAAAAATTAAAGAAACTCAACTAGGACTCCAAGTTCTAAGTTTCTAACACACACAAACTATGCTTTCTAGACCTTTAGAAGTCAATCTACATGTAAGATAATCATGGATAACTTTAAGATGTCACCAAACTCCAAGGAAAAGAAAAATGGTTTCACAATTAAAATTTGCATATTTTGGAGGGAATTGTAAAGTTTGAAATTGTGGACTAATTACACCCTATCACACTTAAATGACTACAAATTACCTAAATAAACCATCAAAGCCAAAATTGAATCTTGTTATCCATATGTGTAAGTTGGGATTAGATGTTCCTGCATCATAATCCCAAGGGAAGAAATATTTTTCCCAAAAATTTTGTGTGCAAACTTGTTCTCTTCTTTTTCCTTTATTTCTAGATGATGATCTTCTATCGGTGGACCTTTATTTCATATCATGCTTCCCACATTTGTGTCATCTCTTCATGTTTCTCATATGCCTATTAATCAAATTCTTGAGATGAAGGATGGTTCTAGGACCGAGTTTGTTATTCTCCATTTTTTTTTTTTGAAAGAATGCATATGTTCCATCATTACATGACATGAATCTCCATCATATATGACTAGTGAACTATTTCCATCATCTTCTCTTGGTCCTTTCTGAATCATGTTGCTCTCAAGATTGAGATACACTAGCTTTTTCTTGCAAAAATTATCTTCTCCTGAATTTTCCACCTCTATATTGATTACTAGACCTATATACCACTCATTTAATGAAACATCAGATTGAAAACATTGATTCTCATCAATCTTTTTGTCCACTATTTCTATTTCATGTTTATTTTCTTCTTGAATTTGTATTGGCTTGTCTTCTTGACCTGTTTTGGCACTCCCTTTAAGACTATTTCCCTATTGTTCAAGGATAGAGTTCTTCATAGCTATCCTCAAATGATTCATATTTTCATCTACTTCATTAGTACCTACACATTAAAAACTTGAAACAAAGTTAGACTCAAAATTGGAGGCTTGAATGCCTCTTCTATCTTCTTCATATTTTTTGCTTCTCAACTCCATACATGACTTCCTCATTCATCATCTTCACTATACTTGTCTCCATCTCACTCTTTTCTTCATATTTTCCTTCTCATTCACTGGTTCATCATTCATTTGTTCTTCTTTTGGTTTCTCAAGCACTTCACTATGTGCTTCTCTTCTCACTCTTCCACTTTTCTCTTGCTTCCCTATATCATCTTCTTTAGTTATCTCTCCACATTTATATTTGAGTGCTTCATTATGCACCTTTGCATCATGATTACTATTACAAGGTTGTAGAAGAAACTTTAAGGACTCCTCTAGTAACTTTTCCATCTCCTTCTCACTCCCTTTTTCCTCATTAATCCCACAGATATCTTCCTTGTCAATTTTTCTTACCCTTTCACAAAACTGATTTTTTTTTCTTACTTCATACTACACCATTATCCTCAAAATAATTTAGTACATAAGATATGTAAGGATTAAAATCCCTAAAATTTCCTTTTCACATGCCTCTTTTGTTTGCACCAAGTATCTCTTTGTTGATAGCATCATTACTAATCCTGTCTTGTGGTTCATGTTCTCCTTTGATAGGTGAAAGTGTATGGCTAACTCTTGTTGGTGTTATAATAATATAGGTGTTCTTATTTCCATCATGCATTGCTTTCCTTTCATATTGTCATGGCCTGCCCAATAACACATGACAAACATCCATTAGGACAAAATCACACAAAACTTTTCTTTATACCTTCCAATCTTAAATTCAACTTGGCATTGTTCCCTAACCAAAAAAAGACGGCATTTCTGCATCCACGAGACTTGATATGGATTAGGGTGCATGGTAGTTTTTAATCCAATATTCTCTACCATTTCAAAAGACACAAGATTATTTATGCTGCCACTATCAATGAAAACATTGCAACATTTTCCTTTAGCCTTACACACAATTCTAAACAAGTACCTTCTTTGAGTTATCTCATTCACTATTTTGTTTGGTTTCAAAAGTACTCTTCTACACAAAAGTGACTTACCTCTATCTTGTACCATCTTATCAGTAGCTCTATTATCCATCTTCATCTATGTATTCATCTCTTTGTATTTATATGCTCTATGTCCCGTATACTTCGACACTTCTAACATTTACCTATAAATGACACTCTATTTCTTGTCCCATCTCTCTGCATGTAACTCATTTCTATTCTCATCATCTTATCTAACCTACTCAATATAATTATCATCATATTTTCCATATTTTCTTCCCAGGTTTGACTTCTTCATCTCTATCACTTGCACCATATTGTTTTCTACCTGCAATCACTCTCAAATCAATATCCTTCCTTTTTCAAGAATCAATCAACCTTGCTCTAATACCAAATGATGCACATATAGATAAAAATTCAATCCCAAAACCACTCTAACTTGACCAAGTTCCCCAAAATATTACTCTTATTGTTTAGAAGAATCCTATTCCTAGGTCCAAAATGCCTCCTTCGGAATCAAGTTTGACCTTATTTAACTATTCTCTCCTTGATACTTAGGATGTATAGACTCAAATCTATATTGATACCCTCCACAATGGATTAAAGGTCACAAAGGATTCAATCACATGTTATGGACTTCTTATAAATGGTCAATACCCCTCTTATCCTAGTAAGCTTACTAACCTTCAACTTGGCCATGTTATCTTATACCAATCACAATCCCTTTAGTCCTAAAATGGCTCAAACTTGGAAGTTGATTCAAACCACTTAAAAATCAATCATAGATTTTTATAACATCTAATTTCCTCCTATATTTAGGCTATCAACCATGAAGGGATCCTAATTCATGAACTTACCTCATCGATTGTATTGTTGGTCATAGTCACAATCTAGCTCATTAAGTCCCTTCCAAGACAACTTCAAGGCTATCTATTCAAATAAACACTTTCAAAACCAATTATAAGATTTCCCGAACCTCATTACCATCTCCTTCTCATCTTTAAGTTTTTAGGGTTCCAAATTTATTTGAAATTAAATTTCTTATGCAAGTCACTATGTTTACTCAACCCCTAACGAATGCTACCAAAAACTATCACGAAAATATCCTTTGATTCAAATGAAATTTTTTTTTCCTTTTATCTTTTTCTCTAACTATACACACTCCTTTCTTCCAACTTTGGGAATTTCCTATAGGTTAAATTTCAATATAAAGGGTTTTTCTTATCAAGAAACCACTGGTTATAGGGCTCTGATAGTAATGTGACCCGAAAGATGTTTTTGAAAGTTTTTGGATATATTTTTTATCTTTGTTCTAAACTTAAAGTTTTGGAAGGATATTTTAAACAATAATCCCCAACATTTAAAATATTTTTTGTAACTCCTTTCTAAATCTTGATTCTTTTGCCCTTTCTTATTATTACTCATATTTAATTAATAGAAAGGTTTATTTTAAACAATATCACATTGCGTAGAATCAGATCACTTCTTTCTCATAAAGTTACTTATACACATCATAGAGTTCTCTGTCTTGTTATAATTTGCACAAGTAAATGACTCCCTTCAAAATTTTAGAACACTACTTTGGAATGAAATGCACTTTATAAATTCACTAAAATCCTCTCATTAAGATTTATCTACTACTACATAAGAACCTCCCTCACCATTCTTACAACTTACCCTTCGTGATCTCTTCTCTGTCTTTGACTCGGGTATATTTACTCCTCTAGGGCTTCAATGCCAATCATATAAAAAAACTTCTCATAGATATATAAGGTTAGAATAAAGTCTGTTCCTTTGATATATATTCCTTCCACTCACATGGAACACCTTTTAAGTTCAAACCTTTCTTCAAAGTCATTATCTAGTAAGTCTTTCACAATATCATTCACGATTCTGATTATCAAGTTGGAACAAACATCTACAATACAAGAAATCAATGAATCCAATATAATTTAAAACTTATAATACCTATTTGAGTGAGGATCAACATCCATAAAAACACATTTCAATCTTTAAAACATCAACAAAAATAGAAATATTCATAGTTTGCTAGCAAACAAGTTATCTTTTAAAAACTCCTTCAACTCTTAAACCTCCTGGATTCTCATTCAAATGGAATGAGGCTCAATTGGTTACATTGAGGTTTTTATATGTTCAAAAGTCCCTCTAACTGAATCTTACCCTCTCAACCCCTTTGTCACATGATAGATTCTTGTAAACCATTAAAGACACTCAACTAGGACTCCAAGTTCTAAGTTTCTAACACACAAACTATGCTTTCTAGACCTTTAGAGGTCAATTTACATGTAAGATAATCATGGATAACCTAAAGAGATCATCAAACTCCAAAACAAAGCCAAAATGGATTCACAATTCAAATTTGCATATTTTGGAGGGAATTACAAAGTTTGAAATTGTGAAGGACTAGTTACACCCTATCACACATAAATGACTACAAATGGCCTAAATAAACCATCCAAGACAAAATTGAGTGATTCCAAGAAAAATTTCATGTTTTTAGCCATATGTTAAAGTTGGGATTAGATACTCCTATATCAAAAACAAAATTCAAGATGAAGCGAGATGTTGTATGAATGGTTGGTTGTGTTGTTTAGGTTGAAAAATTCCCAAGTACCTTTATGAGGAAATTGAGTAAAGTGTTCAATCCAATCCTTTGAATTTTTTGATTATATACTTGGATGATATTTTGGTATGTAATAATATGAATGAGGACTACCTATGATTCAAGAATCCATGTTCATGGAAATCCTTCATGAATTTTGCTTAAGTATGGGTGTGTATGAAAGTTGAAGGGAACATACGAAGAAAGAGTAGGCATCATATAACAAGGGGAAGTTTGCATGGAAAATGTACGATAGGCTTGTAGAAGGATGATGGAGTAGAGTAGGTATAGGATAAATAAGGAACAATGATGTGCATAGGATTTCGAGAACAACATTGGGTTTTTAGTCATCTTGGGAAAACTTAAGGTGTGTGAATGTTTTGAAAAAGGCCTAACAACCCGGATGTAGTGCGTGAGAGAATGTCAAAGTTGTAGCTCAAAATTTTGAGCATGCAATAAAATTGTGAAGTGGCTTAGAATGGGAAGAGATAAGTGTGCAACATAGTAGGTGGTTGGTAGAAAGATACAAGGGTAGTCATGGTTGTATTATCAAGGTAGTTGTCATGACACAATGGAACAGAATATTTTTGAGTTAACAATGAGAAGACACCATGTCAAGGAAAATAGGAACAAAACACAAATAAATCCAAGTTCATTTACATAATATTACACAATTAACCATGCTCATGGAGTAAAGTTGGGATGAAGAGGAAACCATAAGACAATGAGATAGAAGAATTGTAGTTTCTTTCTTGTAGTAAGAAATTGAGAGCTATCATCTAAGAAAATATAACCTTTTGGAATAGATAACCAAATAAAATGCATATCCTTACAATCTATCTCTTCATCTACCCCCACATGACCTTTTATAGTCCCACCACTTGTGACGTTACACATTCCTCTAGGAAATAAAAAATAAACTCCTTTCTTATTAATGAAAATGGACTTTTACAATGAAAAATTACAACGTTCACTTAAGTGAATAGGACGAAAGAGCCATAAAGTATAATTTACAATGGAGAAATGGAAAATAGAGAGGGATAACAAAGAGAGAAGAGATGTGGAATGAAGAAGGATGAAGAAGCTTTGAGTTACTTTGTAGAGATGCAATCTAGTGAACTCCTGATCTTTTGACCACTTTGAAACCAAGAGACAAGCCTTCTTCCACTAAAAGAGGATCCCGGTGAAAATATCAATGTGTCATGACAAGGAAATTTTGATGATGTAGAAGTATATTAGATAATTTATGATCTTGAAATCCAAATCTAAGTTTGAGTGGGATATATAGAATCATGTAGAATAAGCTAACAATGATAAAGAAGTACGAAGGAAAAATTATAAAATGAGGTTGAGTTCACCATTCAAAGGCTATTTATTGGAGTTGTTAGTTAGCACCAAAAGAAGAAAGCTTGAAAAGGGTCGAGAGCCAAGGTTGTAGAATTTGCTTGTGATGCACAAGGAAACCAATCTAGGTTAGGTCCTTAAGGGAAACACCAAATAATCTACAAAATTCTCCATTGTAGAGTTTGTAATCTCTATGTACATTCCATAAAGACATTTATAAATAAATAGAAATATGCAACTTTTATTGTGTAGTCCATTGCGTAACTCTTTCGTTAGAGGATTCCTTGCATCAAGTGGTATCATAGAAAGTTATTTTCTTGTGAGAAGGAAGGAAAAAATTTAGTAGAACACTGAATGTGAGGTAGATACCAAATTTTTTGTGTTATATATTGTAATAAAGGTGGGTATAGGACACAAATAATATCCCAAAGTGTAGTGGCTAGAGGAAATCTAGATCTTGTGCGTTAGGGAAAGATACCATCAAGAAGAAGGGACGTTTTGAATGAAGTAGTTATGAAAATATTAGAGGAGATAAAAAATGTAAGTACCATACTAGAGAGGATGGAAAATACCACATAAAAAGGAGGGATCGTGTGGAGTGAAATTTCCAAAAGGATGAAAAAAATCAGCAAGGATTCAATAATGTAGGAAAGATTATGCGGTGAAAGTGCTAGTAGAACTCCATAAAGAAAAAATGTGTGCACAAAGGCACAACCAAATATTTCTCAAGAAAATCATGAGAGAAAAGAGTAAATATGTGCAAAAATACCACTAAGGAATGCACAGAAGATAGCACATGGGGAGAACTCATGAGTTGAGAAATAATTGAAGAAAGAAGTCACCTAGAAGTACATGACATTTCACAAGAGTATTTTGACAAAGAAAGAAACTATGAAGGAGGAGGATATTTTTGTTGACAGCCATAAGTTCATAGAGGATTAGCAAAACCATAGATAGAAGTGAAAGGAAAAGAAGAAAGAAAAATTGAGAAGATTGTGTAGCCAAAGATTGAAGAGTGCGAAAAAGGAGTCCTATATGAAGGATCGGATTGCATAGATAAATACGTATAAGAATATTTTTGGAGGAAAGGCATATGGGGTATGCAATTAATTTCACAACAAAATAGACCCTAGCGGAAAGGCTAGAGAGTACATAGGAAGGAATGAAAGAATAAAATCAAAAGGGAGATGAGGAATGCACATATGGAGGCACATACAGTAATGGGGGCACCATTGCAAAGGAAATAGAGGAAGGAGAGGAAGAGGTTTCCCCAAATGGGATTGAAGTAAATCATCCCATAGAGTAGACTCTACATGAGAAAGAGTGCACCATAGATAGAATAGATCTACAAATATCTCAAGGAGGAGTGTGCAAGGGAGAACTTCATGAGAGAAGAGCACAAACATAAGGATGAACTACAAAAGGAAGAGAAAGTTTCCTAAATGTAACCAAATATGAGTTATATGATATTGAGGTTGTAGAAGTGCATGGTGCGATAGGTGCATAGAAGAAGGAACATGTAGAAATAAAGGGGTATAACAACAATACAAAGACACTGCAAGGAGATATGAAGGTTTCTCTAAATTCAATAGAGGAAATAAGGGAGCATCGTGAATGAGAGAAGAAGGAAAGTGGCTGGGAATATTTTCTCATGGGAGATGGATAGAATTTATAGAGTGCATTCTTCATAGCCACAAAGAAGAATCATGAGCAATGTCAAGAGGAAAAACACCAAAAAAGGAGAAAATGGCAAAGCATCCACGAGGAAGTGGAAGATAGAAGGTTTTGAGTGAGAAGATAACAAATTTATAGTGAACATGGAGATGAAGTGTGGTCTAACAAAGGCCAAGAAAAGGATAAGTGATGATAATCCCATGAGAAGACATTGGGTGAGAATATGAGGACAACGAAGTGAAATGCGCATAAAGAAGAAAACACGTAAGAAATAAAATCCTGGGAAAAAAAGGGTGAAGGAAAAGAGGGAGATCGATGAAATGGTCAATTATGGGTCCAAATCCATGAGTTCATGAAGAGATGAACACATGGAGGAAAATAACACAAGATAAGATAACGCAGAGGATAGCACAAAGAAGAAAGGGCACACAAATAACAACGTATCCAACGAGTGTGCAAAGGGAAACTACATGAAGAGAGAAGGTCATGACAAAAGAGTGAAAAGGAAAGGATGAAAATATAGTGTGCAATGAAAACCCATGAAGGGAAACATGGCATGATGGAGAGGAGATCATAAGAGGAAAAATGTGCAAGAAAATAAATTTCAAAGAAAGGATGCACATACAAGAAGTGGGAAAGAAGGAAACAAATCCTTGAAGGCTTTAGATGGAGGTGGATGGAAATGGGAAAGTGTAGAATCAAAAATAAGGAATTCAAGGAGAGCACAAAATAGAATAGAAATAATCCTTAGGAATAGGATGATATTTTGTGATGGTAGGGACTCACACTAAAGAAGAAGGATCAAGACAAACATAAGGTCACAAATGATTAAGAGATAATATATATTTGGAGGATAAGGTTGGGCTATGGTGGGGATCTCACCAAGGTGTGAAAGATAGCGTGAAAGAGTCACAAAAAGGTGAAAAAGGATTGGAAGATCTGTATGAAGAAGTGTGGAGGTAAAAAATAGGCTTTTGGATGAAGAAGATGAGACAAGACAATCCATTCCAACGGTATGAAGGGTGGTCCTACTACTTGCTAATTTTACTTAAGGTGGACCTAAATTTTAAGTACCTCAAGTGTTTTATGCAGGAGAATCTAGGGTCAAGGTAATCCTAAACGGATTTTGGTTAAATATGGGTGTGTGTAAAATTTCAAGGACATGTAAGAAGAAAGAGGAGGTATCACGAAAAAGGGAAATTTTACACAGAAAATGCATGGTAGGATTTTCGAAGGATGACGGATTATATTAGGCAAGGGAGAAATAAGGCACAATGATGCACATATGATTTTGGAGCCTAGTAGTGTGGTTTTTATTGAACATGGACAACTAAAGGCACACACATGTTTTAATGAAGGCCTAACAATCCAAAGGAAATTTGTGGGATAATGTTAAAGGTGTAGCTTAAAATTTTGAACATGTGATAAAATTATGAAATATATTAAAATGGTAAGATAGAAGTGTGTAGGGGAGTAGGTGATTAGAAGAAAGAAACAAGGGTGGTCGGAGATATCATATCAAGGAGGATGACAATGACTTACTAATAAAATGAGCCCAATGAATAGATTGATGTGGCATGAAAAGGGCTTCCAGATGATGTATAAGTAGTTTAGATAATTTATGAGCTTGAAATACAAGTTCAAATTTGAGCCAAAAATTTGGAAGTGTATAGGAAAAGCCAAATAGGAGAGAGAAGTATAAAGGTGTGGTTATAAAATAAGGTTGAGTTTACCATTCAAAGGCTAGTTAACATAGGTGTTTGTTAGCACCACGAGAAGAAAGGAAAAAAATGGTTGAGAGCAAGGTTTATAGAATGTGCTTGTGACACACAAGGAAACTAATTTAGTTTATGTCCTTAGGGGAGACAACAAATAATCTACAAAATAATCCATTGGAGAGGTATGTAAGCTCCATGAGAGCATTGCATGTAGATTTTTTAAAGGACTTTAGAAATAAATAAAATTATGTATTTCGTTGTGGCTTTGTGGTGGGAGGCTTTCCTATCAACTTGGATCATTTGTGAAAATTGATGAAGTAATTACATGAGAGATTACTGAGATAAAAATAAATTAATGTACCTTTATGCATGATAAATTGACATTCTTGAGTTTTGTGATATCGATGTGTGTAATAGTGGAGTGGTCATTGTTTAGAAATGTTATAGAGGCAAAAATTTTCCTTGGGTTAGAAATATTCTATAGAAATTTAATCTAAAATTTTAGTAGAGTGTGCCCAATGATCATGGAAACTATGATAATAGATCATAAATAAATTGTGTGGATGGAAGAAGTGGAGTGCAACTTCTAAGAGTTAAATAAAAGGAGTGCAATGCAGCCATTTTTAGATTTGTCAAGGTTTTATAAAAAATTTCAAGTTGATTGCAATGTAAATGGCATAATGATAGGTGTAATGTTAAGTCAAGTTAGGGAACCGATATCCTACTTCACCGAGAGTTTGAATGACACCAAGAGAATATATTTGGTCTATAACTAGGAGTTTTATGTTATTGTAGATGTAATGAAGTAGTGGAGGAATTATTTATTACCAAATGAATTTTTCTTATACATAGATCACCAAGGGATGATAGTTCATGAATATCCAAGTGAAGATGAAATAAATACATATGAAATGGGTAGAGTTTATGCAAATTTACTCTTTTTTTAAATCATCAGTGGGAAATCTAATAAGTTGCATACACTTTGAGGTGAAGAGTTTTGTTACTTAAAGAAATTCATAGTGAACTAATTATTGGATTCTAGTAGATAACCCTACACAAGGTCATGCACGTTGGCACCTCACCTAGACAAATGCCTAGGCACTCACCTGAAGAACATATAACCTACCGAGTTCCTCTTTTGTGTGCTTATCAAGATTTTAGCCATTACAACATACATGATGATAACAATAAAGAATAACAGAGGAAATAAATATGATAAGGAAGCTATTTAACATAAACAGATTATAAAAACACTTAAATTCCCATTATACCATGTTCAAATCTGTTAATCTTTGCAATCCACACATAATTATCCATCATAACATAATTTACTACAAAAACACTTACTGATTACATCCATGACTTAATTACATTCATGTGTGTATAAAAACCACACATATACTAGCACACCCAACATCCTTTACTCATTATCAAGAACTCACATACATCATACCTCTCATACTCATCTATCACTCATTAGCTCTATCACGAGAAGTGCAACATCTATTTATACATGTTGGGGACTTTCCCTTCACCGCTTACATGCATTTTTCCTAATAATAGACATATTAATAATATGTTGCATGCATTTTACATATTTTATTTACTCTAGATAAATCTATAAATATCACATCCTCTTTCATGCTTTAATCCCATAAATAGATACCTCTTCTACATGTGATTTACCTCTTTGTTTGCCTATTTTCGTACTTTTATTGCATATCACATCATCTTCCTTTTCCCCTATTTTTAGCCTTTACTTAAAATTAGGCGAAGTCTTGAAAACCCTATGCATGTGCACAAACCTCTCGTGGGTTGACTTGATTCTTCATTGTGCACATACCTTTTCATGTCAACATGTCCTGCTTTACATGCATGATTAATGTTCCATAGTCATTTTCATGTTACGTGTACACACTTCCACACACGGTCTTAGACTTTTGTGCATGGATAAAACTTAGCCATCTCTTCCGAACAACAATACCCCACACTAGGAGTATTGTCTATCATCGGCAATATGAATTAAATAATATCTCCTTCCAAGCATAAACTAAAAGAATGAATCAAATTTAAAGAATAAATAATGGAGGTTTATCAACCCAATGAATAAAATAATCAAGTATTTAAAATTCACGTGCACATCAAAAACGTAGGCCTTAGGTGGTTGGAGAATCTCTAGAAACTCTCTAAGTAGGAGTTCTTCTAACTCTTTCTAACCTTCTAGTTCCTGGAAGCCTTGTTTGATGTTTCTTCTACAATTTCGCTACTTTTTCATAAGCCAACTCATGTGAATTCTCCTTCAAATATTTCACCACTACATCCAAATCTAATGTCACACCCTCTAAAGTATCCATTTTACACATTACCTTTAGGTGGATCTCCTTGATCCTCTCCTTAAGTGTGTTCTTCATGGCCTTGATCAAATCTCTTTTCTCTACAACTTATTCCATGACCTTCTCACGTTCAACCTTATTAGTCTTCATTATGGCTTATATCTTCTTCAACTCTTCCTCTTCCAAAGTTTTTCCTACATAAGTATTGGATAAAAATATTGGCAGTAAAAACATACTCTACCTTTCACGTGACCTCTTTCACCTCCGCATGCCAATGCCTCATATCTCCAATCTTTTTCTCAACCTTTTATTTATTATTCTTCTTTCTACACTAGAGCCTCTTTGTGTACCTACGCATTTTCCTCCAACGTCTTCTCTAAGTCCTCTTCTTCATCCTCAACATCATAAACCACTTTAGGTTTCTTCTTTTTTTGAAATATATTTTTTCTTGATGCACTTGATTTTGGTGCTTCTTCACTTGAGGGATCCTTTTGTGTAAGGAACTTTCCTCTCTATGCTCCTTCCTCACCCTCTTTCTTCTAATTTTATCAAGATAATTCTATTCTTATTATTCTTATATCTCTTATTATTATTCATGAGGAGGATTCTCTTCATGCTTGCAATAGGAAACCCCTACTATCTCGCTTCTTCCATGGAGGCTCTTGAAATGAAGGTCTCACGCGTTGATGTAATTCCTATCCTTAAGCTTTGGCCTAAGATAGATGCATGAATATTTATGCATGATTGCACATTATAAAAATTATGAGGTTCAAGTCCATGTTATCATACTCCATTGTTTCTACATATGTTGTCCTTAACATTACACATACCTTTGGTGTAATGTATGGTAGTCATAATCTATCTTATATGTGTTGTATGTTAATTTTCGTACATCCTTGATGTGGTTAACGGTGGTTTGGTAGTTATTTTTGTGAATGCAAACAATAGTTTGCACCACACCTCATCTCCCCATTACTAAGCAACAATCGAAAAAGGTAGTAATATTGTAGTACTACAAACTCGCATGCTTGTCTCGACAATGTCAATGATTCCCTCTACACACGTCATTCATTCTTGAAGGCATCGCACAATATCCTATATCATTTTTCTACGTATTTGCTTTGTAGGGGCCTATCTCGATAATGTCAACATTCCCTTAGCTTAGCTAGAGACTTATTTTCTATCGAATAGAATCACATCTTCTCCGTTAGGTCAAAGTACCCCATCTCCCAAAACACAATTAAGATAAGTATGAAACCACAGGTGTAATTTCTCACCCTTGCTTACTTTGGCCTTAGCCTCCTCAACGATGCCTTCAAGAATATACATGGCAATGTTTTATAGTTTCTTTTGTGTCATGTTGTGCCCGACATGTAAAACCTTATTATTAACTTTTGTCCAATGTTGAAATGCTCTAACTTACAACTCACTAGGTGTATGGAAACCCTAGTTCATGGATCTCGTGATACTTGCAATGTTAAATGTGCATATACCTCATTGGTAGTTAAAAATTTTTGTTGTGACCTTGACTACTACATCATCCTCCAAATCCAACCCAATCTCTACTCCACTATCAAGCAACCTAATCACCTTCTCAATCAATTGTGCACTTAGGTGTATTCTTTATCTGTGAAATATAAGAAGTGTTCATGTACCCTTGACATAAGATACTTTGATAAAATCAAACAGGCTTCCCAAAATATGGAAACTCATGCAATCAGAGAAGTCTTGGACTCTCTAAGTCCTTCCTAACCTTATCATCGAGAATGAGTTTCCTTCTAGCATTTTCCAGCTCAATTTCTTAATAACATCATTCCTTATATCTACTTCATGGGCTTGTCTTATCTTGCACTTGGTTGATTGTGAATCACATGGCTTCCCTACTACCACTTCCTGTGTGGATATTGCATTTTGAATGTCACTGGGTGACTCCTTGACAACCTTCTTATTTATTTTCTTTGGAGACCTCTTTAGTACTATTATTTCTCTCAACTATTCCCAAACACATGCCCTAGGTGCTTAAACTTACTTAATTGTTCAATTTTTATGCCTACAAGGTCGAATTATCAATCTTCTTACTCAAACCCTTACTTCTATCTACTTAAACTTTGTGGTCTAATTAAGTTTCCAAAATCTCATGCCCTAGCTCTGTGAATTCAATATCTGCGAACCCTATCTCATTCCTACTTCCACACATTCTCTCTAAGCTTCCACTTCCACTGAAGGAGCTCTCCAAACTTGAGGTCATGTGTAATTTTCTCTAGTTCACGTGTTCACATCCCCTCAAGTTCATTCTTCTCACTTTTCACTTCACTCTTTGTCATAATTAAACACTTAATCACACAAGTTATTCATATCAAAAGTAAGAATGATTTTTCTTTGTACACTATTTATAGTTCTCCAAATTCTATATACATTAAATGCTCTCACCTACCACCATTTTTTTCTTTAAAAGCACTTTTTTCTTTCTCTTATTCTTTTCCTTCCTCTTTCTTCCACACACGACATTCAATAACCTTCAGGTGTGCTACTACTTATAAGGTTATGGATCCTCTTGTGTACATCATCTTACACCGCACACATTCTTCCTTTGTGCCACTTTCCAAGTATTTCATCTTCTCGTTTCCTCCTCATACAACACCGCACGACTATCTCTTCATGTTGTTTCCAATATGAGTAATTTCTATACCTTCAAGTATTAATATCCTTAAGCACCTTTACACCATATCTAACCATTCATAGTAACATATTTCACACACCAATATATGTTTCCATTGCACATCAGTAGTCACAAGATCAAGCACTTTATACATTATTTATCCTGATATTATACTACTATTTAGAAGGTTCTTGAGTGAAGAAAGTACTAATTAACCCCCATCTTTTGGCCATCTTATTTTATTTTATTTTTTCATTACCACCTATTTTCATCCACATCTCCAGTATGTTTTTGTCATTTCCCACTATTTTAGCCTCAACCGAAGCACCCATGGGCACCCTAGTCCCACTTGGGGTGCCCGATCCTTCTTAAACTTTCCCACCACTTTTTGGGATCTTTCTAGCCATTTGGAATCTTTATCTTTCTTGTGGTTGGCCTTTTCGGGGTTAATTACGAAATTAGAACAAGAGAACCCTATAAATATAAAGTTATGAGACCATAATGAGGGACCTAGCATCACTTACTATTATCACTCCATCTAGAGCCACATCCATCTATTGCATTGGAGATCACTTGCATCCACATATCTCCATCATCAAGCACAAGGATAGACATCTGCATCACACTTCATAAAGGGGGATTATATTCTATTCTATGCAAACATTCTATTACATTTTCTACACATAGTTATTGCTCACTACTTCACAAAGTGTGACTGACACAAGAAAAAAATAGGGAATGTTCACAAAAACTTGCACATATAACTACATTGGGTCTCGAGATGTAGTGTAACACTCGCTTAGTAAGTGCACCATTGTGGCCTCCGAGGACAATCGACCCCTTCATTTACATTATTATTTCTTAGGTTTTGATTCTTGTTTTGGGTCTTACATATCTTTTATTCATCTTGGAGTATTTACGACAATCAACATAGGACAAAAAAATTTGATATGACACACAACAAGGGTTTCAAACCACCTTCCAACCCTCTAAAAATTAGTTTCTAAGCTTCTGCAAAGACTAGGGCACTAATATTTCATACCGAGCATCTGTAGGTGCATCCTTTCCTCTTCCAGTGCCCCATTCCAGCTAGATCCTCTAGATCCATACTTTTAGGACTCTTGCATAGTCGTTCCTCCTCATGATTTTTCCAGTCACCTCTGCACACCCTCACGATAGGCATCTATTATTCAACTGAGTTCTTTCCTCTTCCTTCTTTCACATTAGGTTAGCATTTCCTTTTACATAGTTTTTTAGATTATTTACATTCCTATTTATTACATTTATTTACTTTAGTATAGTTTTTCATATCTTAGATTAACTATACCCACACTACTTAGTTAGTCCATTTTTAGTTAATCATTTTGGTGAACCCGATCCTTTTCTCATAAGACCTTCTAGGCTTGCATTCACATTCCAAATCATGAGTATCTCTATTACCATGTATTTACTTCTTTATCCCTACATTTTTCACTTTTTTAGTGTTCTTCACTTCTTATTCTTTCATCTTATTTCCTTCATTATCATTAAAATCTCCTCATCATGAACATCTCTATTCATGCTTATCTACAAAATCACCCGGATTGCCTCAATAACCTTAAAATTACTTGGTTACTCAATACATTCCTCCCCATACATCACCTAAATATGTATATCATAAGTTCACTTCAGCTCTATCCCTTAATGAGGATCAAATCACTTTCACAACCATGATCTACCTTCTCCAGCAGTTTTAGAACATGACCCTCCCTTGTATATCCAAGTTTGTATTAACAAAGTAGGTGGAAAATGTGCCTTATTCAAAATGGATTTTCCATCAACATTTGCAACATCAATTTCCTTTATAATATTGGCATGTCAGAAGCATCTCTCGCTCCTTTTATTTTATCTCCATTTGTGGCTTTGATAATATCCCCAAGCATGTCTTAGAAACTGTTCATTTACCAGTCACCATCGGTCCATGTACAATTACTATATTGTTTCATGTTATGCCTAATGACCTTAATTACAATATTATTCTTAGGAGACCTTGAATCCATGTTATGCATGCACTCCCCTCTACACTACATGCATGAATTAAATTATGTAATTAGGGAACTATTTATGATGTGTCAGCTGATCCATCACCTTTTGAGTATTGTAACTCTGTTGAACAAACCAATGATATCCTTGTTCCCTCTAATATTAGTTAGGACTTCTCTAGGTATGGGTTAGGCTATGAATATTTCCATCATTTTGGCTTCTCTGATAAGTAAGAGCATAAAATCACAGAGCTTTGGTATCTCCCCATGTGGTCACACAAGTTTGGGCTAGGGTACCAACCTCCTTCTACGCATCCTTTAGATACTTATACCACTTGTCATGTTACTTCACTTCCCTTAATACATCCGAAGCTCATTAGTTAATGATGCATCTATTTTTGGGATACCCTTAATACTTTTGCTACTGATAATGCATTACTTGATTATATGGGTGTTTATGACCATATTCCCTCTTTCCACCATAAGAGGCATCACCCTTCCTTGCTCACTAATATGGTTTACCTTGGAGAGTTTGATATCCCTACCGAGGACGTTAATCCACCGATACTATTCCAAAAATATGTATATTGAAGACCACTCCTCCCATTATTAACGAATAAAAATACAAGTATAACTTAGGCACATATGAGAATCCACACATAATTTTACTAGCTACCTCTCTCACTCCTTCCAAAGAAAAAAGGATATCAAGAAATTTCTTCATGAATTCTCGGATATTTTTACATGGGACTATAGTGATATGTCAAGTATTGATACATTTATGGAAATGCATAATATTTTCCTTAACCCAAGTGCCAAACCTATTCAACTAAAAATTCGTAAGATGCTTCCTAAAGTATTCCTCTTAGTTAAGGAAGAAATTAAAAAAATTAGACACAAGTTTTATTCATGTTGTTGACTATCCTTAATGGGTGTCTAATATTGTCCCTGTAATGAAACCAGATGGACAAGTTCATTGTTACACTAACTTCCATGATTTAAAAAAAGCTTTCCCTAAGGATAGTTTCCTTTACCACATATCGAATGTTATTCTCGAATCCACAATTGGATATGACATCTTATCTTTTATGGATGGATTTGTGGGTTACAATCAAATCAAGATTTATCCTGTTGACTAAGAAAAAAATTCCTTCACCATGCCATGGGGTACATTTTTATAGCATTATGCTCTTTGGCCTTAAAAATGTAGGGGATACCTATCAACATGTAATGACACATATCTTCCATGATTAAATCCATAAGATCATCGAGGATTATGTGGATGACATTTTAGAAAATATCTAGGTGATGTTCTTCCCATGTAAAATATCTACACATATTATTTGAGCTATTATGCCAATATCGGGTGTGTTTAAATCCAAAAAATATATTTTTGGGGTACCGATAGGAAAAATCCTCAGATATATTATCTCCCAACGTGGCATAGAGATTGACCCTAGTAAAATTAAAATCCATTATCGACATGCCTCCACCCAAGAACCTCCATCAAATTCATTCCCTACAAGGTAAAATTCAAGCTATCTGATGTTTCATCATGTAACTTGCTGATAAGACTCAACCATTCATGTGACTCATGAAGAAAGACACTAAGTTTTTTTGGGATGAACAATGTCAACAAGCATTTGATCATATCAAAGCCTACTTGTTAAATCCACATGTTCTAGTTCCTCCTATAGCTGATCGACCTTTCTTGTTATATATCTCTACTATATTTCATGCCTTAGGCACCTTATTGGCACAACATGATGATTCTCAATGTGAAATAGCTATATATTATATCATTCGTATTATACCTACTCTCTTACGATAACTATAGCTACATTGAAAAAATGTGCCTTGATCTTGTCTTTGTTTTGGACAAATTACACCATTAATTCTCTTACAATGAGTTATGTATTATCACCAAAGTTGATCCCTTGTGTTACCTCTTATCCCGCACACATATCTTAGGATGTTTGGCACGTTGGGTCATGCTCTTTAACGAATTTGATTTTAATTTTATATCACAAACATCAATAAAAGGAAATGTTATTTTGATCAATTAGTTATGGCACCCCTCTTGGATGCATCACCTATTTCTGATTCCTTTCGTGATGATTTCACTACTTATACCATTGAGCCACATACATGGACAATGTACTTTGATGGCTCTCATTGATCTAGCGTTGGGGTTGGAATAGTATTTACTACCCCACATGGTGATCTACTCCCCTTCACTTATCAATTAAGGTTTTTTTGTACAAATAACATTACATTGAATATGAGGCTCTCATTTTAAGCTTTCTTACCACTCAAAATCTTCTCATTCAGTAACTTATGCATCCATGACGACTCTCAATTAGTCATCAATCAGGTTAATGATACATATAATACAAAGGAAGAGCATCTCATTCCATACAATACCCTTGTAAAATATATTTTAGCCACCTTTGAGTCCTATTCCATCACCATTATTCCTCGTAAAGACAATCACCATGCAGATGTCATGGCAAGTGTTGTGTCACTTATCCCACAAGACATCACCGATGAACAAATTGCGTTTCATCATACGCACTTACACATCCATATATCTCTGTATTACCTCTTACATTTTGCGCTATCACCTACAAGTCGACACCGTCGAATGGTTCACACCTATTTATAATTACTTATATAAGAAACTATTCTCGATGGAATGCAACCTCGTTGCCTCACAAAGCTTGCCAATTACATCGTGAGGCTACTCGTTATGTTATCATGGGAATTTGTTTTCAAACGTGATGGCCTCCTTCTCCATTTCCTTTCACTCGCATATATTCCCACAACCATCTCGCAAATTCATGATAGCATATGTGGTGGTCACTTCTCGGGTAAAGCTATGTCACAAAAACTTTTACGCCAAGGGTATTATTGGCCTACAATGGAACAATATTTCCTTGAATATGCTACTCATTGTGAAAAATGTCAAAAACATGGTAATCTCCATCATGCACCCACATATGACCTCCAGCCCATTGCACCTACTTGGCCTTTCTCCCTTTGGGGACTCGATCTCATCGGTATGATTAATCTGAATCGACAAGACGGGCATAAATACATCATTACGGCTACTAAATACTTTACAAAGTGGTTCAAAGTGGCTCCTCTAAAAACACCACTAGTGTAGACATTTGTAACTTTCTCACCACACATATTATCACATGTTTTGGGGTTCCTTATGCTCTCATCATCGATAATGGAACCTCCTTAAAAATAAAGATGTTAAAAAGTTTGTGTTAAACTTAAAATTAAGCTATCATTCTCCACACCTTATTATCCATAGGGAAATGACCAAGCTAAGGCCACCAAAAAAACTATTATCAAAATCTTATGCAAGACCATTGATTCTAGTGGTACCGATTGGCATAATCAAATCTTCTACATGTTATGGGCTTATTTTACTAGTGTTCATGCACCTCCTAACACCACCCCTTTTTCATTAGTTTATGGTGTCGAGGATGTTATTCCACTTGAACTCAAGGTACCATCCTTGTGAATATCTCTCAAAGGCATCCTTAAAGACAATGAATATCATGAAAACCAATTACATGAACTAGAAATGTTGGACTTGTATTGTGTCCAAGAACTTGAACATCTCCACATGTATCAAATCTCGCATTGTTTATGCATATAATCGAAATAATTTTCTCACAAATTCAATGTCATGACCTTGTCTTGAAAGAAAATCAAAAAAATACAAATGTTGAGGCACCTCTCAAAGGAAAATTTAAGCCCAATTGGCTTGGTCCATACATTGTCACTAATAAACTTGGTGGTGGTGTATATCACCTTACAACCCTTTTAGGTAAACCACTCAAAAATCCACTCAACATAATGCATCTTAAGAAATACTACACTTTGGTTACCAAGAATAATTCCACTGACAAGATGAAGCGACTCTTATGCTTTGGTTCACACTTGGGCCGAAGAGGGATTAAAAATCTTAGTCGCACCATTCCATCCCCACACCTGGACACTGTTACATAGGATTACACGAATCGGATTTCCACATGTGGGATGTGTATACATCACACATTCTACTGGCTTGCATTACATTTCAACATTAGTACATTCATACATCATACATCATTCTATTTTTCATCTTATGTGTATCATACTTGAGGCATCATCTACGTGTTTAGCATCATAAACTATTCATCATATGCCTTACATATACTATTAGGATATTCACGATATATTTCCACATTCTATATGTATTCATATACCCTATATCATACATTGTGCTTCCTTAAACCGATTTCTACAGCTATATTAGTTTTCATTCGAGCAAACATTGCATACTACATTGACTTGTTACCTACCAATGAGCTTACATCGCACCCTATACATTACATTTTCTACATTCTACATCAAACTTTAGCATTGCATCTCTATATCTCATATATACATATTCTTTACATCACATGCTCATCATCTATATTTTCTTCTACACACTGTACTCACCACCCTATGATGCACTTTAGTTCCCGGTCCATACTAGATTGTTTTGGGTTTCAAATCAAATGAAACTTACACTCATCACCCATTTACTATTTTACCTTTCATCATGTGACATTGGCTTAGTGACATCACACTTTAGACTAAAATTTTACCTATTCATCATTTCTGTAAGGAACACCCCTTAGGTTACATCGGCTCATTCCCTCTTTTCATCTTATAGAGACATAAACTTAGGGCTAAATCATCACTTATATGTTCATCGGAGATTTCTGATATATGCTTTGGCTATAGGGTTCATGCATACATCATTGTTAGGTCACATATTATCACCATTGCCTCACATATTCATCATAGATTTGACCATTTCATGATGACACACTCTTGTTTATGGTTCATTCTCAACATTGGGGAAAAAAAATGAACCTCATTGCATACATTTCCATTCAATCGGGGGATTTGGCTCATGTCACTCCATTTTGCATTCCATTCCATCCATCCACAACATACTACATATTATGGTTGCATTTACTCTTGTTTACTAGAGTTTTACGTGTTCATTTTAATACACGTGTTAGATTTATTTCTTAATGTAATTATCTATACCATACATACATGTGCGTTCACACCTTTATTTTTTGTGATCACGAAGATAAGATTTCCTTGCACAAAGTGAAGATGGATGTTTTCCTTCTCACCCTTCCTATATTGGTTAAGATCAGGGAACATCCACATTCATCTCTTTCCATGGATCTATTGTTTCATTTTGTACTTTTTCTCACTTTACATTACTTGGTTATTCATACTTTGACATGTTGGTTATTTCTCTAACATGCTAATGGGTGTTCCATGTCAAAACTTGTTTTTCTAATTGCATTCTTCCATGACTACTTATTTGTCTTAACTTTTGTTATTTATACTTGTTTGATTTTTGTTATTGCAATATCATTCTATGTATGGGAGGATTCCCTATGCTTTGTGTGCACACTTGTTCATTGTTTGTGGCCATGATTTTCATGCATGTATACTACATCATGAGTGATGTCCCATGTTTGTGACCCATTTGTGCACATGATGCACTTGTCTTGTGTGTTTGCACACACTTTTCTTGATTATCTTTACACTATTTGCCAGATTACACATTAGGCTTTTACATGCATGCTTGTTTGTACTAACACTTGTCTTTGGATAGTCATTCTCCATTTTTCTACACCTTGTGTTTTTCTACAACATCATGCATTATCTTTTTCCCCTAAGGAACATATTTCATGTGGTTGGTCCTCTTTTTGGGGCCGTCATTCTCCTATCACGTAACATACGCATTTTTCATCAATATGCATCATTTGGGGTTTTACATTTACATCGTTACAAACTACAAATTACTGCACTTTCTACCCTATCGGCATTGTATGGTTTACATTAGATCGAGTGAGTTTAGAAAATCTATGAACTCCATACACAATGAATTTCACAAGACATGGTGTCCTCAGCATGGTCGGGAGAAGTTAGAGGTTTCACACATCGCATTGTCCTCCCAATACTTCTTCTACTACCCTATGTGCAAATCATCCAAAAAACTAGGACGATACAAATATCTCTTCACAGTTCAGGAAGTAGTTAGAGCTTGGAGGACACAGAGCATTTCCTCCCTACACTTCTTCATCCTATGGTGTCGGATCACCCATAAAACCCTAACAATACATGATATCCTTATACACCCTTTCTCTCGACATGGATCAAGTCCACATGTTCCATTTATACTTTTCATTTTTCACACTTTACATTTACATGCATCTTTTACATAGCATTTTTACACTTACATACATATATATTTGACTACTTGATCATTTTCTCCTTACAGGTCCAGCCGTATGAGAAACAAGTAGTCAAATTGGGGGAAATAACAACAATAGTCAATAACAACACTTCACGAGATCACACGCTTTAATAACCATACAGGTGCATTCACACTGCAAAAGCCACACATGCATTCTACCCTAGGTTCACTCTCATCACTTTTTTCATCTTTAGTTTCCACATTCCTCCATCTTTTTGTCATTCCATGCTTTGTCTAGTACTTCAAAGTGCTTTCTACTACACTCTTCATCGGCATCAGGTATGCATCTCTATTTACTTTATGTTATCAAGCTTTTATCTCACCAACATAAAGTGGGGAAAAATGTAGTCACAAAATCATGCACTTTAGACATTATTTATCCCGATCTCATACTACTATTTAGAAGGTTCTTGAGAAATGAAAGTACTAATTAATCCCCATCTATTGGCCATCTTATTTTATTTTATTTCTTCATTACTTCATATTTTTGTACACATTTCTAGTATGTTTCAGTCATTTCCCACTATTTTAGCCTCGACCGGGGTGCTCGAGCCAGTATTGGGGTGCCCATGGGTGCTCTGGTCCCACATGGGGTGCCTCGATCCTTCTTGAAATTTCCCACCAATTTTTGGGCTCTTTCTAGCTATTTGGAATATCTATCTTTCTTGTGGTTGGCCTTTTCGGGGTTAATTACGAAATTAGAACAAGATAACCCTATAAATATAAAGTTATGAGACCATAATGAGGGACCTTGCATCACTTACTATTATCACTACATCTAGAGTTACATCCATATATTGCATTGAGATCACTTGTATCTACATAGCTCCATCATCAAGGCACAAGGCTAGGACATCTACATCACATTTCATAAGGGGAGGGATTCTATTCTAATCCATGCACACATTCTATTACATTTTCTACACTATTATTACTCGCTACTTCACAAAGTGTGATTGGCACAAGAGCAAACCTAAGGCATGTTCACACACGATTTCACATAGAAATACATCGGGTCTGAGATGTAGTGCAACACTCAGTTAGTAAGTCCACCATTGTGGCCACTGAGGACAGTTTGACCCCTTCATTTGCATTATTCTTTTTAGGGTTTAATGTTTGTTTTGGGGTCTTATAGGTCTTTTATTCAGCTTGGAGTATTTGCGACATTCAACGTAGGACAACAAAGTTGATGTGACACATAACGAGGGTTTCAGACCACCTTTCAAACCTGTAAAAATTAATTTATGAGCTTTTACACATACTAGGGTGCCCAAATTTTGTACCGAGTGCCTGTGGGCATCCAAATCCTCTTCCATGCACCTCAATCTAGCTAGATCCTCCATATCCATACTTTTCGGGACTCCTACACAATTGTTCTCGCTCCTAATTTCTCCAGTCGCCTCTGTGACACCCTCTGACAAACATATATTATTCAAATGAGTTCTTTCCTCTTCCTTCTTGCACATTAGGGTTAACATTTCCTTTTGCATAGTTTTTTAGATTATTTACATTCCTATTTACTGCATTTATTTACTTTAGTACAGTTGTTCATAGCTTAGATTAACTATCCCACACTACTTAGTCCATTTTTAGTTAATCACACATCATTCTCTCACATTGTCACACACGCACAAATAGCATATTATCAAGAAGTATTGGCTCCCATATTTACCTTGTGCACGCTTACATCTACTTCACCCCATACTAAAAGCATGTGCAATCCTCTACACATCATTCTAACATAGAGTAATCATCCCCTACGCATGAATACGATTATTACAAAAAATCAAAGCAAAAATAATAGAAAGGGAAATCTAATATAATGACAATACTACCTTATTAAAAAAACAAAAGAATCTTATTTATAGTAGGGATTCAACTTACTCTCATTAAAGTAATCGAAAACATAGTGCCATCCAATGCCTATAATTGACATGTTCTAATTCCATTATCTTAGTTACTACAACTTATTCCAACCAATGCACTTTGAGTTTTCTAGGATATCGCACAAACTTGGAGTCATAAAAAAGCACCATCTTCCCTACTGCAAAATATTTATTCTTAATATGCATGTCATGCCAAGCCTTCTGTCTAGATTTATCTATCTTCTAAATCCACTATGAAATGACATGCATCGCATCCAACTACATCATTTTATCAATGCAATCCTCTATTGCTTTCTCATTGTACAATCCTCCTACATGAAAAATACACAAGGATGGTAACATAAATTCTACAAGAAAAATACCTCCATGCCAAACACCAACTGAAATGGTGTTCCTTTATTCAAACTTTTATAATTTTTTCTCTATGCCGATAATAATGTTGAAACTTTTTCATCCCAATATTTCCTTCCTACATCATAGATATTTGTCAATTTCAATCCCAAAATCTTATTAAATGCCTCTACAAGTACCATTGGCTTGTGGGTGATAGGGTGTAGTCTTATGGTGTGTCACCATAAACTCTACTAGTAGGATTTTAATTGTCTCATTCAAAAATGAGTTCCTCTATCACTTGTAAGACTCAATGGATAACCATACCTACTTATGATATTTTAGGATAGAAATATAGCTTTTGTTGTTGTAGTGCAATCATTTGTAGGCACAACTTCTACCTACCTTGTTAAATAATTTGTGCATGTTTTGATATAACATGCACCTGTCTATGCATAGGTGGTGAAATCAGGCCTACAAATTCAATCTCCCATTTGTTAAACAGATTTTTGCTTTCTATAGGCTACAACAATATCTCATCTTAGTTTCTTGTTTACCTATCCTTTAAAAATGCTCACAAGCATTGAAAAATTCCTTATTATCCTTATAAATATTTTCCCACCGTAATCCTACATGTAAGATCTTGCACGTTGTTGCTTCTCCTTCATACGACCTCCATCTATGCCCCCACATGCTTCCTCCATCCATAGCATCACGCTCATGCTCCAATACATAGTTGTGCAATACCTCATCTCTACCCATATTATACAAATCTCTTTCAATTAGCTAGTATGGTGTCGCGTGGATGGCAAGTTGTTTCTTCTCTAATGTCTTCACACCCTTAGGCGTAACTCTAGTGATTAATAATACTATAGTATATTCTAAATCGGTAGGTGCATGGTTTATCCTAAACAACCGAGCATCTAGAATAATGTCTTCTATGCTCTGCACATCTTCACTAGAGTTAATCCTTGACAAGTGATCTAGTCCTGAATTTTTCTTACCATGTTTGCCTATTACTTGAAAAATCAAAATCCTATAAGAGAAGTATTCAACGATAGATGTGCCCTCAGAGAACTCGGCTTATTGACCAAGTACTTCAATGTCATATGATCAATATAGAATATAAATGGTGTGGCCAACAAGTACTTTCTAAACTTGTGAAGCATGTATATCATTGAAAAAGCTTCACGCTCTGTAGTTGTATAATTTTTCTCATCCAATGTTAGCTTTTTACTTGCAAAACAAATGGGATGATCAACATTACCTTCCTTGGTTGCACCAACATTACTCCAATAGTTGTTCTTGAAGCATCTACATGCACATGAAATGACTTTTTCCAAGAAGGAAGCATAATATTGGTGCGGTGTTTTGTATTTCCTTCAAGGTCTTGTAGACACCGAAAATCTACACCCTCCCATCCTCATTCAATTATCTAATTAAATACATTCATTTACAACCATCGACAATTAAAACACATCGTCACATTATTTTATCCCATCCCCCACCTAGGTAATCCACTAGTACCCTTCAATTAATTTAAATCAATTACGCCCACCTATCCTAAGTCATAACCCACCCCATTTTATTCAATTAATTAATTAATCTTATTTCCTATATCTTATTCACCCTTATGTGAAATCCCTCTTTCACACTAGTTGAGTCTAGTTTAAAACCAATTAGGAAACCTTCCAAAATCATCCCATAATCATCCTAACAAACTAATTCCTAACTAAATAAATATAAATCTCGACCTTAGTCTAGTTACCACATCTTATCCCTCAAAATCCCCAATCAAATCAAGTTTGAATTAGAAAGATAATCACCCTTATCACTCCTAAGCTCAAACTGACCGAAATCACCGAGATTCCTTTGATCGCCAATGATCTATATAAACCAGCTTCTCTACCTCTCTTGGGGATCATCCATGATAATCCATGAGCATAGTCAAGTTTTGATTTTTCCATTCGAGTTCATCAGTACCACTCTACATCAAGGAGAGCACATTATCATCTAGCATTCTCATTCACGATCTTTAAGTACCTTGGATTCGTGTTGAAGCTTGTTCATCATTTAGCTGCAATCCACACCAACTTCTCATCCCTCATCATCAATCAAGGTTAAATATCATCTTATCATTATGTTTTGCACTTCAATATTCTTATCTGATCATTTTTCATCTTATAGTAGCTTTTGAAGGACCATAGTTTTGTATTAGTTAGTCAAATATTTCATTTTATCAATCTGTCAAAAATCTTGTAGAATCACTTGCATTTCCTAGAATCATTAGCGATTCCCGTACATTATAGTTTTTCCCACGATCAAATTTCATTTAATAATTCCTATCAATCATTTATGTCTCTTTTGTTGCTAACATTTTTTCAAGGATGGCTTCTATTAGATGGCCATAGGTGGACCCAATCATCCAATCATGAGCATCAAATCCTTACCGATCATCCATCATCCACTTCATTGGGAACAATATGATATTTTGCATGACCTCAAGTTGTGCGCTATCCATTCAGCCCCCTTCGATAGATTAGGGAGATTTTTTTAATTCACCAAGAGGATCCAAGAAGCTACTGACAAATTTTGGGAGGCTTACTACGAGGTGCAACGAATCCGAGATGACCTCGCTTGGCTTGAGCATCATTATGAGGCTGGATTAGACATTCATGAAGGATCTAATATTGAATATGAATAAGAATTTGAAAGTGAAGTCATTTTTGAAGACTCCAACTTAGACTTTGTACGCGAAAATACGACACCAAAGAAGATTACTCAGTTTTCTTCAAGGACAACTATATCGAGGAGCCTAATTTATACTTCTCGAGGAGGACGGCCTAGGATTTCTCTCGTGGGTTAAAACTTCTCGAGAATCTAGACACTAATCTTGATTCTTAATTTGAGCCTTAGTCATATTTACTTCTATCATCACTTTATCATGTATGTGTCTGTAATAAGCTAAATAAATCATAAACATTTTATCACGTATTTTAGATATCATATAATGTACTTAAGTTCCATAAATAAACTTCGGTGTTTTAAACAAGTTGACATTCATACAAGGAATTCCTATGAATTCTAGAACTCGCCTTTTCCGTGCAACCCGTCTATCTATATTACTAATTCTCTTTTTTTAGTGTTTGTTATCTGCAGGTCTTCTCGTGGTAGAGGAGCTGGTTTTATTTCTTCCACAGAGTGCAACAATCCAATTATCTTCCATCACATCTCACGGGTATCATTGAAACCCCGCCATATTAAGGTTTGGTAAGTCTTATATCTTTCTTATTGAGTTAGGTTGAAAAGGTAAGATTTACCTTAAACATTTTGCACACCCAAAGGGGATCTTTGTCCTTGTTAACTCATTTATAGTTTAATCTCTTTTTATTTTTTGCTTTTATGTTTGGTAATCACCCATGATTAGGCAATCATCATGGTTTCTTACAATTGTTGGTGATTTTATTGACTGCATTTGATTACTCTATAGTTGGCGTTTTTAATCTCTTCTTTTTGTTTTTTTAATTTTGTTTTCTACCTAGAACTTGGTTGTTGCCTTTGGATTGTTGATTTTCTAGATTTCCTTAAGCTTAAAAATTGCTAAAATAATAATAAAAAGGAGTGATTTCAAGGTGAGTCCTAAAGCTTTCTATTTTTCTTTCTGTATTGCATCCTTATTTGTTTTTCCTCATCCAAAGAAACATTTTGTTTTGGGTTTTAAAATGAACAAATTACATTCTCCTTGCTTCACATAGTCTAATTAGGAGGAAATTTGTTACATTCACTTATTTCTTCCCCCACACACAACCAAATCACTTCAATATCAAAACACATTTGAACAATTCCTACACAGGTGGATACCTACTTAGATTATATCCCCAAGAGGACAAGCCTACTCGGTGTTCTAGTTGAGTATAATCACATGTATGTGGGTATATTGGCAAAGCACTTGACACCCTTATCACTATGAGACCGTGAAGTGAGGAGGTAGTCCCCAATACCATGCCTGTCTGCACGGTAGTTGTACGTCCTTCACATGATTTCATCACAAAATGCATCTGCCCAGCAATTTACATATTTTCCAAATCCTTCTATAGCTTCCACACCTCCCCTAAGAAATATCATTGCTTCCTCATCCACCCCTCTAGTATCTTCAGTAGTTTAAACACCTCTGGTAAGTTCTATGGAATTTTCCACTATTGTATCTTCACAACCGATTACTAGCCCCATTTAAATCATCACTATGTATATTCCCACAAATACCCCACTAATAAATACTAGTGTCATTGCTAGCACTCACCCTATTTCACAACACATACCAAAACCTGTCACATCAGCCTAATCTCCATGCCACAATTTACACCTCTTCAAAACATTCCACAATACAATATCCCACAACAAACACCATCCTCAACCTCGCTTCTACTTTATCCTCCAGCACTCACTTACCTATTCACAACCACTCACCTATACATCAATGTCATTCTAGTACCAATACATACAATCCTTGCAACCTTTAACATCTCAACAAAGTATTCCATCTCAAAAAAAATTCCTTATACACAAAATATCCCACAAAAAAACATCATGTAATACAACGTACCTAACAATACATACCTCAACAAAACATTTCAATACAATATCCCGCAATAGAATATTCCCTACCGAAAAACATTCCTTAGTAGTATCAGACATACTCACAACCTATCTAGTTTTATTTTCAACTTTGGCTCATCCTCGCAGCAACAAGCTCAACTTGATCCTCTCCAAGCCCCGATGAACCACATATATAGTCTCAAAGTTGCTTCATCCACACCCATAAATGTTTTCTCCCATGGAAAAATTAGCATTAATCCCATTCACCCTTAAGTGTTGTTTAAATCATATCCGCCTCACTAGGAACTTCCAAAGTTCATCAACTTTTACAACAAGGAATATCCTCAACAACACATCCATGCATTTCGTCACATCTCGGTATCTAATAGCTCATGACCAATACCTTATGCTAGGACTTTTCCCATGTCCCTTGCCATTCATGCCTTGGAATGGTACAATATTATTCTCGTAATATTGCCTAGTCTCCTTTACACAACCCGCTCAACTCTTTTTAGAACACTTTTCCATAAACATAGCTCGTAAAGTCACTATTAATGACATGTATGCCATCAAAAATTTAAGGATGAATCTATTATCGATTTTATCACCCGCTTTCGAGAGGAGTAATTAATCAACTATCCTTTTCATTACCACAAACAAAATTAATCAAATTTTTATGTCGTTCATGCGCCAAACATATTTCATGCACAAAAATGGTCTTCTCCTGGTTTTTGCATACGATCCTCATCTGATAATACCTTGAAAATCAATTTATGAATTAATATAACTCACACCCTATCACTCCTTCTAATATATATTCAGCGAATGGTGTGGGAAAAGGATCAATGAAACATGACGCATTTAGAGCTTTGTATTAAAAAAAATCCTTATCTAACCATCCTTCTTGATTCTAATTACCATGGGTCTTATCCATTCTTATTCCTCAATGGGATAAATAATCTCTAACATGAGAATTTTATCAATTTCATCTTTCACCTTAATGCACATATTGGGATTCATCTGGTAAGGCCTCTTCCAAACCGGTTGCACACCCTCCTTAAGATTGATCTTCATTTCTCCTAATGATGGATGTACACACTTCAATTCATGATATCCCTTGGGAAAAAATTAGAAATTTTCACAATTACTTAATTACATTTGTTACCTCGTGTTCGGACCAATAATCACCAATAATCACCTCCTTTGGTGTAACCTCGGTTCAATATTTACTTTCATGGTCTTCAAAGGAACATTATATGTGCATGCTTGATCATCTACAGAGTCGACACCTTACGCACACCCTCTATATGCGTAATATCAAAATCCTCTACCTCCTCATCATCTACGAGGTAAACAAGCTTTCCTTTTTCATTTTATTTCCAAGTTCACCCCAACAATGTCTCTTTTTTTTACCAAGTCCTTGGATTATTCAATGTCAAAACCACCAAATAACTAAATCATAAGCTCCTTAGCTTTCATTATGATTCAATAAAATATGAAATATTTTATTGAAATCTAATTTTAGATTCTACTAAAATGATGTACAATGAAATACGATGATCTTTAAGAAATTTTACGTATATAATTATGAAATAAAATGAGAGAGGTTGGGCACATATCTTGATTTCACTTATCCTCAAAGTGTATACGAACTAGAAAAATTGATGAAACAAAATCTCAAAGTATCGCAACCGAACCTAGAAAAATGTAGAATTTTCAAGAATGTTGAAAGTAGGGAACCTATGTGGAATTAGATGCTCCCTGGGCACTAGGGACCTTATCTATGCACTTTTGACTACTCAAGAGCTATGGAACTCAATTTTATAGGGCCATGAGATCTTCGGTGATTGTAAACTTTTTCGCATTTAGATTGCCAAAGTAACTATAAATCTACAACACAAATAATTTCCTACAAAACTCCCAAACTACATCAAATCCTAAAAAATAAAGATGAAAAATTGGAGGTCTCACTATCCTCAGCTATTAATAAAGTGAACTTATGACCAAGCACTACATTATATCTCATACCCAATGTAGTTCTATACTTTTGTGTATGTAATAGTGCTCCTAGGTTTCCCTTGCACCGATGACACCAAGATAACAAGTGGTAGCTAGATAGAATGCAAATGTGTGGATGGAAAAATGAACTTCCCCTTCCTATACATTGTATATGCAGATTAATAATCCCAAGATGCATTCCCTTTTATATGTATATAGATAACCCTTGATAAAAATTTCCCACCATTATAATGGTATGTATGTTGTGTTTATATAGGGATCTCTTACTTGAATTTCAACACTAGTGACACGACATGCCAACTAGGACCTCAGAATAGGAGTAAGAAAACCAAAAGTATGACCAAAAATGTGAACAAAAATAAAGAGGACATGAGCCCCTAGGTTAGATAAGAGCTCCTGACGCTAGTGTCCAGTCCTGGTGCTAGTCTCTTGAGATAACTGGAAAAAATGTGAGAAAAGACTGACGGATATGGATCTCTACGTGACCTAAGTATAAATGGGTTTAGAATTGAGAGTGGTGAGAGATAAAAACAATAGATACACTCAAAATAAACAGGATTGACTATACGAGTGTATCACCGGTGAAAACTTTTCTTACTCAAGATGCATATATAAATAACCATACCGGGTGGTATAATAAATAGTAGTATGTGCATGATTTTGTGTCTACATTTTCCCCCTTTATGATATTGGAATGAAATTTAAGTAGTGTAAAGGAAGTACGGAGTATACTGTGTGAGAAGTATGGAGAAGCCCTATTTCGAAGTACACACATAGTAAGAACATATAACATGGTGAACCATGGATTAGCGTGTTGATCCATGTGGTTTAAATAGAGATGGTGAACCATTGAAAGGAGCACATGGAGAAAATGATGATTTGATTTCGAGTGATTTGGAGATTTTGAATTACCATTAATAGAGATTCGAAGGGGTAGGGTGTGATCGGTTCCCAACTTGATTTTTAGGTGTGAAAAACTTAAGGATTTGGGCGTTCTACCACCATAGGAAGAGCGCGTTAGTGAGAGAGGTCTAGTTTTACCCTCTAATTATGACTACATCCTCAAACTTTCTAGCCACTATAGAGGGACAAAAACCAAAAAAAATCATTTCGATTCATTTCAATCCAACGATAATAACCCATATAGGAGCAAAGTAGGAGAAAGGTAATGACATCTCATTTCCCCCACTCTAAGGGTTTCAATGTGATGTGTATTGCTTCCGTGTTAGGTCATCTAAAAGCATTAGAAAATGTAAAGTGACTTCTCTTTTTAGGTCATATCGGAAAGTAGTGATGTAACTCCCAAGCTAGGTCATTTGGGAGGAGTAGTAAAATATGTTATGTTTTTCGATTGATTGATTTGATTCGAATAGTAGAAAATTGTGTTGAGATTGAATCAGATTTACGATAGATTACTCATAGAGATATTTTTGCGTGTAGCCCCTAGGTTAGGTAATTAGGGGAATCTCTAGAATGTGGTATGAAATGTCACATTATGTATGAGAAAATTTTCAATAATGACGAATTACAAACATGAAATGATTTTGTAGTAGTGTGAGGAGGATCATAGTGTGATCTCGATTGTATGCTCCCTTTCGATGAATGGGGGAGCGATAATAACAATGAATGTTGAGTTGAAATTAGATGTGAAACGATGTATGAGAGAGAAAATGAAGTAAATTTCACCAGATTAAGTGCATATTCAATTAAAGACGTCTTTATTGGAATATATTGTTATGGAAGGTGTGTCATAAGATAAAAGGATGAATTATAAACTAGGGGGCACAGACGGGGAAAAAGAAGTAAAAAATCTCAAGAAATGAACAAAAATTTGTAGCATGTATTATTTGGAAGACTATGTAAAAATAGTAAATATAACCAAGTAACAAATTGAAACTTTCTATAAAGAGTAATAGTAAAAAGTGAATACTAACTTCATTTGAACCTAGGTTGAGTGTGATTTTGAGCTCTAAGCTTGTGATGATGCCAAAATTAGAGCTGCGAGGAGATGATTCGAGATGATGGTGGTGGAAGTGGTGTCGCACATGGCAACTAAGTTGGTAAGTATGATTATTTTCAAAAATTTGTAGAAATTGGTTCATTTTTGTGAAATTTTGTGAAATTTGTGTTTTTGAATTTCTAAGTGTTTCTAACCTGGGTAAGAGCGGCCAAGGCGCTAACGTCCCTTGGGATGCCGGTGCCCGGATGTAGTTACTCATGACATGCTTTTGGGCATCTACGTCTTGTTCTAGAGCACTAGTAACCCGGGAGGTTGTTTTATGTTATTTGTTGTTTTTATGTGTATATGAGGTGTTAATATCACACTTTTTGGTGTTTTGTGTTATGTAGAGGGATATCCATTCGAGAGAGTTCCATGGAGGTTGACACTTGAGTACACTATTGGGATTAGGCCTATTGGATGCATAATGGGATGTACTATATCGTGGCATCCTACAACACATAACTAGATTGGGGAGGTACCCCATAATATGCCGATGATTACTGCCTTATGTGAGAGATGGAGTGCAAATACATGTACTTTTTGGTTTCCTATTGGGGAGATGGTTGTGAACCTAGAGGATGTATATCACATATTTTAGCTTCTTATTGTGGGGAGAGGGTTCAAGTGATGGCCATGGAGGATATACAGAGACATATGATGGTTATTAGATGGTATTTTACGGGGACATGGGTACAGTTGAGCCTGTATTAACCTAGATGTGATACTAAGATAAGGTTTTCCACACGATTGTGGAATTTTTGTAGTTTTGATTTCTTCATCTGTGGTAATGGAGGGTGGATTTGTAGGCATCTTGTATAAGATGCATGATATCTGTTGGCATATAGAGGAGGATGGTACTAGGTATGCATGGGCATGATGTGTATTGGCACATTTGTATAGAGATTTATACAAGTTCACATAGGAGGACCATGGAGGTGGTCTTAGAGCTACCACATTATTACATGCCTATGAGAACATTACAATAATGAGGCCACTTAGTGGGCCACAAGCTGATTGGGCTCCAAGATACTTATGGCGGGGTGCACTAGTACATGGAGTAGGAGACTGAGATACTACTACTTATAGGTCCATGTTAGATCGTATGGGGTCAGGGGCCATTATATGGAGGCCATATCGATCATATGGAGGGTGGCTAGAGGATGAAGTAGAGCTATGATGTATTCATCATATGATGTGGTTGGAGGTTTGGTTTTTTTATCCCAATTTCCCCCTAGAAAAATTGGTCAAACACATGCGCATGTAAAATCGAAAGGTCGTTTCATCCAATGCGGACTCACAATCGATTCCAAATATGAGGGTAGGTAAGATTGACAATGAGGGAGGCTAATGATGTCAAAAGAATCTAGAGCTTAGAGTGTAAATATGAGGAAAGGCTCAAAGTCTTCGGGCTTCACAAACGATTTAGAGCGGGCCCAAATTAGCTAAGTATGGAAGAGACGGTGAAATCTGCCATGTGTCTCAACGACACACCTTCAAGGGTCAAAGCCAAGGAGGAGACTCAAACTAGCGCTAGATCTCCACATGCTCGTGGTCTAACGAAGTCGAATAGTGGCGGCCCAATCGGTTAAGTATATGAGTGTCGGCGGAAGGCGCCAAGTCTCTCAACGGCGCACATTCAAAGGTGATCCCGAGCGGGTTCCCAAATAAGTACGAGGATTCCACATGTCTAGGGTCCAAGAAAGGAATCAACATGAATTGGCTAAGTATCACGAGACTCACATAAGGCACCACGTGTTAGCGACACATCTTCAAAGATAAATCCAAAAGCAGGTCTCCCAGAGATAAGCGTCAAGCCTCCACGTGTCCCGAGAGTCAAAAAAGGGACAAGGTTGATAGTTGAAAACTCAAAATGGGGCAAAGCTAGTGGAAGGTGCCACATGTCAACTTGACATAACTTCAAAGATCAACTCTGAATGGAACCCCAAACAAGCGCAGGATCGCAGCGTGTCCTAGGTCCAAATGAGATAAAGTTGTCATTTAAATCGATTAAGTATAAGAGTTTCGGCGAAGCCTCCATGTGTCTCATTGGTGCCACACCAAGGCTAGATCAAAGTGTGGAGACTCAAATGAGTGCCGAATCTCCATGTTTCTAGGGTCAACAGAGTCAAAAGGGGAGATAGAGCGGGCCCAAAATGACTAATTATAGAGAATCCGACAGATGACGCCACGTGTCGAATCAACACAAGTTCATAGGCGTGGCCCAAAGTAGAGACTCAAATGAGCGTGAGGCTTCCACATGTCTCGGATCTGAAAAAGGTAGAATCATTCATTAAAAATTATAAACAAAGGTAGGCCAATGGAAGGAGCCACGTGTTTCATCGATGCAATTTCAAAGGTGCGGCCTGAAAGGTAGTTCCCAAATGAGCATCATCTCTCCATGTGGTCAAGCCCGAAAAGGTGAGGGTGGCCATTGAAATTTCCAAAATCCTACGGAAACCTCCACGTGTCTCGACCGTGTAACTTCAAAGGAAAAATATTGGGTAGTTTCCAAATGAGCGCATAACCTCCATGTGTCTTAGGTCGGGACAGTGTCTCTGCCAATGGGAAGGACTTACACAAAATACGAGAGGAAATTAAGGATTCCATAGAAGCCGCCACATGTCAATCTAGCACAATTTTAAAAGAAAAAGGAAGGATCCGAATCTCCAAGATGCGCGAGGCTACCACACGAGATCCTGTATGAGACACACTCTTTTAAACATAGTGCACATATGACCCCGATATTGAGACAACCATATATTTTGATTGGAAGCTTGGATTTGGGCGGGAGAAGACTTTTTGGAAATATCTCAACCTCCTCTACACCATAGAAGCATAAAATATTATTTTCAGTAGGATTTGGTGGGTGAGAATTAGGAAAACTTCTTTCATGCCATTAATGAAGGATCTGATTGCTTCAACCACCAGATCAGATTTGATTTTATCCACCATTCTTCCTTCTTCAACACACCAAACAAACATAGTGCGACAGACTTGACATATTGTGGGTGGATTTGCAAGGGGAATTGATGGTTGGTGGTTGAGATTTTAGAGTAGGATTCAATGCATTGTAGGGGTGGTTGGAGCAGAGTTCGATTTTCCTCTCTCTCTCTCTCTCATTCTTCTATATATTGTAAAAGAGGGGCATATTCAAATGGTTGGTCATTGTTTCTCTCCTACCCCCTCTCTCTTTCTTCCTTAGGGTATAATGTGGAGTCTAAGTCTCTTCTCATGGCTCTGTAATTCCATTTCCTTACCCCTTTCCCACTGATGATGTACCATGTAACTTTTGGAGCAATAAAATCTGTTTCGTGATGCATATGTCCATCCTTGGCTCATTTTATTGTCTCTTCTTACCTCTCATCATTACAAGGTATACTATGCATACTTGTGATGTTCATTGCAGGTTATGGGAGTTGTGCTTAATGGGTTTTAAAGTGGTGTTCCGTGTGAAATCTATCTTTGGTCCATGGTGCATCTTGTCCACCCCCTCCTCTGATCACCTCTCTCCACTTTAGGAAGTTCGGATCTATGACCAGCCACTTCCTTTTCTAGTGTATCACTGCTTAGTGTAGGATTTCTTTCACCCTCTCTCCCTCTCCCCTGTACCCTTGGATGGTTATATTAGGATTAGATAGATTACTGCCTCTTAGAGTAGCTTGTGGTAGGTAGATTAGGAAGTAAGAGCCATCCTTCTCTGGAGGTCCATCTTAATTTTTGCAAGTCCCACAACTTGAGAGATGGTCCAATGTTGTGCAATCACACCGAATGCCCCACTCGATACCTAGGACATTCGAGGGTGTTGTGATTTTGCACTAACGGTTTAGGCATGCTCGATGGGCCATCACGAAGTTATAGTTCCATTTTTATAGGTGTCTCATCATCAACAACATTACTTAAGCCACTGTGTGACCACACTAATAGTTTTGCACACCCAAGGGGATAGTTCAAGCACCTTACCACTTCATCTTAGCAGGTTAGTGTGTTCATCTTAAGATTCAGCCTTTTGAGGCACATGCAAGCACATATGGTGACTCCATCTAGTCAATAACCCATTCTCTGAGTTTAGACCTTTTCCATCCATTTCCCATCCATTTTCATCCATTTTTCTTCCATCTCTTTCATTTCCTTCCATTCCATGAAGTTGTGTAACTATGGCTTCATTTCCATCTTGGAACTCACATTTCAGCAATAGATGCAGCGGTGCGATCGACCTCCAATGTATTTTCCAACTCCTCCATATCAGCATTATGATCAAATCCATAACCATTATGCTTACCCATATGAGTAGGGTCAAAACCAATTTGGCCATGGGTCTTATCAAGAACAAGGGGATGCATATAATGGTAACAATGACATGGAAAATGCTGATCTGGTGCTAGAGAAGTTTCAAGGGATGGAGGCACACATGATATAATCAAAGGGCATAACTCAAATGAAAGCATTCAGAATTGGCTATAGTGCACCTTGTCCATGGGCCAGCCCTATGCCAAGACATTATAGCCCTCAGGAGAAGGTTGACTTCATGGTTGAAATGTTGCCTCAACTTGCATAGTGGATTGAGGATATTGAGGTATATGAGAAAAGTGCGAGACAACCTTGTCAATGGGTAAGTCAATCACCAACTCCTTGTCCTTCATTTTCTCTTTCTCAAACTTTATCATTTCAGCATGGTCAAGAGTCAAGCCCCTCACTTGCTACCCCAAGTGTTGATTTCCCTTCTCCATCTCCTAGTCTTCCATCTCATCTCAACTCCTCTACCCTTTTCCCTTCTAAGCAATCATCCCCTCTAAACAAACAAGAAGTTCCACTCCCCTCACCACCACAAACAATAGCAAAACTAGTTGAATCCCAACCTACCACTCCTCTTGCTTTCCCAAGTCCATGTTGGGAAGATACTCAAGAATCTAGTCAAGGAGAACAACAAGAAGAGGAACCCAACAAAGAAGAAATAATAGAAAATATGAAGAGTTGGGCTGCTAGATTTGGGTTTACAAAGATCCCCTTGATGGTTAAGCCAACAGAGGAGGAGGTCGGGGTTGAAGAGCCAAGTGGTGGATGAGGTTGAGTTTACGAGAGAAAGAAGAAAGAAAAGAACAAGAGGAAGCTTATCTAACCCAAGTTGCACAACCCAAGGTTAAGGAGGAAGAACATCTAGCTCAAGTCCCATTGAAGAGGAGTAGCTGGGAGAGATCAAATCAGAGTTGAGGCCACTTAGTGAAGAAAGCATTATTGAATATTTTTGCTTTTATTTGAAGGGCTGATTTGATTGATGAACCCATGATGGAGGAGGACCATATAGTTTCAGAGGCTCCAAGTGTGGAGCAGGCCACAAAAGAACCTTCAGTTCTTCCTCCCACTTCATCCCCTTCAATCTCTGATGTTGAAGAAGAGTTTGAGCTTTCAAACTTCATGTTTGAAGACCAGGGGAACCATGGTGAGAAATTTTAGATCAGGAGGACACCATGGAGGAGGTTGAGCACATGCAGCAGGATAACAAGGAGGTAGATTATCTGTCTAACTTAGAGGATTTCTTTGATGGAGAGGAGCCCTTAGAGATCACACCATTTTCTCCTCCATCATCCACCTTCTAAGAACATGAGCCTATTGTCATGAAGGAGAGCATTCAAGAACAACAACTTGTGCCTCACAATAGCCTTCTGGAACCAAGGTTGGAAGATATAAGTCTTCCATGTTCTTTAGAGGAGGAGGAAGGGAAAAAGCAAGAGGATGTCATCATCTCTCTCACATCATTCACCCAGGAGGGTCAGCATGAAGACTCCATTTTTGGAGTTAAATATCAAAGCAGTGGGAACATCCAAAGGACCATACCTTTCCCAATCGGATACTTGGATTCATTAGAGCCAAGGAGAAGCCAAAACAAGTCATGCCCACTTTAGGGCATGAGGATGAACTCCAAAGTGCCAATGATAAGTTGCGATGCCTCTTCAATCAAAATATAGAGCAAATAAAAGAGGTATTTGTTTTTTTCCATTGATACCTTGATGATATGGGTGGAGGATCGGCTTAAGGTCAGTTTTTCACTCATCTAAGAAACCATATTCAGTGACAAATCATTTACATGGCTGCCCCTTTTGAGAAAGGGAAGTTATTTTTCCCTACTCGTAGCAGGCTTTGTTTATCTTTTCTCTCTCTGGTTAGTATATGAGTAGGAGTAGATTTTGCTTTCAGTAGAAGAAGTTCTTTTGCACACTCTGCATGTTTCATTTGAGGCATGTATGATTTTGTCTTAGTACATAAGTTTTGTTCTCATTGCTCAGGAGGTACTATGCTTGTAGGCCCTTCAGTGTTAACAGTAGAGAAACCCATAGTTTCCTATAACAGTTGTTAATCTCAAATGAAATAAATGCAGAACAACTAAAATCATTTTCGAGACAATTTATTTTTGGGATAGGTTTAGGGTTACCAAACACAAGTAGTCGGGCTCACGGTTTAAGGGACAAGATCAATACTAGGCTATCATTCATGACTCCATGCCCAATGGATACTTCAAGGCTACTAATCTCTTCATCTAGCAGGAAGATGTCCCCGTGAGTCACCAAACTTTTATCCCAATTTTGCCCCTCAAAAAATTGGTCAAACATGCCCCGTAAAGAAAATCGAAAGGCCGTTTCGATCAAAGTAGGCTCACAATCAATTCCAAATCGAGAGGCAGGTGAGGTCAATAATGAGGGATGCTAAAATGTCAAAAGAGTCTAGAGGCTCGAGTGTAGAAGATGGGGAAAGGCTCAAAGTCTTTGGGATTCACAAATGATTCAGAGCGAGCCCAAATTGGCTAAGTATGGAAGAGATGGTGGAATCTGCCACGTGTCTCAACGACGCACCTTCAAGGGTCGAAGCCAAGGGAAGAGACTCAAACTAGTGCCAACTCTCCACGTGGTCAAGGTCCAATAGAATTCAAATGGTAGCGGACCCAATCAGTTAAGTATAAGAGTGTCGGCGGAAGGTGCCAAGTGTCTCAACAACACAAATTCAAAGGCGCAATCCAGAGTGGGTTCCCAAATAAGTACAAGGCTTCCACGTGTCTAGGGTCCGAGAAAGGCATCGACCCGAATTGGCTAAGTATCGCAGACTCACAGAAGGTGCCATGTGTCAACCCTACGCATCTTCAAAGATAAATATAAAAGTAGGTCTCCCAGACAAGCGTAAAGCCTCCACGTGTCTTAGAGTCAAAAAGGGGACAGGCGTCGATAGTTGAAAACTCAAAATGGGGAGACCTAGTGGAAGGTTCCACGTGTCAAATCGGTGAAACTTCAAAGACCAACTCCAAAGGTGGCTAAAACCCCAAACAAGTGAAGGCTTGCCACGTGTCCTAGGTTAGAAATGAGATAGAGTTGGTTCTTTAAATCAACTAAGTATAAGAGTGTCGGAGGAAGCCTCCATGTGTCTCATCGATGCAACACCAAGGTTAGGTCCAAAGTGTAGAGACTCAAATGAGCACCAAATCTCCACGTGTCTAGGGTCCAACAGAGTCAAAAGGGGAGATAGAGTGGGCCCAAAATGACTAAGTATAGAGAATTGGTAGATGACACCACTTGTCACATCGGTGCAAAGTTCAAAGGCATGGCCCAAAATAGAGACTCAAATGAGCGAGAGGATTCCACATGTGTCCTAGAATCAAAAAGGTAGAATCAGCCGATGAAGATTCTAAATAGAGGCGAGGATAGTGGAAGGAGCCACATGTTTCATCGACGCAATTTCAAAGGTGCACCCCAAAAATAGTTCCCAAACGAGTGCCATCCTGCCACGTGGTCAGAGCCCGAAAAGGTGAGGGCAATGTTGTTGAAAAGTCCAAATACTTGTGGAAACCTCCACGTGTCTCGACTGCATAACTTCAAAGGAAAATCTTGGGTCAATTTCCAAATGAGCACGTAGCCTCCACGTGTCTTGGGTCGGGCATGATGTCTCCGCAAACGGGAAGGACTTAGGAAAATACGAGAAGAAGAAACTAAGGAGTCCATGAAAGTTGCCATGTGTCAATTCAACACAATTTTAAAGGTGAAAGGAAGGATCTAAATCTTCAAGATGCAAAAGGCTTCCACGTGGACTCGTGCAGACGGATAGAATCTTTTAAATATTGCATGCCTATGACCCTAATCTTCAGACAGCCATATATTTTGACTGGAAGCTCGGATTTGGGTGGGAGAAGACGTTTTGGAAATATCTCGACCTCCTCTACATCATAGAAGTATAAAATATTATTTTTAGCATGCTTTGGTGGGTGATAATAAGGAAAACATCTTTCATGCCATTAATGAAGGATCCGATTGCTTCAACCACTATATCAGATTTGATTTGATCTGTCGTTCTTCCTTCTTCAACACACCAAATAGACATAGAGTGACGGACTTGATAGATTGTGGCTAGATTTACAAGGGGCATTAATGGTTGGTGGTTTTGAGCTTTTAGACAAGGATTAAATGCATTGTAAGGGGGGTTGGAGTAGAGTTCCAGCTTCCCTCTCTCTTTCTCTCACATTCTTCTATATATTGTAAAAGAGGGGAATATTCAAACGGTTGGTTGTTATTTCTCTCCTGTCCCCCTCTCTCTTTCTTCCTTAGGGTATAATTTGGATTCTAAGCCTCTTCTCATGGCTCTGTAATGGCATTTATTTTCCCCTTGCCCACCGATGATGTATATCGTGTAAATTTTGGAGCAATAGAATCTATTTCATGATGTGTCTGTCCATCCTTGGCTCATTTTATTATCTCTTCTTACCTCTCATCATTACAGGGTATACTATGCATACTCGATGTTCATTACAGGTTCTGAGAGTTGTGCTTAATGGGTTTTGAAGTGGTGTTCCATGTGAAATATATCTCTGGTCCATGGTGCATCTTATCCACCCCCTCCTTTGCTCACCTCTCTCCACTTCAGAAGTTTGGATCTGTGACCAGCCACTTCCTTTTCTGGTGTATCACCACTCAGTGTAAGCTTTCTTTCACCCTCTCTCTCTCCCTCTGTCCCCTTGGATGGTTAGATTAGGATTAGATAGGTTCTACCTGCATTGGAGTAGCTTGTGGTAGGTAGATTAGGAAGCAAGAACCATCCTTCTCTGGAGGTCCATCTCAAGTTTTACAAGTCCCACAGCTTGAGAGTTGGTCCGATGTTATGCAATCACACCGAATGCCCCACTTAGATACTAGGCCATTCGGGGTGATATGATTTTACACTAACGATTTCTTGGGGTGATCGAGCTATTTCAAGTGGAGCATGTATCACGAAATTTTTGTATTACACATGATGTGCCCCCATAGCAGTATGTATGGGTGCGAGCCAATAGAGCGCCAAGGAGACTAGGGGCAAGAATGAGACCCATAGGAGTGCAACTAGATCCCCGGTTTGGATGAGGTAGATGGAGAGATAAATGTGACATATCGATGACACATGATGTACTAAGGCATATAGTTCATGGTGGGACACACAATGATGGGTGTCATTGTTTCCAGTTGTTGTGGATGTGGTGGGAGAACCACTAGTTGGAGGAGTAGAGGAGTAGGCACCTACCCTATAACACCTTGTCAAACTGTTATATTCCTCTTTTGCATTGCAAGCATTGACATGTGATTTTCAGGAAAAATGTATGTTTCATGGATGTTGAAAAATCATGCTTGCCATGGATAAATCATTTTTGCTCTTTGATTGTAGGGATTTGGTATGTTGTTGCTTGCAATAATCTATTTCACTTCTTATGAGTAAGTTGTAATCTGGTCATAATGGTTGCAAACTTATCCTTTGCAATTGGACTCATCCTTGGATCAATTCCATTGATCCAAGGTATGTTTTAAATCTTCTTATCTAAACTGAATGAAAAACTGACATTCATTGATTAAGAGACTTAACGGATTGAACTTGTGTTTGTTGCAAATTCTTTACTATCTCGAAAGACCGTGCCTGCATTCTATTTTGTGTTGTGCTCAGCTCTTCTTGATTGACCCTTGTAGGGAACTTAATGGCGTTAGGGAAACCTGCTTTAGGATTCTAGAGAAAGTGAGAATAATGTGTCATATATCTATAAGGTCTATCCTAAAGAGATTCGGGACTCAGGTAATTTACCTAACTCTTTCTACACCACTTTACGTGGGATGACATCCTAACCTAAGTTGTTAACACTAAGTTAGTATGAAGGAAATAACCTAAGGGATGTAAATTTATTTCTAATCAATTGCCTATACTATTTGGTTAAGCTAAGACCTAACCTAGGGTGGCAATCTATTTAATTGTGGGTTATATCCTAAGGTTATATATTTTAAACTAACCTAAGCAATTCTATCTATCCTAAACTAATGGGTATGAGAGGGAACCTATGGGTCGATTGGAAAGTGGGAGCTAAGCAGTGGTTCCTAAGCTTTTAATGCGATGGGATTTTGATTGATTTGGCATTAAGGCATGGTTGTACTGCCAATTTGGCATGGGCTAGTGAAATTTGGAGGAACCTACATGGAAGCATCACTAAGTTTAGAAATGCATGTGGAAGTTCAATGTGGTCTCACCAACTTTGGATGGTGGTGGCAAGGAGAGATAGGTAGGAATATGCAATTAAATGTCATTAATTCACCTCGGTTACGTGAGCAAACCATCTTGGAAGGCATCTTTGCTAGATTTTTTGGGGTTGTTTTACTTTGCATGCTTCATGATTTTTCTCTACATGGAGCTATCTGGTTTTTCGAACCAGCAGTTTGATCTGCACTTTGTGGCTATTTTTGAATTCTCTAACCTATTTTCGATTCGAGGAATGTATAAGAGGCATTGTGGAAAAATATTATTGTTGTTTGATCTTGCTTGGAGAAGAAGGGGTGTTGGAAACTCGGCTGGAAGTCTTCTTCGAATCGGCAGAGGCACTATCAGGCATGATAGGCTCTACCCATTAAGATTTCTTGCTTTCTTCTAAATGATTCATTAAAATAGCTCACTCACTTTGGAGATATATTTTTGCATAATATGTTTGGTTATTTACTTGCATGCTTTCATGAAATCTATGTGGGTTTTGGAATATGAATTCTTGGCTATTAATGGTAGTTCTTGGGAACTTTCTCTGAACTAGTTGTTAGAGGTTTGCATGTGAATTTGTATTGAAACTCTGTAACTTGTACTTGAAGCTCTATTAAACTCTATAGCTTGTATTTAAAGCTTTGTTTCTAGCATTCGAGACTAATGTGGAATGAACTGGCTAGCTAGCTTGTTGGGTTCTGAATCTCTATTTAGTCTTGTATTGAAGCTTCAAGATTTGTTATGAGTTATATTGGGACCTTGTGTTTGTTTTGGACTGTGTAGGAACTATGTGTAGTTCTGAACCATTGGTTGAATCTTCATATTCAACAACTGTACTGGTATATAGTTCTTATGAATACCGAACTTGTTGTTAAGTTGTTGCATTACGTCCTGTACTTGAGCTCTGAACTGGAGTTTTATTCTTCCTTAGGAAATAGAAATGCTTGAACCCATAATATAGTGTTGGTGTTTATTTTGAGCTTTTATTAGGGCCATGGGTTTCATTATAAACTCGTATTTGAGCTTGCATTGTTAGAACTTGTGTTCGAAGCTCGTATTTGACTCAGTATAGGTATCCATTGTTGGTTGTTTTGATCTTGTATTGGAATTGACGTGTTTAACTTTGTTCAGGTATTCTGAGCAGGAGTTTAGTGGGTATTAAGGATTGTAGAGCTTCAGCCTCAATTTTTATACTATCTACTGAAGGGGGGTCTTGTGAGTTTTGTTTGGTTGGAGGTGGACCGTGTAACTTCTTTTGAGGTCTCCTTTGTTTTGATTTTGAGAAAGAACGGTTGTATGGCTTTTGCCTTTAAGACCGCACTATGTTCTCGAACTTGACTGTTTTATTTTTGAAATAAACGGATTGGAATTACGACCTGTTTTGGGATAGTCGTATCGATGGAAGAGGTTTTTGGAATTTATTATTTACTTCCTTTTTTGTCTTTGATGATGAAACAAATTCTTACCTATCATAATCTTTTAGCTGGGACTCAAAGAGGCTGGTGATGAATCATTTAGTTGGAAGAAGTTTGGGACAATGCTTGTCTTAAATGAATTGCTTAGTTTCTTACTCTCTTCTGATCTTTCATCTGATTCGTGGGTTTAGTAGAATGCTGAATTTAAAACTATTATATTGTATGTGGTTCGAAAGGATACAGTTTCACTAAACTAGATGTTTGGTAATGTTGCTCTTATTTGGGATTACGAACTGCCTTCTCATTTACATTTTGTTGATTAATGCTTTGTAATGGGAATGCAGTCTTTGAGTCGTGAGTCACTTTGATATTGTAATCTTTTATGATTGGAGGACTTCTACTCCTCTATTGCATGGTTGTTTGAACCTCCAAGTTTTATAGAGAAAGAATTATGTTCTCTTGGGGCAATATACAGTTAGGGACTGTATTGTGTATTTCTTTCTGAGATTTGAATTTGTACTTGTGCTTGGTGAATGGAAATAGGATAACCAACTTGCTAGTTTTGATTGGAAAGATGCAGTGTGCATATCTTTAACTGGGCATTCGGTTTTGTGTTCTCTTTAGGGAACTAACTAGAGAATTTCTAAGTTTGTATTAGATAATGGATTTCATTTCATAGTATAAATGAAATGAAATATGGATTGGGTCCTTTGTGGTTTGAGATCCTTTATATGTATTGTATAAGTTCATTGACCAAACTTCTCTTTTATTGATTCTCTTCTGAGATGGGAATTTTCTTGTGGATTGGTTAAGAGATTTATTTCATTCGAGTATAGCTTGGATTTTTGGAAAGATTGGCTATAGACCTTTTTGAATTATAAACTACTAATATACTGAAGTTAGTAAAACTTTCAGTTAGACTGTTTTAATCTGCTTGGATTGAATTGGGATTCTTGTTTGGTTGTTGCCTCTTTATTTAAGGACTCCTTATTTTTTCATCTTTGGACTGAGGCAGTGATGTGTGTTCTAAACCTGATTCTTTCCTTTAGAGGAATTGTGTCTGAGAATTAGATATGTATTGATTCTCTTCTTTGATTATATGGAAAGATGAAGCATACTAATATGAGTTATGTTGTAACTAACCTCTTTGCTGCTTGGAAAAGATAAAAGTGTATTTCTATTTCTATGGGTTTATGAAATAATTGAATGACAAGACTTGTTGACTATTTAAAGTGATTGATAGGATCAATTAAGTCTTGTGATATAATTCTGATGTTGCAGATTATATTATGCTCTTTTCTTGATAATGAATTCAGACTCTCTTAATTGTTCTTCTTTCTGGATGTTATTACTTATGATTATTTGTATGATGCCTATTAATTGTTTCATAAAAGCAGAGTTGTTTTATGAAACAATTAGTGGAATGCACTTTACTTTAATGCTTAGTGCTTATCATGCTCAGTTCATTGAACTGACCCGTGCTAGCAATTTTGCAGATGGACACCGTAAGTGATAAAAGAAGACAAGAACTTTCATGTTGTATTGGGATTATTTAATTATGGACCTTATGTAAAGAGTTTCGATTCATTCTTGAATTGTATTGAAAAATAAAAGTTGTATTCTTTTGGGATAGAGGTTGTTTGTTGTACAGCATGCCTAAAATACATAGTCTTGTAATGTATAGTTTTATAATGATGAATTGAAAGTTGAGATTTACTTGTATTGGTTGTGTAAATTATCTTGTATTATGAAGAAGATGGGAAACCTATCTTGATGATATTTTTCATATCTGTTATATGCTTAATTCGGATAAACTTGATCAGTTGGTTAAAGGGAAATAATTGGATTCCCTTATTAAGATGCAGCTTGTTAAGTTGCATAAGATATCAATCTTATCTAAACAATTCTAACATAGTATTGGAATGTGTAATGAATATGCAGTAAAACTATAGAAATTGTGAAAGATAAGAAGGGTATGACAAACCCTAACACTTAATCATGTAGAGGAAGATCCTTCCTCACTAAAAGAAATGTAATCCAAAGAATGGTGATATGATCGTTAATCGTTAGACTTCTTTTCTTATAAATTCTACTACTAGTTGAACCTATTTGGTTGCTACACCTTCTTTGAATGATTAAATTACATTTAATGGAACTTATGATATTGTTGTCCTATTTTGGTTAACTACTTGTTAAGCCAAGTAAAACAAACCTAGAAAGCAATCATAAGTTAAGGAAGTTCTTTAATGACTAAATGAATCAAATTTAGAAAAGAACTTATGGAGTGTTGGATTAGGGTTTAGTAGGGTTGTTGTAATTGAGTAATAATCCAAATTAACAATGTATTAATAACCTCCTTAGGGTATGTACATCTTGATGAGGTAGTTTCGTAGGATGTTGGCACATGCCAACTGTAGGATTGTACCTTTGAGAAAACATGGATTTTCTCAAGGATACAACGTTGCAGTTGACATGTGGCAACACCCTTCTGCATTGATCATCTGGATCTACACACAAATAAGGACTTGAACTTCGTTTCTCTCTAGGTCAAGTTAGTGGCATGTTTAGGATAGGTAGTAGCTTTCAATGGCTCAGGGTACCTTGGCACATCTAGTTGACTTAGGTCAACCGAGTATGCCCATATACCCTAAGTCATTGTGAGCGTCTTCCTATAATAAATTATGTTTCTAACTGGGCTAGGGTTAAACCTTGGACAAGTGGACTGACGGTAGTCAGTAAAGACCATTCTTGATAATAGAGGAGTGAGGTGAAGGACGTATTCTCGAAATGATGAGTATGTCATCTAGGAATAGTGACATAAACAATATGTTGAAAATATTTGGCCAAAGTATCGCAAGCTGTTGGTTGCGTTGTCCTATGTCACCTAGTTTAAAGCAACGTGATATCAGATGAATATTGGTAACAAATATTCAGATATGTTCTTTAAACAGATCACTCAGTACCGGTTTAGGGTAGGAAAACCAAGTATACGAAGTATATGATAAGTATTCAATACTTAAAGTTAACATAAATAGATCGGTAGATCACCGAGTTATGAAATAAATAGATCGGTAGATCACTAAGTTATGAAATGAATAGATCGGTGGATCACCGAGTCATTTATAACTACATATGGTTATCTATTTGAGATTGATTGGCATGGAATGTGTGTTCTAAATAATGCTTTATTTAGAACAGAGAACATTATGTAAAAAAAAATTCCCTTGTTTCTAAAGTCTTAAAATGGGAATGTTACATACCCCGAATGGTGATGACATAACAATGCGTGATAACAAACATAAGTATTTGTTTGTTGATAGTTTTGATTTGTAACTTATTTGTTTAGTCATGGATGTCATGTGGAGTAACTAATGTTGTTAGTGAATGGTTACAAGATATTCTTATTTGTAGTTTATTGTCGATACATTAATCCACACATTGAGACAAAATGTTCCTCTTGAAGTGCTCATTGGTGGTGGGAAGTTAGAGCGGTAGATTCCATTACAAGTGAGCACACTCATTTTTTTGATCCAATGGTGATAATAGTAACCATATGTACCATTTTTTGAGTGAGCGAGACGAGGCATGGGTGGATACTTAATGGGATGGGGAGGCTACAAGTGGAGGAGCCCTCGTGCGAGATGCATTCAAAAATTTTGTGGAGTTACAGGCTATTTTTGTGAAGCGATCAATCGAGTTGGCCCTATTGCGTAGACAGATGGAGAGATATAGAGGCCACAGGTAGCAATGTAGATTGAGCGGTGAAGCATCTAGTTCTATAGCTCCCATGGTTGTACCTAGCGATAGTGATGACAATCTATGAAATATATTGATGTAGTGATGCATGGGGGCTTGCCCCCCACTAATTGTATTTTTTTAACTATGGTTTTTGATGAGATATATAGAGATGGATGATTAGTATTATTATGTTTTGTTGATGGTTTGTGATATGTCATGTGATGATTATTTTGCGTATGTGTTTTTGGATTTTATTGTGTAAATGATGATATTGATGAATGGATGATGATGGTGAGTAAGGCATAGATAGCTATGTGATGTAAAATTGTATTTTATGTGTGAATAGTGAAAGATGGTAATAAATGTATGTATAAAATGAATGATGTGAAAGATCTATGTGATTGGAATGATTGTAAAAGTGTATGTAATCACGTGTTAGTGAAGGGTGGGGAGAATAGTGATGCCCCCCAGTGTGTGTGTATGAGTGATGAGGTTCATTTATATAAGATCCCTCAATAATCAATAATGAACCATAAATAAAGAGTGTGTTATCAAGAAGTGGTTGATAAAGTACACTAGATAGATAGATCAATGAAGCGTGTAACACAAAGATGGAATGGAGTTCTTATTGTAACATATCCCTCAACAATCATGTAAGAACCATAAGAACATGAGTGCATCATCGGGTGGTGAGGTGAGCATAATCACCTACCAAAGATTAAGTTAGCAGAGTGGTGCAAGAAGCATGAGTGTATGATCCAAAATAAATGTCTAATGAGATGGTGCATATGATGGGAGATGCAGTAGTGGAAATCACATATCCCGATGACTTAGGAAGCCAATGTGAAGTAGGAGTACTACGTGGTGGATGAGATGGTGCAGCAGTTGATGGACGAATAATGACCTTAGAAGAAGGAGGAGATAAGTGAACTAGATTAGCAGCACACTTACACAAAATTGGAGAAATAGACTGCTTACGAGAGCGAGAGCTAAAGGAAATGACACCCTTATCTTTTAATTGTTGCAATTTTTCATGAAGGGCATAAAAATCATTTTCACAATGGCCATTGATGCGATGATAATTACAATAAGGAAAATCACACCAGTGATGCAAGCGATGCAGAGGATGATGTTGATTATAAGGAAAGTGAATCAAGCACTTATCAATAAAAGCACACATAAAATCATGAAGCCTAGCATAATGTGAAATATTTAATGGATCTCGAGTAGGAGATGGTGAAGACTTAGGTGGAGAATGACCCGGTGGTAGATATGGAGGATTCTTCTATGATGGAGGAGATGGAACATGCTTGCGAGGTGGAGGATATGGAGACCTTAGAGGATGCTTGCTTTGGATGGAAGTGGAGAAGAACTATAATACAATGCAGTAGTAGAATGTGGATCTATAACATGTGTAGCAATTAAATATTGTTCTAGGTCAATAACCTTATAACATAATATCATAAATTATTCACATGTATCATATTAAAAATTTATGTTTAGAGTAGGAATCAAGCCATGAAAAAGATGAATTGCTTTTCTAGATTAATAGGATGAAATACTAGCTGATGCATGCAAGCATTGAAGCATAATATGTAGTCCTGAATAGATTTTGTTTTACCTTGATGCAAGCTAGGTAAATGATCATGTGTGACTCTAGGACCATTGTTTAACATAAAGCATTGAAGAAAAACATCTTCCATTTCACAAAATGTACTAATAGACCCAAAAGGTAAATGAGTGTACCATTGAAGAGCTTCATCGACAAGACTATGACGAAAGGCTTTTAGAAATAATCGATCATTTGAGTAAGAAGCCATAGATAAACAATAATGATTGAGATGTAGATATGGATTGACAATACCATAAAATCATGAAAATGTAGGCATGATAAAATCCTTAGGAAATGTTGAATTGTGAATTTTCTTTGGAATGGGATTGCCATGTAAAGAATTGTTATCAATAGAAGCATAATAGGCCTTTCTTTCAAGAGTGAGAGATTGGACCTGATATTGCAACTGACCAATAACATGCATGAGTGATAAAATATCATGTGGAGGAATGGTATAAGATGTGAGAGGTGAATTGAACATTTGGAGCTTTCCATTGTGAGTGATCATAGGAATGTCTACAAGAAGAAGAAGTGGAAGATGAAGATGTTATAGGCATGCTAGATGTAGAGATGCAGAAGAAATAAGAGGTGGTACACTAGATGGAATAGAATAAGAAACATGAATATCATCATGAGAGGAAGAAGAGGAAAGAGGTGGAGATGAGCATGGAATATTAGCAGAAGCACTAGTAGGAGAATCAGAAAAAACCTTAATAGGTGAACTAATAGGAATGGAAGAATCATCATGAATGCTAGCTGAGTAAACCTTAGAAGTAGATGAAAGTGGAGTGGAAAATTCACATTCAACATTCTTAAGTGAAGTAGAATCATTACTAATATGTTCATGCTCAGACATATCATCAGTGTCAAATAAAATTTCACATGCAAGTATTTCATCAAGTGATTCATCAACATAGACTGAAGTAGGAGAAGAAATAACATGAGATGTATCTTTACAATCATTAGAGCATGATCAGAAATAGGAGAACCATGAGATAAAAATTTACATTCATCTTAACTAGTATGAGAAATAGTATCATGTGCATGTACTTTTTTACCATGGTTTTTATCTACAATATCGCAATCAAGACCAATCATATAATCAATAATAAGCATCATCAAGAGTTTTCATAGAAATAGAAGAATGTGGAATAGGCCTATTGCTATGGAATAACAAGGAGTTGTAAGAAGAATGGGAGAAACTAGTAGGAATTTTACATTCATTGGCCAAAAGTATTCTTTGAATATCATCATCAATGCAAGGATTGCGATAGAGAGCACTAAGATTAACCTCAATAACCTTGTCATAAATATGATTACCACTCTCATGATGAATAGTTTTCCTAGGAAGATCTATTCTTAGCCATTAGGGTTTAGTGAATCCTAGGACAAGAATTTCTAAGATTCGGGTTCACAAAAATAATTCAATAAAATATGAAATATTTTACTTGAATCTGATTTTAAATCTTTGCTACAATAATGTACAATGAAATATAGATGCTAAGAAATTATACAAGATATAATTATGAAAGTAAATGAGAGAGGTAGGGAACTTATATTGATTTCACTTATCCCAAAGTGTATCTGAAATAGAAAAATTGATGAAATAGAATCTCATAGCATCACAACCGAACCTAAAAATGTAGAAGTGTCAAGGATTCTAGGGACTAGGGGTGCCTATGTAGGGTCAAGGGTGTCAGGATGTCAATGACCTTCTCTGGGTGCCATTGATTTCTCGGAGCTAGAAACTCAATTTTACAAGGTCATGAAGATGTTTGTTGATTGTCACCTGTATGTCCCATTTGGATCGTTGAAGTACCTGTAAATCTACAACACAAATAATTTCCTACAAAACCCCCAAACTACATCAAATCCTAAAAAAAATATGAAAAATGGGAGGTTAGACTGTCCTTGGCTGTCAACAAAGTGAACTTATGACCGAGTGTTGCACTACATCTCAAACCCATGTAGTTTTATGTGCTTGTGTGTAATAATGCTCGTAGGTTGTCCTCATGCCGATGATGCAAATATAACAGGTGGTAGCTAAATAGAATTCAAATGTGTGGATGGAAAAATGAACTTCCTCTTCCTATGTAGTGTGTATGCAAAGTAATAAGCCTAGATGTGGTCCCTTTGATATGTATATGGATATCCCTTGATAAAAATTATCTGCCATTATAATGATATGTATGTTGTGTTTATATAGGGATCTCTTGCTTGAATTTCGACACTAGTGACACGAAATTCTGACTAGGACCTTTAGATAGGAGTAATAAAATCAAAAAGGACAACCAAAATGTCAAAAATGTGAACAAAAACAAAGAGGACAGGAGCACCTAGGTTGGATAGGAGCTCCTGGCACTAGTGTCCAATTCTAGGCGCTAGTCTTGAGATAATTGACAAAAAATGTGACAAGACCGAGGAACATGGATCCCTATGACCTTTGACCAGAAATGGGCGTAGAATTGAGAGATGTGAGAGATAAAAATAATAGAGACACTCAAAAGCAAGTGGATGAACTAGATAGTGTGTCACCAATGAATATTTTTCTTACTCAAGATCCATATATAAAATAACATACTTGATGGTATAATAAATAGCAGTATGTGCATGATTTTGTGTCTACTAATGCTATCCCTCAATGTGATGCACCTCATAATCTACAAGGCTTCATGAACTAGTGGCTTAGTAGAAAAATAATCAAAAGTATGAACAATACCTTCGATTAGGTTGTGATAATTTGTTGTTTCCTACTTCATCTCAAAGCATGTGCATACCAATCACGTGTGAAACCATATGCAAAGTACAATAAAACTTGTGTGCCCATAGAGATGGTGGAAAATCATCTTTCCATTGCATCCAATTCCTTTCACAACTTTGAATGTGTAGCTTGGGAGAATTATTCCCTTCATAATCATGTACCAATGAAGGGAGATTACTCTGACAAACCTTGTTAAGAATGCCACTTTTATCTTGCGCCCCAATTAATTTGTCTCTCGTATAGCATAGCCCACTAGCATGATGCGTTCCGTGCAATGTATATACCATCATGTTTCTTTTATCCCCCTTGTTTTACCATTATACTTCCATCACGCATAAGAATGACTCGGATTCTCCTCTCAAGTATAATTTGGCAAGTTAGCTTTACCCAAACTCCTAATAGGTCATGACCTAATCATCCTTGTCACTCTTCCTCAGAACTCGTAACCAAATTTTCATAAGTATCATGAGCCAAATTATCACAAGTCATGATATTAGTATCACTAATGGATTGTGCATATTCCCAATGAAGTGCACCCTCTTTTGATGGCTCCACATTCTCTGATTCACGTACCATATGCGTGTAGATTTGATTGAGATCTTCCTCATTGCTGGGATCTATAAAAGGATAAATATTTTCATCTTCCAATGGTATCACAACATCTTCATCCTTGTTCTCAAAACTTATGTAACACTTGTTAAAGCACAATTATGCGTTGTTGGCATATCACCAAGGACGTCCAAGAGCAATGTAGGGAAATTATCTTCTTCCGAAATCTCTAATATGTCAAAATAACCTTGAACTTAGATCCTTGAATGTGATAGAAGCATCCTTAAACAACCCAATGGGCATAACCCTTGTCTTTTTATCCATGTGCAACACATTTGAAGATCGTTGTAATGGTGGTCTTCCCATCTAGTTCCAAGCATCAAGTGTGAGAACATTGACTTCTGTGTATGTATCAATGAGAATATTAATTACCAACCATCCATTAATCACTGCATCTAAGGTGATTTATTTTTCATATTCATGATCTTGTGGTGGAAAGTTATAATGGATAATATAGTGCTTCCTTTCTACACCTACGCACGAGTATCTTATCGTATAGATACTCTCCCCACAGAGAGGTATATGTTGGCATGAGTGAATTAGTGTTTTTATTGATCTAAAAGGTGAATGAAAATTAATTAAAAAGGAGTATGAGTGTTTGCAAGATGGAATACGGGTTTCTTTAGAGTTTTCTTTGTTTGCTTGAGAATTTGTGATCGGGGATCATTTTTAAAGTTCCCTAAACATCCCTAAATTGTGTCAATGCGAAGATCATCTCGAGAGCTTTCTAACGACCGTGAGAATGCGGAAAACAAACATCGGGAGTTCTAGTTATGTCCAGTGAAAGTTCGGTCAATGAGAAAGTCAACTCTGGTCAACTAGTCAATATTAGACCAATCGCACTACGACATGTGGCAAAAGGCGTTGGTAAAATTGAAGGGGTTTTATCCACCAATATTTGGGAATCATGAAATGGAATAGCGCATCAGAGCAATAGGCTCAACTTTTGTTATGGAAGGGAGCCCGGCCGCCGTGTGGACTATGGTATTATCGCCGACGTGGTGGGTCCACAAGCCACCATGTGGCTTGCCACCACTCGTCAAATTCTCTCAATTTTCCTATCGGGAGATGACAAGTGGACTACATGATGATCAAGTTAATTATTTTCGATACCCATGGTATGGGTCAAATTTTTATTTACTTGGTAAGTCCACTATACATTATTCCCAAATGCCACATATATATATTAATTTAAACATTAGTATAAACCACATAATACCCACTTAGCCACCATACATTATGCTAAGCCCCTTTGTAAAGCAGTTGTAGTGGAATATTCCACGTGGAGGAGAGAAGGAGGTGAAGCGGTGTAGGGGGCTAAGCCATGTGTGGATGTTTCCACGTGAAGGATGGAGTGGGTAAGGGTTATTAAAACCTTACCCAAATGAAATGGCGCCAAATGTGGGATATAAACCACTATCCCTAAGTGCCTAAAATGGGATTTAATCCCCTCATTCAAAAAAAAGCTGCTCATTTGGGATATTATCCCTTATCAAATGCAAATCGGCTAAAATGGGTATTAATCCCTTTCATACATTAATCCGCCCAAATGGAGATAAGCCTATCCCATTTTTCATGTACGGGCTAGGTTAAAAATAGCCTAAGGATAATTTGTAATGCATTATTCAAGGGCCCTAATTTTTGTATAAATAGGGAACCCATTCCTTTGTAATGGACACCAGACAACAGAGAAGCTCATTGTTAGAGCACGGAAAGGTGGACACATTAGTCCGAGAAGCTTATTATTTTTTAAGCTTATTTGTGAGATGTGTCAACAAATATTGTTTATTGGCCTATTATTTTAGGAAATAGTAGATGAAATATTTGTGATTGGGAGTAAATTATAAACTACACAATATGCCCATTGAGCCACACCAATTACTTGCAAATCTCGTATTTTCAACCGAGTGCTAGTGCTAAGGCGCATTGATAGCATCGGGAAGGCCGATCGAAGCTGAAGGAGATTGTGCATCAGGAAAGTGAAGAACAATTCAACTGATCATTGGAATTTTTCAAAGAACTGGTGTACTGATAGGCAAGTAAAATTCCATTAGGTTTTCTTGTGAAAGTACTATTGTAACTTACAAGTTTTGACTAGTGGAATGGTTCGACCACGAACTCCGAGACGTAGGCAATTGCCGAACTCCGTAATCAATCTTTGTGCAATTGTCTTAAATGTCTTGCATTTTATTTTAAATTGATTACTTAAAAGGAGTAAATTATCAGCAAATAATTAAAGCCTATAAGGGTCCGAGATCAGGTAGTAATAACTTGATTATTTTCGGATCAAGTTTGGTATCAGAGCTGGTTTAGCTCCATATTTTTTTTTCAAGTAAATCTGATTAACAGAGTGATTGCTTCAAGATTGGTGTAGTTGGTTCAATTTGTGTGAACAGGTACAAGTGCACTATGGGAAAGATGTCTAAACAAGCAAAGCTTAAGGAAATTGAAGCTTATAATCACTAGATCTAGGAAGAGAACTCTCTCCTACGATCAATGTATTACTCCTTGGAAGAGGAGAATGCTTGTTTGAAATCGAACTTGCAAACCAAGGATGAGCTCTTGGCAAGGTTGTAGTGTGGTGATCAGAGAAAGGAAATACCTTCAACTTCAATGCAATGACCATGGTAGATGATGATTGCAGATCAAAGTTGTTCACCACTCTGAATCTTCTTCTTCCTCCCATTCGGTTTTGGATTCAGGTAATGAAGTCTTTGGTTTGTTTGAAAATCATACTAGAGGCATTGGATCCAAGTTACTAGCTAAAATGGGATTTTATGGAAGAGGCCTTGGTAAAAATGGCCAAGGTATTGCTAACCCAATACAGGTCGAGGATCGTCCTCGTTTTGTAGGTTTGGGTTATCCTAGTGCGAGGAATGGAAATTAGAGAATTCTCCAAGAATGCTGACGAGAGACAAGCTTCCGAAAGTAAAGTGATTACCCCACTAGTCTTGCGAGAAGATTATGAGCAGGAAAGTTGTGCTTCGTCGTCATAGAAAGATGTGGTAAGAGAAATCAGCAAAGAGGTAATGAGATTCCACCTCTAGTTTCTTACCATAATCGTAAGCACAGTAAAACTTTTGATCCACTTTTCCAGCTTAAGAAGTATGGTTATGATTTTCAGAAGATGTGGAATTCCTTTCCATGTATTTTTGTGGATTGCATAATCATTCAGTGGCTAGATGCTGGAAGAGAAGGAAACTGATGAAGAATTTGATGTCGTTATCATGAACAAGGCAAACCAAAAAGACCAATCTTGTCATGCAGAGTTGAGAAATGGCAGAAAGAGTTCCTCATCCCAGAAGAAGGAGATTAAGAGGAATTTTTGTGCTCATTGCCAAAGGAATGGGCATCGGTGGATAATTGTTGGAAACTACATCCATCTCACCATCAAAGTAATGGCAAGCCAAAGATGGAATGGAGGCCTATTGCAAAGGCAAAGGAAGTTTCTACTCCACCACCAGTTGACAAGTCAACCCAGGACCAGGTAATACCTGAAAGTGAAAGTCCTTTAAAATGGGTAAGTCAACAATTTTTCAATTATATATTACATAATTCAGATTGATGAATAATATGCAGTATTAATTTTGGAGATCAGATTCTGTGAGGAAATGCTGAGAGAAAGGTTTACAATACTCAGTGGATTTTCTTACTTAGAAAAATTGATTAATGCTCTAAACAGATCTCCTAATAAGCTTGTGAGTACCTATTACAGCTTGGATACAGGATTTGACTCATATAAAGCTCGAAGATTGATCTGCCATTTTGTGCGAGATAATAGAGCTCCCGAGGTCAACTTGGAACTTCATTCTATGTAGAGGCATTGTGACCATGTAGCAGAATGGTAGTTGAATCATCGTTGGCATTAACATCAAGTCGAACTTCATTCTGTGTAGAGGCATTGCAACCATGCAGCAGAATGGTACCTGATATTAGTATGTCAACAAGAGGAGCTCTCAAGAGATCAGCTCGAAATGTCATTCGGTGTCAAGGCATTACGACCACACATTCGAATGGTAGTTGATCAATAGACTTAGCATCATGCATTAGAGGCTTGAGGTCTTGAAAGAGGCTTAGCATCATGCATCGGAGGCATTGAGGTCTATAGAGACTTAGCATCATGCATTGGAGGTGTTGAGGTCTACAAAGACTTACCATCATGCATCGAAGGCATTGAGGTCTAAAAAGGACAAGTCATTGTCCATCATCGACATCGGATCAATCAAAGCTCTACGTAACATGGATTTCCTTCAAACTAGTTTGGATTCTATGGAATCAACTTGGAGCCAAGAGATGTGTTATAGAGTAAAATAAGATCCTTGTTGTCATATATCAAGAAGCTTAGCACCGCATAGAAGGAGCGTTGAAGTTTCATTCAGAAACTTAGCACCATAAAGCGGAGGCGTGGAGGTCTTCTTTGGATATCGAGTGGTGCAATGCGAAGCATGTGGGCCCATAACCCACAGTCCCGGGATCGAGAGCATAGTTGTCAAAGTGAGAAGGTTGGAGGAGAAGACCCAAGGGTCTACTACAGCAGCACTTCCGAGGTGGCAGTAGAGTTTTTCAGATTTAGGATAAGTATGGAAGCTTTTTGGGACAAAAAGCCTTTCTCAGTGGGGAGGTGTGATCAAGGGATCATTTTTGAAAGTTCCCTAAACATCCCTAAATGGTGTCAGTGTAGAAGATCATCTCGAGAGCTTTCCAACGACTGTGAGAACATGGAAATGGACATCGGGAGTTCTAGTTATGTCCAATGAATGTTCGGTCAATAGGAAAGTCAACTCTGGTCAATTGGTCAATATTAGACCAATCGCACTGCGACATGTGGCAAAAGGCATTGGCAAAATTGAAGGGGTTTTATCCACTCGGTCTTTGACAATCATGAAATGGAATAGTGCGTCGGAGCAAGAGGCTCAACTTTTGTTACGGAGGGGAGCCCGCCGTGTGGACTATGGTATTATCACCGACATGGTGGGTCCACAAGCCACCACGTGGCTTGCCACCACTCGTCGAATTCACTCAATTTTCCTATCGGGAGATGACAAGTGGACTACATGATGATCAAGTTAATTATTTTCGATACCCATGGTATGGGTCGAATTTTTATTTACTTGGTAAGTCCACTATACATTATTCCCAAATGCCACGCATATATATATTAATGTTCAAACATTAGTATAAACCACATAATACCCACTTAGCCGCCATACATTATGCTAAGCCCCTTTGTAAAGCGGTTGTAGTGGAATCTTCCACGTGGAGGAGAGAAGGAGGTGAAGCGGTGTAGGGGGCTTAAAGCCATGCGTGGATGTTTCCACGTGAAGGATGGAGTGGGTAAGGGTTATTAAAACCTTACCCAAATGAAATGGCACCAAATGTGGGATATAAACCACTAGCCCTAAGCACCTAAAATGGGATTTAATCCCCTCATTCAAACAAAATCCACTCATTTGGGATATTATCCCTTATCAAATGCAAATCGGCTAAAATGGGTATTAATCCCTTTTCATACATTAATCCGCCCAAATGGAGATAAGCCTATCCCATTTTTCATGTACGGGCTAGGTTAAAAATAGCCTAAGGATAATTTGTAATGCATTATTCAAGGGCCCTAATTTTGTATAAATAGGGAACCCATTCTTTGTAATGGACACACAGCAGTAATGGAGAAGCTCATTGCTAGAGCGCGGAAAGGTGGACACATTAGTCCGAGAAGCTTATTATTTTTTAAGCTTATTTGTGAGATGTGTCAACAAATATTGTTTATTGGCCTATTATTTTAGGCAATAGTAGATGAAATATTTGTGATTGGGAGTAAATTATAAACTACCCAATAGGCCCATTGAGCCACACCAATTACTTGCAAATCCTAGATTGTCGACCGGAGTGCTAGTGTCACATTGATAGTGTCGGGAAGGCCGATCGAAGCCGAAGGAGATTGTGCATCAGGAAAGTGAAGAACAATTTGACTGATCATCGGAAGTTTTCGAAGAACTGGTGTACTGATAGGAAAGTAAAATTCCATTAGGTTTTCTTGTGAAAGTACTATTGTAACTTACAAGTTTTGACTAGTGGAACGGTTCGACCACGAACCCGGAGACGTAGGCAATTGCCGAACTCCGTAATCAATCTTTGTGCAATTGTCTTAAATGTCTTGCATTTTATTTTAAATTGATTACTTAAAAGGAGTAAATTATCAGCAAATAATTAAAGCCTATAAGGGTCCAGATCAGGTAGTAATAACTTGATTATTTTCGGATCGGTTTGTTTGAATGCTTTCAAAGTTATTCCAAAGTCTATTCTATTTTCTTTGGAGTATGAATTGTTTTCTCCGAAGTATGAAATGGTTTCTTTGGAGTCTAGATGAATGCTTCGATTTTCTACAATGTTATTATGACATTTTGTGAATTTCAAGCATATGCAACATAAAGTGGAGGAGTGCAGGTACAGGTTTGAGCATGATTTGCAAGTGTTCATCTAGACATATTCTAGATGCTTAAAGGCTAATCGGTGGATGATAATGAGGAGTAGAAGTATATGAGCTCATGGAAACATGAAGAGGTGTGATACATGTTGTCTTAGGTGTTTTGGGTCATTTGGAGATCCTAGAACCGTGTGTTATGAGGTTTTCCTACTTATTCATGATGTTAACTAGAACTAATCCTAGTACTTGGAGGCTTAATTAGGCATGAAAGTAACTTACAGAAGTGTGTGAGATCTTGGAAACACTCATGAAGGTATGTTAGGTTGTTCTCATCATGTAAAGATAGTTTTCATAGGTTTCATGATGATTTTTAGTATTGGTTTAGTTTGTTAAGGCCTAGAACATGCAAATCCCCAAGGCCTAGTCATTTAAATGAGATATGTTAAGAAGAAGAAGAGATATTTGTGACTTTAAGAGAATTGGATATGTTAGTATATTGTATCGAGGATTATGTGAAAAAATTTCAGGTTCTCGTGATGAATATTTTGCAAGATATTGAGCATAGACTAAAATAGAGTTCTTAAGAGTGTTATTTCTAGCTCGATAAGGGAAATATTTACTTGGATGAAACATGTAACATTTACATGGGCCCATGATCCTTATAAGGATGATGAAGCATGGATATTATAAGGTTTCTAAGTCGAATGAGGTTAAATGATGGGTTATTCTTTATGAATGAATGGTAAGAAGTGAAACTACTTGTTATGGCTTTAAAACCCTGGGTCAAGAGTGATGGACAATAACTTCATGGTAGGTACCTAGAATTGATTTCTATGATATTATTATGATTTTAGGTTGTATATCACTCCTCCATATTTCCATAAAGGTATGGTAGAGTGAGTGGACCCATTCAAACAAGTAAGTTTCTTAAAAAAATTAGTTTGAGAAAAATTTGTCTAAAGATGCTATGAAATAAATTGACATTTTTTATCCTAGGAGTTTTAATTTATTTCCATGATGGTTTCATATCATGGTTGATCTTCTAGAGGGAAAAGTGTGTCCTCTTTAAGAAGACCGGTCTTAAGGCGCTTTTAGGGCAATTTTGGAGCATTTCGAGAGATGGAGCTAGTGTAAGGCCTACTACTTGAAGTTGGAAGGAAATTTAAAATGTTATGGAAAGAGGATTAATATTTATTTCCAGTGGTATAATTTTTTTCAAAATCATGGTATTCGATAGGTCATCCAACTCAATTTATGAAGAACAAGATTGTTTGTTTCTCATGGCAGAATTACTTTGCTAGAAGATTGAGGTATAAGAGGCATGAGATAGATTATTTCATTCTTGATATAAGTTGGAGAGTGAAGAGGTATGGATTTAATTCATATTTGAGGCCTTTATAGGTCTTAAAAGTGGTAACAAGGGTGAAAACCAGTTGAGTTCCTAAAACTACTTTTTAGGTAGCTCAGTTTGGTGAAGAGGAAAGTTGGTGTGGTTTTCATGTATGGATGTTTCATGAGATATAGAAAGAATGGATGTGATATATAGGTCAAGTGGATTCCAATGAGTGGTTACATTTCATATTTGAGATGTTATTGGGTGTTCTTGAGGCCCAAAGGTGAATACTGGTTCCTACAAATAGTTGTTTGGTGAAGGATACGAGCCTTCTTAGTAGTGTTATGATAAATATGATTGGTGCAAGATAATTAACGACCATGTATGATTTTTTATGTCATATTATTCATGTGTGAGAAATTAGGAGATTGAATAATCATGATTATGGTTTTTATGATTTTTAGCCATCTAGGTGATGGGATTTTCAGCTTGTTTTGTGCTAGTTTGGTGCATTTGGGCATCCAAACCTACATGGGTCCATTTTTAATGTTGTTATGAATGTATCAGTATTTTTAAATTTTCTTTGATCAAATTATGATGAAGGACTGAATTAATTTATGTTAATGAGAAGAGAAGCATATAAAAGTAAAGTTGTGGTTCATTTTTGCACTAGCCAGAGAGAGAGGGAAAATGTGCGACCCAAGTGTTTGATTGAAATAGGTATGAAGGAATTATTTCAGAGTTGAGGAAGTTTTTGAAATGATAAGGAAGTTTATCGATCACTTTTGTAAGAGAGTGAAGCCAAATAAGGCCATGAATGTCCAAGATAGAGCGAGTTGAAGAAGAGAGACAGATTGAAGAGGGTTTGAAAGAATTTGGAGCTAAAATTTGGGATCACAATCAAATGTGGTATCAGCATATTTTCAATGGTCATACTTCTAAAAAATCTATTATGATGATTCATATTCATAGGATTCTCTTGTTGTGAGTAATATCAACAAGGGTTTAGGGGTTGGTGCTCCTTGTGGGGTTGGTGCCTCACTAAAGAAATATCTTGTGATGTGTAATATTCACTTGAGTATTTGTTGTGAGTAATATAAGAAAAAAATTCAGTGGGTTTTCTTCCCCTTGAGGGTTTCCCACTTACATCTTGTGTTTATGTGTTCTCTCTCATGTGTTATGTTTATTTGAATGTATGGTGCACACTTAATAAGCTCTCATTAAATGTATATGGTTGAATGGATGTTAATGGTTGTTGAAACTAATGGTAAATGAAGTAATAAATTTTTAGGATTGATTCAACTCCCTTTCAATCCATGTGCTTCTAACAATATAATGTTATCCTTCCTAATAATTTTTCACACCTCTATAAGATCATCAACATCCTTTTGTGGTAGCTCAGTACCCCTCACACAATCCCTTTCTCACGCTTGTTCTTTCATGAATCAGATCTCTCCTCGCAGCTCCCCGATGGGGCCCATGGTCTCTTGATAAAATTTCTTCTATTTTTTTGCATATGGATACTTCACATGTATGAATTCTTCATTTCGATGAGTGGTTTCGCCTTCCTTACTCGCGTGCACGTTGCTTCTACACTTGTAGTGACCAATAATGGTTGAGGTTCAGTCACAACCAACTTCTTAGGTTCATGTTTCTCTTTCTCAATGCGTTAAAAATTAATCATGGATGCAACCTTATCCTTCTTATTATTCTTACACATGTGGGCATACAATTCTATACAATCCTTAACCTTATGTGCCTTGCCATAATACGCACAAACTTGATTCTTTGAAAACTCATGTTGATAATGATCAGGAGACCCATATGTATAACATGTCCCTCATAAATACCTTCCTCAGCCACCATGGCCTCTCGCTTATGTATCCACCTCTAAAGACTCCATTACCATTCTTGTGTGTTTTACTATTTTGTCCCTCTTGTTCTGCGAGCTACTCTCAACACTAGTCTAAGCGCAACCCCTGTTTCACAAGCCTCATAAATATGATCAATAAGAGAAAAAATTGGATATTTCATGGGTATGTGCATCACATATATTTTACAATATATATAAATATTTTTCTACATCACGTGTTGCTTGTAAAATTGACAAAGCTTTCAAACATCATGATTCTTATGAAAAATTTCACAAGTCATTAGTAGTGCTCATACATTCTTGTGTAGACAACTTACTTTTAATGTCCTTCTACCTCACTATCAATACACACCCGAGTCCACTACTCATCTCATGAGCTGAATTGGAAGATAATTTCTCCAACTCGGTGGAAATTGTTCTGAATCCGAATTTCAAAAATGGACTTACCCTTGTGTTTACACTCTCCAACCGCTTCACACATTGTTACTTTCGGGTCCTTGCACATATAAGTGAATTTATTATGTGATAGTGCCCTTTGGAAAGGTTTTAACAAGCCTCCTATAAACCACTATGCATGATGGCTCTAATGTATATAATAGGAAAGCTTGACATTAAGGTATTAAAATGTGCATCATATTCTCTAACACTCTCATACAAACCCTTCTTAATGTCCTTTAACATGCTAATGCTTTTATGCTCAAACTCAAGTATGTGGAATTTAGTTGAAAAGGTGTATGGAACACATCATATTCCATTGTTGTATGATGTGGATCATAATTTATATACTAACTATGTGTGTGACCATGAAGTTTTGTTACAAACTTACTAACCTTTTGATCTATATCCATAATTCCCTTGGATATCCATAATAACTTATATGTATGCACATGTTTTGTTGCATCTTAGAAACCTCTCAGTATATGACAAGTGAAAACATATTGTTTCACCTGATTCTAGAGCATTTATTTGAATATTGATGAAATAGATAAGGGTAAAGGGCTAGGAGGAATACCTGTTAAAATTTTTGTTGTAGGTTGTTGTGCATATGACTTCTTGATCCATAGCTGATCATGAGAGCTTAATTTTGTCTAGGAGGAACTACCTAAAATAGAAAACAAGACCACCAAAAATAAGTTAAACAACATATGCGGTGGGACTTGCCTAGCGTATGCTAGATCCGGGAAGTGTGATACTCCTTAGACGACTGTCAATCCACTGTTTAAAAAAACTCAATGTTAACAATAAGGGAAATCCTACTATAGTTAAAATGATTTAGGTATCTCATTTGACTACAATAAGAAGACTCATTCACAACAAAGGCTATGATTAAATCGAAGGTCAAGATCATTGTCAAGTATTAGTACTTGTCGTGTCCTGTTCCGGGGCTATTTTGGGTATTTGGTGGATATTTTAAGCTATGTTCTTGGTCTAAGGGTAAAAACACAGAGACCAACATCGGTATGGTATGACCGATGTCGGTTTAGGTGAGTTGACAATGGTTTTGGGTAACCGGTGTCGGTATGGTCGAGTACAGAAACTTAATAAAAACTTGGTGGTGTGGTGAGATCCGAGGCTAAATGGAAATGGAAAGGGTAATGGTAAGGTATGTGTGAGTCTTAATTATAATCAGGATCTCTAAAAACTAGGTATGAGCAGTTTAATGGTGTGGGTGAAGGAATGGTCAAGTTTGCATGGAGGAAAATGGTGGGAGAATGGGAATGGGAGTAGAAACTAATAATAGAAGTAAAAGAGTCTACTAAAATGACAATAGATAAATGTTGGTTAACAAAACACTTACTGTTGTACGAGCTTGATGGCTGGATGGCAATGGTAGTTGATAAGATGTGTGTAGTTTGGTGTGGTAATGGCACTTCCCATGATGCTCCCATGAATTCAAGTGGCTCTGTGATTGCTTCTGATGTTGGATGTGGATGCTCTGATGTGTGTACAAATGTTGGTTCTTCTTGCATGCAGCTCTAGTTTCGTCTCTTTCTCTTAGAAGATGTGTCAACCCCAAAATTAGGTTGTTTTGGGAATAAATCGTAATTGAGCGACGGTTAGTTAACCAATGGTGGTTTAGGGTAACCGGTGTCGGTTAGGGTGGGATTTCCTAGGTTTACTAAACTGGGCAGATCTTCTTGGTTTTCTGGGATCTCGTTCATTTTCTCCATGATTAGAATGGAAGCATCTTTTCTAATGGGCAAGAATGTATTTAGAGGGAATGTAGGCTTTGATTTTTAGGTTTTAGGTAGGTCTTAGTTAGTTACGGCAGTATACTAAGAATAAGTCTTAGGGTGAGGTGGCTAGATGAGGTGTATAGGTAAGGTGGTGGTGTGGGCATTATCCAATTAGGATATTTAAATAATACATATTATGAGATCATTAATTAATTAATATTAAAGTGGGGTGAAAGGGGCCATGGTTGGGTGAGTGTGTTTGAGTTGGTTATTTGTCGAGGGACCAAGGGGAGTGTGACCCCATTTTGGTGTCTACATTTTGCCCCTTTTTGTTGTGTAGCTTGTATTAGTAAGTGACAAAATAAGATGTGTTACCCCATGTGTGGGTGAAGGTGATCCCCTCGTGCGGAGTTTAGGTATGTTCCTAGTACACCAAAGGTGAGCGAAAAAAATCGGTGGGTCAATAAATAAGGTCACAGGTAAAGATGTAAGGTAAGGTCAATATTTCAATCAACATAAGTATCAGGTCATAGTTTATCCAGCAAGGTATAATGAGCACATGAGGTCATCGGTCACTAGAAATGTTCCATGGCCAAGTAACTAGGTCATGGACACGGTAGTAGGACCAAAGGGTGGGAAAAAAAAAAGTCCACAAATGAGGATGAGGTGAGGTGGTAAATGATAAGGTTAGAAGGATAAAGTGAAGTGTCCAAGTCAAGTGTGTGGGTGTGGGTGAGGTCAAAAAGGATTCAATTCAACAAATTAGGAGTAGGGGGAGGAAAAGGACTATGCAGGATAACCGATGATGGTTTAAGGAACTAATGTTGGTCATGATGGACTAACCACTAGTAAGTTAGGTCATAGGACCAATGTCGGTCAAGGAAAAACCATTGCCAAGTTAGGTAAGTCATAAAAAAAAAAAATTATCGTGTTTTTCAAATCATTTGTCATTTACCAAATTGGAGAAGATGATAGGTGAGAGAGAGAAAGTTTGAAAGCATTATGTGTGAAATGGAAAGATGAGGTGGTGAGCGGATGTAGTAGGTGATTGGAAATTGATAAGTGGGTCCACGAGATCAGATTGACCGATCCAGTTGGTTGGAGGTGAGATGGTTGATTAGGAGATGGCAGAGGTAGGAGAGGGATTGGGTGGACCACCGGTGTAGTGGCTCGACATGCCACCACGCTGATGGTAACATGATGAGGTAAGAGTCAATCCTATTCTTTGTTTTGTGTGTTAGATTGATTTAGATGTTGGGTGGGTAAAAATGGGTTTTGGGGGAAAATGAATTTTGAATTGGTGGGAGGGAAAATCGGGTAAAATAGGCATGGGGGAGGTGATTGGTTGAAGGGGGTGGGGAAGGGTGGAGGGTGAATTTGGGTAGGATTGGGTGGGTAGAAGGGAGAAAAAGGAATTTTATAGGAAGAAGGGGGTTTGGATGTTGCGGTTTTGGACGGCGATAGTGACCATCGTCGATTGAGTCTTAAATTTGACATTGGTGGTAGTGAACCGTATCGGTCACAAGAAGAAGGTGACCAATGTCGGGTTATGGGGGACCGGGGTCGGTTAGGGGTAACCAGTACCGGTCATGATTTGGGGAAAAGGGGCCAAAAGGTGTCCTAGGTTGGGTGGGTGAGGTAGGTAGGGGTAAGAAAAGATGTTTTGGGGAAGATCGAACATAGGTAAAGGGTAAAAATAGGTAAGGGTGAATGATAGTGGGTTAGGGTTGGGGTGGGTAGATAGAAGATGTGATACAAAGGTAAGGAGGTCTAGGGAAAGAGAGGTAGGGTGGTAGGTATAGGTGAGGTGCCAAGTGAGATTGTGGTTATGATTAAGGTGAAATTAATGTGATGTTTTGTTGGATGTAGGTGAGAGATCAGTTGAGGATGCGAGACAGGGTGTCACCCCTACTCTTGAGAGTTTGAGGCGTGGCGACAGTTGAGGAGTGGAGGCATGTCATAGATGTGGGCTTGATTGGGGTCCAACACTACCGGCATGTAGTCCAGTAGCCGAGCTTGATGGTCACTCTCATCGATAGATGGGATTCAATGACCAACATGTTCCACCTACCGATGGGGAGATGACAGTCACCCTGGAGGACATGTACAGGATCCTGCGGTTACCTATATTGGGACACATGTATACTCGATCTCCTCATAGGCATCTAAGGATTTGATGCTTGACATTATTTAGTGAGGGACTAGTAGAGCGACATTCCATGCATGTCTATCCTAGTTATGGAGAGATGTACCTAGACCATCCAGAGGAGACGAGGCTAGTAGTATTATTGATGGAGGCAGTCTGTTGTTTTGCACTACCGATGCAAAGGGTGGGAAATTCCCATGATCACTAATGGGGTGCTACATGATATGATGATGGATAGGACCTACTTTACATGGGCATCAAAATTCCTAGTGTAGATATATAGAGAGATATGGGCGTATGGGTGGTTCGCAGTTCAGCCTATGTTGCACATTTATTCTTCATTATTGGGCCTACTGAGCACATTATGTGTGTTTTTCTGATTGGTATGCCCCAGGTGATGCATTTGAGTCCTGGTTTTGTTTAGGGGGTATAGGTAATGGGTGCATGTGATGAGAGAGCATCGAGTAGGAAGGGTTACACATGATGTAGCCTATTACAAGTGGTTACTGGAGGGATTGTCCAGCATGGACATTATTTGGAGACCGTATGTGGGCTATCCCTCATACAGACAAATGGTTGATGAGTTAGATGGCTTGCAAATACTCAGATGGATTGAGGGGTGTCATGTATAAGGGAGCACGAGATGATCCCCGTAGACAGGGTCGATGAACAGTTTGGGCTGCCGTAGGATATACCACCACCTTTCCCACATTACCGAGAGAGATGATGTGGAGAGACCACTACCGCTACCATAGCCGAATAGTACTATACAAGGGCAGGAGGATCGGAGTGATAGACCAATGGATTAATGATGCTGAGTGACTGATAGGTATAGATAGTGGTGGGTGGCTCATTTATGAGTAGTACCTCCCAGGTTAGGGCAGCCAGATTTAGCCACCATCACTATGTAGAGAGATGCCCTACGAGGGCGGTGGGCAACCCTAATTACAATAATTAGGGATGGTATAGGGGTAGTTGGCAGGTTCAGAGGGGGAGGTGGCCGTGCACATTGCATGCATAGGTGGCTAGTCTACAGCCCAGATGGCCTAGGGTGGAGATGGAGAGGGTGATGATGAGCAGGTGGCCACCCTACAGGCGCAGGTTATAGGTTTATAGGGCCAGTTGGCCACTACACAGCGTAGATTGAGGCACTACAGGCTTAGGTATAGGTACAGGGTGTGAAGTGATGGCACCACCACCATAAGCACGGGATAAGGTCCCAGTTCACAAGCAGGGGTGGGACAGGGTCCCACAGATAGGCATAGGGCAGAGGTCGATGGGGCCACCACAGATAGTACCCATATCCAGGTTGTGGGATGCCCTAGGTGAGGCCGATATTATCAGGATCAGTTGATGGTAGTGGGGATAGATTTTCTATCTTAGGAGAGTACAGGCACAACAGGCCTTGATTGAGAGGAATATATCCCGCACCCATAGCGTGGAGAGCACAGGGGCCATTGAGCCCCGAGACAGGATCAAGGTGAGGCCACCAGTTCATGGAGACCAGCCCCAGGTGATGTACCAACAGGGACCCGGCCACGACCCATGATGGGTGGTGAGATGTTATCAGGCCGCCGGACAGAATCGAGAGGGAGGAGGAGATGGGAGATAGATATGGAGGATGTCAAGCAAGATGATGTCTAATGTATGTCTCTCCTTTGTGATGTATTTATTCATTTTTATATATATTGGCCTATGTGCCAAAGAGAGTGAGGATGTATATGAGAGAGAGATTTTTTTATATACACCGGCCTGCATGCTGAATATATTTGAGAGTTATGTATATGGATACACATATTTGGATTTTTTATTTATAGAGATGATGGTGATTTTGGCATGATGTATCTATGTTGATAGAATTGGATTATTATGCATAGATGGATTCATGATAGGTGTGTTAGGCATGGTGGAGTCAAGTTATAGGCATGGCTGAGTCAGGTTGTGGTTTAGGCATGGATTGAGTCAAGTCATAGGCATGGATTGAGTCAGGTCATAGGCATGGATTGAGTCAGGTTTTTGGTTTAGGCATGGATGGAGTTAGGTTTTGGTTTAGGTATGGATGGAGTTAGGTTGGTTTATAGATGGTTGAGTTGAAATGGGTTGAGTATGTAATTCATTAATTTGTGTAATTAATGATGATATGGGTCGCATTTGAGACGTTTTATAGTCACATGCATGATAATGGTAAAGAAATGGTAGACATAATGAATATATGAATGATGATGATAAAAATGTTAAGCAATTTGTTGTTTGTTTGGTTAAATTTCCAATTATTGATATAAAAAGGAAACTAACTAGGGTAGATGTGATTTAGGAAAAGGAAAATGGGAATTGGTTGGGGTAGAGAGTGGTCGAGCTAACCTCCAAGGGCCCCATGCCCTCGGAGTGCTACCTACATAGTCTTGGTGAAAAGGGACCTCAAGTCGATGTAGTTCTCCCATAAGCTAGGGAAGAATGTGAGGAGGTATGAGAATGAGTTGGTAGGTTATAGGCATGATTGAGTTTAGGTCTTTTAGGTATGGGTGAATTGTGGGCACATTGGTATGGGTGATTTTGAGTTGATTTGGGCAAAAAGAAAAATTACCCAAAGATAAGCATCGAGGATCTAGTCTTGTATAAGGTAATCAATACGTAATGAAGAAGGTTAAAAGATAAGAGGAGGCAAGAAAGCCACCTGATTGGTAAGGATCATAATGGGTGGGTCATACCTTAGATAGGTTGATGAACATAAGACCCTAAAGACATTACATGATTGATTATTCTAAAGGTGAAGAATAGTCACATGATCACCAAATGTCTCGGTTTCAGTAGGTCCCTTGAGGTGGTAGGAAATGAAGGTGCAAAGGGTGAGAAGGTGAAAAAAATGGTTATGTTATATGATATGAGGTAGCATGCCTTTTGGCAAGAGATCCAAGATCACGATGAGCGAGTCCATGATGAAAAAGTTTTTTGTTTTGACTTATAGTTGAGATAGACTGATCGATGCGGGAAGTCTATATGGGATGAGAAAATTAACTCCTTGAGGTCTTCGTGAAGCTGATCGATGCGGGAAGCTTTAGATTCTCTTTTTTTTTTTTGAAAGAGCTTTACATAGTTGTCCTTCGATGTCCTTTTATAACAGGGAGAAAGATGTCATCATCTTTATTAGAAGTTTGACTCAAGGAGTTGGATCCTATGTGAGGGCTTTTTTAAGTCATGGATAAGACTAAGGTGAAGAATAGGATTCTTGTTCGAAAGAAGGTGAAATGACCATGGGATCTCATCTAAAAGCAGACAAAAATTATCCATGAGAATCATGCCATGTGCAACGTGGTACACATATTTAAGAGAAGATAAAAGAGTGACGGGTATGCACATGATTCTTGTTTAATCATTGGGGTGGCATAGTGAAAGAAGGAAGTAAAAGCACTCAAGGGACGATCATGAAAAGAGGAAAAAGGTGAGGTAGGACTAAAATTCAATAGTAGAATGGTCGAAGATGCAAGGCATTAAGGGGCTCAAGTTTGGGTTTACCATCTAGTGAAGATAAATGATAAGCACCTGATCCATAAGTATGAGTCACAATGTATGGTCCAAGCCAATTAGGAGCAAATTTTCCCCATTTACTTTTTTCCGCTTTGGTTACATGTTGATTTTATTTCAGGACAAGGTCACCGACTTGGAAGGTTCATTCATGAACACGTTTGATAAATTTTTGTAAACTTGAAGATGGTCAAGAGCATTAAGATGACATTTCATCTAATAACTCAAGTTATGCTAGGTGGTCTTGGTGAAATTCATCATCATTGAGCATGTCATGAAGAGAAATATGAAGTGAGGGAATCTGGACTTTGAGAGGTAGCACAACCTCTATATGTAGACCATGAGAAAAAGGTGTGGTAGCGGTGGAAAGTGTGAATACTAGTGTGGTATGCCCACAGGGTGAAAGGAATGTGCGTATGCCAGTCCTTCCCAATATCGTTAACCACTTTCATGAGAATTTTGTTCAGGGTTTTATTAGTGGATTCAACTTGGCCATTGGTTTGTGGGTAATAAGGTGATGAGAAACTTAGTTGAATACCAAAGGCATCACAAAGTTTCCGCAAGGTTTTATTTTTGAATTGTTTTCCATTATCAATGATGAGGCGATGTGGGACACCAAAGCGATAGATGATGTGATGATTGATGAACTCACATATTTTCTCGGCTTTCATGGAGATGAGAGGTATGGCTTCAACCCATTTGGTGTAATATTTGGTAGCGGTGATGATCCATTGATGTCATTGGGAAGAGTGAAGATTGATTTCTCTGATAAGATCCAAAGCCCATTGAGAGAAAGAGCCAAAGGTCACGGTGACCTGTAAGGCATGACTGGGTGTATGATGAAGATTGGCATGTTGTTGGCATTTTACACAATGCTTAACGTAGTCGCAACAATCATGGTTAAGGGTCGGCCAGTAATAGCCTAGGTGAAGAATACGCTTAGCAAAACAAGGCCACTGAAGTGACCTCCACATATGCCATCATGAACTTCCTTAATGGTATAAGGAATTTTAGAACTCATAAGGCACCGTAAGAGAATACCATCAAATTCACACTTATAGAGGAGGCCACCCATGATGACATAACGAGAGACCCTTTTAAGAAAGGCACATTGTCCATTACGAGTGAGGTCGGGAGGTAAGATGGAGAGGGAAAGATAGTCTAAGTATTGTTTATACCAAAGGTCACTCGGGTCGGGAGCAGCGGTTCCGATAGAGTAAACTTCACGAGGTAAATAAGAGGGTGATTGGAGTCTTTGTACGGTGACAAATATTTTAGAATCAACGTGGCAGAAGCAAGTATCTGAGAAGCCAAGCAGGCCATGGTATCTACAAATTTGTTGGTAGAATAGGGGAATAGTTTGAAGGGCATAATGGTCAAAGGTGGTCAAAAGTATGTCCACATGATGCTTTATACTTTTGAAGTATCTCATTACGATATTGGTATATACCATTGACTTGGTTTATGACCAATTGAGAATCACCAAAGATGTTGATTGACTTAACATCTAAGGCATAGGCATCCTGGAGACCCAATACGAGTGCTTTGTATTCAACAATATTGTTTGTACAATCAAAATCGAGTTTGAAAGACAAAGGCATGGGTTCACCATCAAGCGGAATGAGGATAACACCAGCCCCACCCCCATGCTAACACTTAGAACCATCGAAGAAGAGTGTCATTTGGTACGTGGGTTCGTCCAAGGAAAGGGTAGTAATAGACTCATCTAGAAATTCAAAGTTAGAGGGTTGGTCCCCGGAAATAGGTGTGTCGGCCAATTGGTCAGCAATAGCTTGGCCCTTGATGGACCTTTGATGGGTGAATTCGAGGTCGAGGTCAGCTAGAAGCATAAGCCAACATGCAGCTCATTGATTTTGGTAAGGTTTGGCATACATGAAGTGTAAGGGGTCGGTGTTGGTCACCACATAGGTTTTGTGATTAAGTAGGTAATGGCGAGTTTGGTGGTAATGAAAACTAATGCTAAGAAGAGTTTTTTGACATGGGTATATCGGGTTTCATAGTCCAAAAGGCTATGGCTTATGTAATAAACTACCTACTCTCTGTTGTTCATCGCGATGAGTGAGCATGGCCCCCAGGGAGTGATCGGTGGCTGATATGTATAGGTAGAAGGGTTGGTCATCTTTAGGTGGAATGAGTATGGGTGGTTGGAGAAGGTATTGTTTTAAGGCTTCAAAAGCTTTATGGCAGTCCTCATCCCATTTAAAGGAAACATATTTTTGAGAAGGTGATGAAATGGTTGACACCAATCAGACAATTGTGAAATGAAATGGCGAATAGATTGCAACTTACCTTGCAGGCTATGGAGCTGCCGCAGGTTAGTGGGGGGGGCATTTCGAGAATGGCCTTGACTTTAGCAGGGTCAAATTCTATACCACGTAAGGAGACAATAAATCCTAGGAGCTTCCCGAGAGAACTATGAAGATGCATTTCTTGGGTTGAAGGTGAACACAATATTTAATGAGGCGGTCAAATATGGTTTTTAGGACAAGAGGTGCTCGGAGCAGCATTTAGATTTAGCCGTAGGAGATCATCCATGTAATCTTCCAATATACGGTGCATGATGTCATGGAAAGATGTAATTCATAGCCCGCTAGTATGTGGCACCAGTGTTTTTAAGACCAAAAATCATGACTCGATAGCAGAAGGTCCCCTAAGGGGTGATGAATGTAGTTTTGTGCTAATCCTCTAGGGGCAAAGAAAGATTTGGTTATAACCCGAGAAACCATCCATGAGTGATAGCATCTCGTGACCAGTGGTAAGGTCAACCAGTTGGTCAATACCTGGTCAGAGGGAAGTCATCTTTCGAGCATGCTAGGTTGAGGTCACGAAATATATGCAAATGTGAAGTCCCCCTGTCACCTTAGTGATAAGGACAATGTTAGAAATCCATCGAGGATAATCAATGGGTAAGATGAAGGAAACAAAAGTAGGTGTTGAAGTTCTTCTTTGACCAAAAGAGCAATGCGAGGGTGTATTTTCCTCAGCTTTTGTTTTATGGGCTTGGCATCGGGAATGGTTACGATATTGTGGACCACTATGGTGGGGTCAATACTAGGCATGTTTACATAAGACCAAGCAAAAGCATGGTTATGATCTTTGAGAAAAGAAGTGATGGCTTCCTGTTCAGCAGTATCTAAAGATTGGCCAATCTTTAGAATGTGTGGGTCATCCTGAGTATGGATGTTAATTTTGATAGTCGATTCATTCAACATGGTTTGCATCTTAGATGGTAATGACCGGTGAATATATGAGTCTTCTGCACCAAGATAGGTGAGTATAGATTCATCATCCCGACATTGAACAACATTAATGGAAGGTGTATCATCATCGATCATTTTAGGATATAGGAAGGGGAGAGAAGAGGGATCCTCACCCTCACATTGATAAGTTAGAGGCCCCAAGGAAATGGTGTTTATGAAAAAAAAGTTAGGAGGAATGGATTCTGGATCCATCGACTCTGTTGGTGAAGGTGGTGAAGAAGGTGGAGCGGGTGAAGAAGGTGAAGAAGGGTTGATGTTCTTAATGAGTTCAATTCGAGCCTTCTTGGTAGGTGGTTCAGTAAAGCCAATACCACTATGGTTGTTATGTTTACGGGTAGTGCATGGAATAATAGTGTGATGGCCTTTCTCATAAAATCCAAAACCAAAACCCTTCCATGCACATCGGTGTAGGAAGGTGTGGGAAAAACGGTGATTGGTAAGTGACTGGAGGTCGTCGAAAAAATGGAAGGTTTGTGATGGTGGTTAAGGTGTATAAGTGGTAGTATCAAGTCCCCCATAGGTGAGATTGGTGTGAAGGTGGGGAGGATCATAAAGGAGATGCTCTCCTATGCGGTGATCATAGCGAGGGTGCTGGTGAAGACTTCCATACTCTTGTGGAGTAAGGAATGTGTTAACACTATATAGGCGGTACTCCCCCAGAGTGAGGCGTTGAAAAATACCTTCTAAGGGATCAGTGGTCGATATGTGAGTGGCTGAGATAGATGATGTGTCGAGATATTAGATGATGGAAGAGGACTGATTGGAGGTGGACGGGTCGTGGAAGTCATAGTAGTAGTAGGAATGGAGGATATAGGTGTGGTTGAGGTAGTGGCGACATTGGTGGGTGGAGGTGTAGGTGAAGAGGAAGTAGTCATAGATGAAGATGCTTTAATGGGTATGAGCATGTCATTGGGTCGATAAAGCATGTTGTAGGTTTTGAAAGGTGATGGGTCAGCCGAAATGGTATAAGTGTGCCCTTCATGCTCAAAATTTACACAACAATGCAAAGTGGAAGGAACACAACCCATGACATGAATCCAGGGTCTACCAAGCAACAGGTTGTATTGAAATTCTCCCTCCAAGATGTAAAATAACTCGAATAAGTGGGGGGCCCACGCGAACATGGAGGATGACAGTGCCAAGTGTAGAGGTGATAGTGTCATTAAATGAACGCAACATGATGGGATGTTTATGCATACAATTTTCGGGTATGCGCATTTGGTCAAATGCATGGGAGGAAATGATATTAATGTTGGCATCCCCATCGATCATAACATGTCATACACATATATCATTGATGTGGATAGAGATGAAAAGAGATGGATTTGGGTCATCAATTTGGTGTGGCACGATCTCTTCATCTGAGAAGCTGAGGGTGGCCACTTGGTGAGTGAGTGGAGGTGTAGAAGGAGATGATAATTTGGTAAGAGAGGCTACATGATGAGGTGTAATAATAGAGGCTACAGGTGTAGGGTCATTGGGTAAGAACTCAATAGAATGAAGAACCTCCATGAGAGCTTGGCGATGGGATTCATAGGTTTGGATGAGGTCATATAGAGACATTTTGAGGGAGGATTGGTGTAATTATTTGAGCATCGTGCAATGTGTAACCCCATTGGAAATAGGATATGTGGGGTAGTGGATAGTGACTTTAGGTGTGGGTACATATGGTACATTGGGTATAGGGTTGGTTGGTGGGTCAGTTACCTTTTCCTTGCCTTTATCTTTCTAAGAGCATAGGTGGCAATGTGGATCATGTTGATTTGGGGTGGGGAGGTAGGTGAAGTAGGTGATCCATGAAAGGTATAATGACAGGAAGGGAAAAATCCAAGAGGTGGGAAGGAACCTTGTGAAATGAGCTGGGCACACCAACATGTGGGTGGAGGTTTGGCAAGTTCTCTAATGCGAACCATGTTAATTTTGAAATCTTGGGGGTGGCTCTAAGAGTTGTGGGGGTGGAGGTCTTGGTCGTTGAGTAGGAAATGAGGGAAGAACTGTGGAAATGGGTGCTTTAGTGAAATGGGGTCCTCATTGAGAAGGTCATCATCATCAAAGTTTTCTTTAGGAGGACACAACTGGATAAGAACAATTTTCAAAGCCTTATAATTCTCTACATCATTCCTGACACATGATGGTAGGCACAAATTTTGGTGTCATCAAACCCTTTGGTTTGGGTTTGAGTGGGTCATAAGGTCTGAGATGTGGTAATGTGATGACAAGTTTTCAAGGAGGTTGGTTAAGATTTTGGCATAGGATCCCGCTAGTGGATCACAATGGGAAGTGAAGGTGGGTTTGGGTGTAGGTGCGGCTGATTGTATAGGAAGGGTCTTGACAAGAGGGGGAGTGGGTCGAGATATGGTTTTAGGTGTTGGTGTGGTCTTAGGTGTTGGTCATGTGTCTGCTTGGTAGGGGCATGACAGATGAACTGGAAATAGAGTGTGTGGTTGGCTTGACTACCTTATTGGATGGTAGCATATTTTTGTCTTTAGGTTGCACCTTCTTGGGTAAAGGTGATACGGTGCACAATATCTAGAGGGAAAAGTAGATGGTGGAAGAGGGCATGTTACCCATGGGGATAACTGAGGTGCTATGAAGGTAGATGGCGCGGGTTGTGCAGAGGTGTGAGGGAAAGAGACTAAAGTGTCATGGGTAGTGAAGAAGTTACCGATGGTATTGAAGGTATGGGTGGTAAAAATGTTACAAGTGTGGGTGGAAGTCATGTCGGGCACTTGGGTATGTTAGAGGTCTACGAGGGAGGAATGGGCTCTTTGTTTTTAGTTTACCAGTGGGTGGAGGTTTCTTAACCATGCTGGAAGGGAAAGGTCCTAAGATGGACGGAAGGGGTGAAGGTGTAAAGGTGTGATCGGTGAGGTTGGGGTATGAGATCTAGGGATTGGTTCTTCTGTTTGGGGGCTTGGAGTAGGTTTGGTGTTAGTTTTGGAGGATGTGGCTAAGTCTAAATTGATGGGTGGATGAGTAAGGATGGCCATTGGGATGACTCCTAAGGTAGTAATAGGTTTATGCAAGGAAGATGATGTAGGTGTAGGTTTAGATGTAGAAGCATTTTGAGTTATGGGTAGAGGGGTGAGTTGAGCCATGAGTGGCATCATGGGAGAATTTTTGATAGTTGTGGTTGTGTTTGGTTCAAGTGGACTGAAATATTTTTGGATATATAGTGGAAGTGTCATTGAGTGACATCTGCATTTGTGTTGAGACATGAAGTAGAAGACGCCCCAAAGTAAGGATCTATCCAATAATCTAGGCATTCGACTAAGCGTGAGCAAAAACTATTGTAGGTGAGGTCGATGTGGATCCAATGGTGATTCTTGTAAAATGTGTCTTAGAAATGGGGAATTCACTAGCTTCAGCCTCTGTGGGTAAGAGAGCCGAAAGTAAGTCCGCAGATCTTGGGTAGCTAATGGAGAATGGTCACCTACATGAAACGGTATTTCTACTGGATCTTTGATAGGTGGAGGAGATGATGGGTGCTCCTTTGTGGGTGGAGGAGATAGAAAAGTGTCTTCCATGGGTCGGAGAGGTACTGCGGGTGACGGATCTCTAGGTGGAGAAGCCAAAGGTGAAATGGTCTCGATGTTAACAAAGGCTCCCTCACAGGTGAGGGAGGAGACGAAGGGTGCTCCTCTGTGGGTGGAGGAATAGGTGAAGTGGGTTCGTGTGTAGGTGGAGGACTTCGGGCTAGGATTTCCTCTATGGAAGGAATATGAGGTAATTAGGAAGTGACTGGTGCATCACTAAAAATAGCATGGACCTCGCGGTATGGCTATCATTAGTTGAGGTCTCTCCAGTTTGATTAGAAGAAGGGGCATGATTAGGAAATGGTTTCTTGAAGATGTGTAGGTTTTGATTGGAAGGTGCATTAGGATTATCCAAGGTTAACTCACCTTTCTCAAGCATTTCTTGGACAATGTTTTTGAAATTGATGTAATTTTCATCACTATGACCTTTTACCCGATGATAGTTGTAGAATTCATGCTCTTTGTACCATATGGGTGTGGGGCGAGTAGGATCAAAACCAACATGGCTTTGGCGGGTGATGGCCCCAGCTTTAATGAGCTTTTCTAAGACATAAGAATAAGGCTCCTCAATTGGGGTATGTTTCATTGTTCTCATCTGAATTGAAAGGTCTGGACAAGAGAAAGATTAGATGAGGGATTATCCTGATTTAATGGATGAGCTGGGCCGGCCTTGAGTACCACTACGTTAGTGGTCCCCTTGGATTTTGAATAATTGTTCTATGGTTTTGAAGAAGAAGAGGTATCATTTGACTTAAATTCCACGTTCTTATTTCATAGTTGAATTTTCTTTTCTTCGATGGCCCGAATCTCTAGCTTTCGTGTCATGGTGAATGCCTCATCAAGCGTTCGGAAATTTTACACCTAAGGTTGGAAAATTATGTCTAAAGCACAAGCCCACATGAAGAGATATATGAGTTCAGTTTTTGGTAGTTGTAATGTGAGTTGATTGATCAGGCTACGCCAATGAGCGAAAAAAATCTGCGATAGATTCATCATCATATTGACGCATAGAGTAGAGATCAATCATGGTAACCTTCTTAACAACATTGATGGAGAAGTGATCCAAGAAGGCTTGGGCTACCTAATTGAATGAGAAGATAGAATTTCTAGGTAACCCACTATACCGAGTCTAATGCGGGCCCAGTCAGAGACATGGGAAATGTCCTCAGAGCAAAAGCATCATCATGGGTGATCGATAACACCCATGTTTAAAAGACCGCAAATGTTGTTGTGGGTCCTCTTTGTTGTTGAAGTGGTTAAATTTAGGAATTTCCCAATGTACATGATATGGATGAATAGGAATGGATGGGTGTATGGGCTCATTACAAATATCATCATAGTTGAGAGTGTTGTGGGTGCCAGAAACTGATGCTTCCAGTGTCTACATCTTGTCCATCATTAACTTGATTAGGTCATTGGTAGGTAGTGATGGCTAGGTATCTCCTGTAACATAAGAGGGTTGGTGTTGGACATATGATGGGGGTGGCATTCCAGTATATGGCACTATCATATAGGTAGATTGAGAAGGAGGGAGTGAAATAGGGGTACGTACCCAAAATGAATGATAGATGAAACGAGAGGCTATTGATAGTATGTATATGGAGGTGGAAGGGTCGTGGTGACCCTAGTAGAAATGGGGGCTAAGGACTGTGGAATAGAAAGGAAAATGTTTTGAAAAGGGGTACAGGTCACCGACACAGGGGTGGTTGTGTAGCTATGGGTATGTGTGAGACAATAGGCATGGATAAGGTTATGTTTTAGGTGGTTGGTGAAGGTATAGTGGACGTGGCGGGTGCAATGAAGTGGCAGATGTGGTGGTCATAAAGCAGTATAGGGCCTAGCTGCAAATGACCGGAGGTAAGGCATGCCAAAATGTTTCACCTAATTCTAGAGCGTTTCTTTGAATATTGATGAAACAAATAAGGGTAAAGGGCTAGGAGGAATACCTGTTAAAATGTTGGTTGTAGGTTGGTGCGTGTATGACTTCTTGATCCACAACTGATCGTGAGATATTCCTTTTGGCTAGAGGAACTACCTGAAATAGAAAACAAGACCACCAAATAGAAGTTAAACAATATATGCAGTGGACTACCTAGCGTATGCTAGATCCGGGAAGTGTGATACTCCCTAGATGGTTGTCAATCCACTATTTAAAACAACTCAATGTTAACAATAAGGGAAATTCTACTATAGTTAAAATTATTTAGGTATCTCATTTGACTACAATAAGCAGACTCATTCACAATAGGCTAGGATATGATTAAATCTAAAGGTCAAGATCATTGTCGTAGTATCTTGCACCGGTTAGGGGTCTAGTTCTGGGGCTGTTTTGGGTATTTGGTGGAGATTTTAAGCTTTGTTCTTGGTCTGAGGGTAAAAACACAGAGACCAACATTGGTCTGGTATGACCAGATGTTAGTTTAGGTGAACCGGCGATGGTTGTGGGTAACCGGCATCGGTATGGTCAGGTACAGAAACTTAATAAAAACTTGGTGTGGTGACAGATCGAGGCTAAATGGAAATGGAAAGGGCAATGGCAAGGTCTGTGTGAGTCTTAGGTATACTCAGGGATCTCTAAAAACTGGGTATGGGTAGTTTAATGGTGTGGGTGAAGGAATGGTCAAGTTTGCATGGAGGTAAATGGTGGGAGCATGGGAATGGGAGTAGAAACTGATAACAGAAGTAAAAGAGTCTACTAAAATGACAATAGATAAATGTTGGTTAACAAAACACTTAATGTTGTACGAGCTTGATGGCTGGATAACAATGGTAGTTGATAATATGTGTGTAGTTTGGTGTGGTGATGGCACTTCCCAGGATGCTCTCGTGAATGCAAGTGGCTCTGTGATTGCTTCTGATGCTAGTTGTGGATGCTCTAATGTGTGTACAAATGTTGATTCTTCTTGCATACAACTTTGGTTTCATCTCTTGCTCTCAAAAGATGTGCCAACCTCAAAATTAGGTTGTTTTGGGAATAAATGGTAACCGACGATGGTTCTAGGTTGATCTCGTCGGTTTAGGGTAACCGGCGTCACTTAGGGTGGGATTTCCTAGGTTTACTAAATTGGGTAGATCCTCTTGATTTTTTGGGATCTCGTTTGTTTTTCTCCGTGGATTAAAATGGAAGCCTCCTTTCTAACGAGTGGGAATGTGGTTAGAGGGAATGTAGGCTTTGATTTTTAGGTTTTAGGTAGGTCTTAGTTAGTTATGAAACATACTAAGAATAGGTCTTAGGGTGAGGTGGCTAGATGAGGTGTATAGGTGAGGTGGTGGTGTGGGCATTATCCAATTAGGATATTTAAATAATAGATATTATGAGATCATAAATTAATTTAATTAAATTAATATTAAAGTGGGGTGAAAGGGGCCATGGTTAGGTGAGTGTGTTCGAGTTGGTTATTTGTCAAGGGACCAAGGGGAGTGTGACCCCATTTTGGTGTCTACACATATCTCAAAGAATATTTGAGGAGTCTACTACTATGGTTTCGAGGTTGTTTTACTATTTGCTATGGACCTTATCCCGGAATGGGGGCCGATCCCGAGCCTAAACCTCCTCTTATATTTCCTTTGCGTGTTTGAGGACATGAGCCTCTAGATCCTCCTACCCCCGACTTGGGGACATGTAGACACGCATATCTTGCATCCTTGTAGTAGTGTTGAACCGCACACCAACTTTTTTTTCCTACTAATCCACATATAGTATTACCTCTGACAAGGGTAGTGTGCCCGCTTTGCTTTGTCTGACGATGTGCCTACCAAATTACTTCCAAAGAAGGTATGTCCAAACATAGGTGTCTGTTGTGTTGCCATATGCACACCCTTAATTTTTTTCTCATCTTGTGCTAATACTAATACGCTCTTACTTGTATCTATACCCCAACATGGTCATCCTTCCTTCTCACCTACACTATTATGATCTTTAATATCAAATTTCGGTTCGAACACCGTGCGTAAGGGATAGGTGGCCAAGATGGGTCGGATGAACATTAACGGTTCTCATTCTCTCCTCAAAATCACTCTCATATGATTCCAAAGGGTCCTTCTAATGCACTTCCCTAATACTAGAAATACATGATTATGTAGTGCCTCACCTTATACATGATTCTTATCACTTCCACATGACATTATTCCCCTCAATCTCAACACTTCTTCAATCATCTCTCGCACATCATTATACATGTGCGTTCTTTCTTCTCTCTCTCTCTTTCTTCCACTTGGACCAATGCCATCCTTCCCAAACCTGCTTCATGCCCCTATGCACAATGGATTTTTATCCTTTCATAGGTAATTTCTCCATCCCGAGCTCAATCATCAAGATATTCATTGTTAAAGGTAACACGTGTAAGTAAGATCTCCTAGGTTAGCGTAGAAACTAGAACTTTGCTTCTTATGGGAATGAGTATGTCTAAATCATGTATTCCAAGGTATAATTTTGTAACACACCTTCCCACTAGTGATCTATATCTCTTTTCCATGGCTCGTCTAAATTAGAAAGTTTTGGTACTAATCTGGCTCCACACTTGCTTCTTTCCTAACCATGCACCCTTATTCTACGCGTAAGTCTGCTAGCCACTAGTATGATTATATTGGGAATAAAGTGAAGAATTTATTATATAAATAATCATATAATATCTCTTACACCCACTTGAGCACATTAAAATCCATTTTGGTGTTGTATCTCTGAGAAAACTCATCATGGACATCATTCACCCAATGCTCAATATTCTCCAATGATAGTCGAAACACCATACGTATGCCACATCACCACATCTTGATGAGAAAAATGAAAAGAGGTCCCAACAAAGGAACTAAAATGTTGGAGTCTAGTACCCAACCCTCCATAAGGTCATGTGCGATGGTACCTCACCTAGATTCCTAGCGCTCATCCGAAACACGTGTAACCTATTGAGTTCCTCTTTTGTGTGCTTACCAAGATGTTATCCATTACAACATGCATGATGATAACAATAAAGAATAATAGAGGCAACACATATAATAAGGAAACTATTCAACATAAACAATCATCAATATCACTATAATTCCCATTATACCATGTTTATATCTACTAATCCTTGCAATTTACACACAAATGTCCATAATAACATAATTTATTACGTAACATACTTACTCGATTACATCCATGAATTAATTACAATCATGCACGCATAAAAAATCACGTATATACTAGCAAACCTAACATCCTTTACTCATCATCAAATACTCACATACATCACACCTCTCATACACATATATCACTCACTAACTCTATCACGAGGAGTGCAACATCTATTTATACATGGTGGGGACTTTCCATTCACCACTTACATGTGTTCTTCCTAATAATAAACATCCTAATAATATGTTGCATGGATTTTACATATTTTCCCGACTTTGGATCGAGCTATAAATAGTCTAACCTCTTTCATGCTTTAATCCTATAAATAGATGCCTCTTTTGTATGTGTTTTACCTCTTTATTGGTATATTTATGGAATTTTCTTACATATCACATTATCTTAGTTTTTCCTTATTTTTTAGCCTTTACTCTAAAATAGGATAAGTCTTTAAAATCATATGCATGTGCATGAACCTATGTGTGTTGACTTGTTTCTTCCTATATGCGCACCTTCACACATTAACCTATCTGATTGTGCACATGCTTCTTGATCCTTAGTCATTTTCATGTTACCTACACACACTCTACGTGCGCAGTCTCAGACTTATGTGCATGGCTAAGACTTGGCCATTTATTTTTACCGACACTTAATTGATAATAAACCATGAAGGATTTATACATGTAAGATGAGGATTTCAAGTATGCATGGGAGGTATGTACATAACTTATGTGTAAAGATCATACATCATGGCTAGATTATTTCATATAGAATGGAATGTTGTTTATAGGAGTGTAATTGTGTATACCTATAGGGTCAATGTGTGATAACATGATTAGAAAAAGTATAGCGAGGCTTAGGATAACACTTTGGGAGTGACAATACAAAGTGGTACAATTGGAGGAGTGTTACTATTGGACAAGGAAAGGTGCATATGTCTACAAGTATATGAAAAGGTGAAAAAATTTCTAGTTATACAAAGGGCATCAACAAAATATAAGATTATATCATCCATTACCTATACCAAGGATACCATGTGAGAATTTCAACATGGATTTTGTGCTTGGATTTCCAAGAACATAGAGATGGAATGAATTCATATTTTTAGTAGTAGAAATAATATAAAATATGGTGCATTTTCTTTCTTTCAAAAATACTTGTGATGCATCAATAATAACAAGTTTATTTTCATGGTTGTTATGAAATTATATAGATTACCATTAAGTATAATATTTTATAGAGATACAAAATTCTTAGGTCATTTTGGAATATTCTATGGAAGAATATGGGAAAGAGGCTGAATTTTAGTTTGGCATATCACCCATAAAAATAGATAAATAGAAGTAGTGAACAAAATTTTGGTAAAATTATTGTGAAGCTTGGTTGAGACAATCCAAAGAAATGGAATATGGTTTTATTGCAATCATAATTCACATACAATAATTATTTCAACAAAATTATGTGGAAGACCCCATTCCAAATTATTCACGAAAGAAGTATGAGAAGAGTTATAGAATTGCAAGAATCAATAGATAACTGAAGTGAAAAGGAAAAGATTGTGCACAATATATGTGCACTATGCATGATGCAATGTGTGATAAACTAGAGAAAAACAAATATTTTTATGAGAAACAAGTGGATGATAGGTGTAGGGTGAAGTAATTTGAGGTTCGAGATCAAGTGTTGGCACATTTTCTCAAGGAAATATTTCCATGGGGAACATATAAAAATATCAAGCTAAAGAAGAGTGGACCATGTAAATTTTTACATAATATGGGTCCCAATGCATAAGAGATTGATATTCAATGTTGTTGATTTATATAATCACCATGAAGGGAAAATAGGGTGTAAGAGAAGTATGAATGTGGAGAGGAATAAGATAATGGTGAGATAGGAGCATAAAAGGAATTTGATTAGAAGAAACAGATACCATAGAATGGAATAGAAGAAATTGAATCCATATTGGACTCAAGGGTAGTAAAGAAGACACACAAAAAATAATATCAAGAATACTTGGTAAAATGGAAGAAAAGCGTAGTAGAGGATATTAAATGGATGATTTTGAAGGAGATTTTTCAGATGGGACATCTCTTGAGGACTTCAACTTGTGAGACTGAGCTCACTTTTGTTTTACCCATGATATTATATGTAGGAGCATCATGGGTAAATAAATTATTGCATGAATTTTGGAATTTTGGCCAAGTTTTTTCATACATAAGGCTAGAAAGGATGAAGACAAGGAAAATGATATGTGGCATAGAGAACTATAAATTACATGGATGTGAGTGATATTTTTTTATAATAGTTAGTTATCACAATGAATGGTAGATTATGCGATGTATAAAGGATTGTGTAGTGAGGTGTGCACAATGGTGTCCAATGTTTTGGAAGAATTATAATCATATAGTACTTTTGGGTAGAGTATGAGATGTGGAGTGAAGTTTTTGTAAAAGAATCCAAATGAGAACATGGATTCATTAAGAATTAGCATGTAAAGATGAGCATAGAAGGAATATTTAATAGAATAATACATCAGAGGGAATTTTGGAAATAACTAATAAGTAATGAGAATTAACTTCCATGACATGTGTCAATAGAGGGAGAAAGTAGATAACTAATCAACTAACAAGGAATTTAGGATGGATCTTCTAAACTTCTACGTTGGACATGACACATTGAAGTAAGTATCCAAAGACAAGGTAGCGTAATGCATGTAAAGATCCAATTTAAAATTTTAATATGAGTAGGCAATAAGGAAACCTATAGAAGGAACTTGAATGGGAGAAAGAGAAATAATAATAAATTATAAAAGTAAAGCCAATGTTTCATTTCAAGGACTTTTTTGGGAATTCACCTTTGGGGAGAACTAATAGAGGAAGACAGAGAAGAGTTGAGCCAAAATCCATGGGAATAAAGTAATCCTACAAATATTCCTAAGAGCCCACACCACCATTGTAATAGTTTAGATTCCTATTATAATCTTTATAATATCCCCATTAGAGGGTGTCATATTGTAGATGTTGTTAAGGCCTTGAATTTAGTAGATACTTATGTGTCTATAGTCGGCTTCTCTATATAATATGGAATGAAATCAAGCTATCTCAACCCAATATGCCATCGGATATAAATTCTTAAGTCGAGGATCATACCTTCCAAGAATTAAAACAATTTAAGGCTCTTATCGAGAAATAAACTAATTTTCATATAAATGTCTTCCACTTAGATCAAGGAGAGGACTTCAAATAATGCAATCACATCACACTTGAAAAAATAGGGAATTCGTCATCAATTTAATGCACCCTACTCTCCACAACATAATGATATTATAGAATGGTGAAATGAAACAATCATGTAAATGGTCCAGTGCACGATAGAGGATACATTCTTGGATAGCTCATATTTTGATGAAGTGATCAAATTAGTAGTGTATCTTCCCAATAGGTCACCAAAAATTCCAATTGATAACATGACTCCACAAGAAGCATGGTCAATGAAGAAACCATCACTAGCTCATATTCAATTTTTTGAAAGAAAGTACCATGCAATAGTCCCAAAGAAGAAAAGGGAAACTTTGGACATGAATCTACTTTATACATCTCTTTTGGACACAATGAAGATTCAATAGGATACACATTAGTTGATAGAAAAACAATAAACCCTTCATCAATAAGGATGTTAAGTTTGATGAGATAGGTTCTTCAAGTCAACTATTTATAGACTCTAAAATAGAAAATTTAGAAAAAGACTTGTGATGATTGAAGAAGATGAAGGTAATTATGAATGTAATAAAGGGAAATTTGTGAAATTACACCACCCATTGCTCAACATATGCCATGATGATGTAAAAATGTGATAAGAGATGCAAAAATAGATAGAGTCCCAAGCACATCTTCATGTATACCAATGACATGTAGTAAATCTCATAAAGAGGTAAACATGGCATTGATTATTCATGTTGTAGAATCTCATGAACCAATAATATTTGATAAATCTCTAGAGTGAGAACCTTGAGAATAGGCCATGAAGAATGAATATTATTCATTAATGAAGAACAAGACATGACAACTTGTAGATCTTCCACCAAGGAAGAAGCCAATTGGTTGTAAATGGATTTTCAGAACCAAGTACACTACAAATGGAAAAATAGATAAGGAATAGGTATACCTCGTAGCTAAGGATTATGCTCAAAAGGAAGGAATAGATTATGATGAGACACTTCATCCCATAGCCAAAATCAAGACAATCAAGATGATTTTTCGCCTAGATTATTAATTTAGTTGGAAAGTTAATCAAATGGACATCAAATCAACTTTCTTAAATAGATACTTGAATGGAGAAGTGTACATGAATCAACCAAAGTTTTTTTATACCAAATGAAGAAGAAAATATGTATATGACCGTCAAGTCAATGTATGAACTCAAGTAGGCTCCTAAAGCACGGTACAAAAAAATAGATGAGAATATCATTCACATTATATTCAACAGAATCCTTATGATCTAAATATTTACCTTAGAAATAAAAGTGGAGATGGTGATCATATTTGTCTATGTTGACAATCTGATAATCATATGTAGTTATTTGCAAGTGATATAAGATAAAAAAATATAAATCTAAAATGGACAATCGACATGGCGATATCAAGATTCTTCACTTTTGTCTTGGATTGGACGAATGGAAAAAGTAGAATTGAATCTATGTCCACCATATGAAATATGTGATCACATTGCTTTAGAGAAGTATTGTTGAAATGTGGACTAAAATACTATTACTACACATATAGATGCAAGGATTCAATTATTTCAAATAGATCCATCATTGCAAGAATATGAAACTCTCTATTGATACTTGATGGGAGTCCCATTTACTTGACCTACATTGGGCTTGACATAATCTATTTAGTGAGATTACCATCAAGATTCATGGAAGTCCCAAAACAATTTCATTGGAAAGTAGAAAAGTTCATTCTCGGATACATCAAGGGCAACATAAAATTTATCCTAGAATACAAGAGCAACAATAAATTATTTTACATTGCTTATCTTGGATGTTAAGCCTTTTTGTAATCTTGGGTAAGGTCCCACCAAAACCTTTTACCAATAATTAAAAAAAAAAACAATCGATTCTTCTTGGAAAGTTACAAAAGTTCAAATCATGTATGAAACATTGATGAAAAAATCAATTTATGACTTTGAATTTTCATTGGGATCTAGATTGAAAAAAATATTGTTCGACTAAAAATTTGTTTACTTAGTGATATAGTTACATCATATTTTGTAAGATTTTGGAGTTCCAAATAATAACCTACCATCCTATATTGTGACAATGATGTTGCTATCAAACTTGTTCTCAATTCATTCTTTCATAAGATAACCAAGAACATTGATGTGCAAGTACACTTCATATGCGAGCACGTCCAACAATATCACATCCAACTCTAATTTTACTCGACAACAAAATAACATGAAGATTTTTTCATAAAGGTACTTGGATGTAAAAAAATTGATGCATTCAAATAATTCCTCTATGTGTCACTAGAACACGAGGTATTCACTATGTAAACTTATGTCCTATCATGTGTTCTTAGGATAATAAATAATACCCCTATTTCCAAATCTAAATTTCAATCTTATATTATTAATACCCCATCCAAATACAACTCTTCAATTTTAGAATACCCCTATTTTACCGTATATATTCAAACTACCCATTTTCCCTTTGATATTTTAATACCCCTTTTTATTTCCACCTCTTCAAGGTTGGATTCAATGTCTTACACTTTTCACAAAATTTAATTATATTTCCACTTAAAACCTTGATCAAATTCTTATTGGACTCAAAAATTACAAACTCTCATTATGTGTAATTTGATATCTCTCTTCATTTACTTTCTATTTACATTTTCCACGTTAATCAAACTTTGTATAGTAATGTGAAGGGTTTTATGTGACCACATTCTTGTTAGTTGCATTTATTAATATTCTTAACATCCATTCTCCTTACAAATGAATAAAATGACAAAAATAATGCTTTAGTGATGATATTATGAAGGATGTCTTAGCTATTGAGAGTTATGTAGTGTCATTACTCTAGAAATACATGTTTCTTATCTAAAGAACACAACACTAATTTAAAAACACACAATGAAAATGATCATAATTTAGGGCTTCTTCATCTTTCCTATAAATTATCATCTTCCATCCTCTTTATCACTCAAAATACCCTAACCCTTATATATTTTCAAAACCTTTATAATTTAACCTCTTATACCCATTTATATGGGCAATATAAATTAGGTCTATTTTGACTAATATTTAAAACCCATATATGAAATCTCGTGATAGGTAATGATTTATATTTTGAATCCTTATGCACTAGAATCAATGAAAAATTAAGGAGGTAATTACCAAATTATCATATTAGAATATCAATATAGAATTTAGTGGATAATTTAATTAATAATAATGCACCTCTTGAAATGTTGATGTAATCAGGTGTTACTCTTAGTTTGCTTATTTGTTAGTTCAACTAGGCGTTTAGTTCAATAGGGTAGTATGTTCGATTCGATTCAATAATTTTTTTAGTTTAGTGTATTTATTTGGATATCTCCAACCATAATTGAGATTGATCTCTACTTATTGTTTGATACATGGTAAGTGCATAGAAATGGGGGACCAAAAGGGGGTCAAAAGTGGACACATTTTTCCTGAAATCAGAAAACTTGAACTTCATCTAATAATTCGGCATGCATATGCTCAAAATTTGACAAAGTGATAAGAATAAGTACCGTAGAGCTCGGAATCTAGTTTCTAAAATACTATTTTTTTAATGGTGGAGATTAAGAGGGTCAAATGTGGTGCGCACACAAAGTATGTCTATTTTTGTGTCAAAAAGATAAGAACCTATTGTGTGTGCACCCCTTATTTTTTAAGTTTATAAATTATTTTTCAATTCCCTTAGGTAAAAGTTATCTAATTCCATGTACGAGGTCCCATTAAAGTTTCATATTTTTGGATGAATATATAATTTTTTATTAATTTTCAAATTGCACACATCCCAAAATGGAATATTTGTGTGTACACCCTCGTAACTTTGAGAAAATAAGTAGTTTTTCTTTCTTTCTTTTTTTAATGCGCATAGAATGGATTTTAGAAGAGGCATTTTTTAATTGAAATTTGGATGAAAAAATCATAAATTGTGTAAAAAAATGTATGCATATGTTTTGACGAGAAAAGAAGGCACTAGTAAAAGAAAATAAGGATGAAAACCTTAAACTAATCGAATTTTAGAAAGAAGTATATCGTCACCAAGGTAAAACCAATCTTGACATCGTAGTATAATTTTTTTGGAATATTATGTTATAATGCATGAGATATTGAGGTGTACACGTGAGATTTTGATGTGTTTTTGTAAAACATGGATTTATTCACGGATTATGATGTCTAAACCTTAGGTTTGGATATCCAAGGAAAATCCAAGCCTATGGATTGGGAATTTCAAATCAAAAAATGAAACATGCTCGAGTTATAACGTGAGTACATTGTGATGCACTTGTTTTCCTGTTTGTTATGTGGTATAAGTGGTTTTGGGAGTGATATATTTACTAAAATAAGTTTTTCATTTATTAATCTTTATACTTTATTATTTCTTATACTTTAAATTTATTTTAGTAAATATAAGAAACTAGGGTCACTCTACACCTTATGGAACTAGTCTCACAACTCCATCAGTCACGGTTTAGAAGATAGTTTTTCATATTCTAATTTGGTCAGTACATAGGTTATTTTCAGGATTTCAACATTCAACTTAAAGCTTTTAGGGTTTAAATTCTACAATCGATGTCTATTTTGGGAAATAATATAGTCATTGTTTAGGTTTTGGGGCCTTTTGGATTGTTTACTAACATTTTTAGGAGTGTTAAATGTGTCAAAATTAGAATTTACAAACCTCACAACTCCCAAAGGTAGTGATAATTGATCGAATATGTGGACTCGTGAATTTTCCCATGAGCATGAAGTTGAATCCCTAATTTTGTCTTAGAATATGGTAGAATCATATTATGGATGAGTACCTACTTTACAAGCTTAGGGAATGCATATTTAAGAGGACCACTCATGTGATCCTCACAATCAACAATGGAAGGGAGTGACCTTGGTTCCCATGTTTGACATGTATATAATCCTTTGATACTTATAATATAGATTAATAATAGTAAGGTGTGGGAAAGAAGATGATCTATCTAAGGACCCCATAATATATTCATTTGTTCAATAGAATAATACAACATAAATTGAAGAGTTAGAAGCTAAAAGAGTGCATCACATCGATATATTTATAACACTCAACAAAAGTTAGGGTAGGAGTAGGTGAAAATGTGTAAAATATTCCACACATTCATTTACTTTCTATGGAGAAATAAACTTAGGACTTTCATCAAGATTTATACTAAGTAAATTATTTACATTCTCACCCTAGTGTAGGAGTAGGAAGGTTGATTCAAGTGCCACATACTTCATAAGAAATCAAATCTACATCAACATTAAGAGAAATGCTTTTCAAATATCCTTTTGTGTTTTGCCAAGAAACCCTTGAAATAATTTCATATATGGATAAGACACCAATGAAATAATTTCATGCATTACAAGGAATTTTGTGAAAGTGGTAAGAGGGTGTTGTCATGCAAAATGTATGGCATGAAAAATTGAAACTTTGAGCATGAGAACTAAGCCCATAGTTGAATATTTCACTTCTCGGTCATTGGTGTGTCCTTCCTCTGGCCAACCTTCCTCAATACCACTCTCAACCTAGATCAAAATAAATTATTAACAAGTTTTTTAAGTTTTTTCAATGTGCAAGGGTGATTGAATATGATGATTTATGATTTCAGAGTTACTTGATGGAAGATAACTTCATCCTGGGGCCTAAAAAGGGCCATTAAGCTAATTAAAAACCTTTGGGAGAGTTCGAGAAATCTATTAAGAATATAAAGGTGATGTACAGGAATATTGGAAGTTTTTAAGGTAATTTAGGAAGATTTAGGAAAATTTTTCTCATTTAAGGACAATGTGCTCAACAACGGGTTTTCTAGGTGTAGGGAACAAACACTCTAATGGTGAAATATGACTTCTCGGGGTGATTTTGGATCTCCTTAAGGAGTTAGGAGTAAAACAATAGGAACTGGAAAGATATGTGAATCCTATACATGTTGGAAACATCCATTTTTATCTAAGACTTGAAGGTTTTATGAAGAATTTCAAAATAGTGTAGTTGCCCCTTTCGGTTCTAGACAAAAATGGCCCTAAATTTTCAAGCTCTAGAGGGATGGTCACCACATGGTGATAGGTGAATTTTTTAAATGTTGATAAGTACCTCTCGAAATGGGTACTTTCATTGTTTACCATGGGTGAGGATCTCATGAGAATGGGGCCAAATTTTGTGAGTTGAAAACACCTTCCTAACACCCCAAGTTGTGTTTTTGAGTGATGAAACTTATAACATGAAAAAGGGGTAAAAAATGAGTTACCTTGAGTTTAAATCATGTTTCTAAAACCTCAAGTAATGAATTAAGTGTTTATAAACATTGTTATGAGATCAACATTGTGATGGGAACATAATGCTTTCTTCTAATTACAAGGCGGAGCGAGGATCACTCTCTTACTTTTCAAGGCCTCCACAATTAACCCTAGTGATCAAAAATCAACTCCATGATGCTAAAACCATTTTCTGATTATCTATCACTTACTAAAATAGGTATTCACCATGTAGATGGAAGAATTTCTCACTAAATTAGATTCTTGGCATGTGGCCACCTGCTAAAATGAAATGAGGTGGTTGTAATGTCCTTCCTCCTTTGAAGTGGGATCACACTACAAGGTTCGAATGAGTTTTTAAGAACACTACGAAGTGAGGGACATCAAGTAAAGCTTGGGTGATTTCTCATTCTTACATACATGGTTCTCTATATGAATACCATCCTCTTACCCCTCATGGCTCCAGAATTATTCTCGAGTGGAATAAGATTCAGGATACTCATACACCTTTTGCTCATATGCCTCTCATGGAGATAGATGATGCCTTGATCTTTCACACATGATGTTCTTGAATGCCTCGGTATCTTAACTAGCACATCTTGTCTTGTTCCTTGAAGAGGTTTGAACATGATTGTAGAGTCATGATATGATGATCTCTAACTTGCTCCATGAGCTTCCCATTTCACCTTTAAACATGATGACACCCTTTTAACTTAACAATTCACTTCGCTGACCAAGATATCACATGAGTGGAAACATACTTATAGCATCTGGACACATCTTCGCTTGATTGCTCCTCATGAAAATAGGTTTACTCCTCTATATGGAAGGATTACTCCCAAAATGATACTTAAAGGAATGTTTGAGAGTGAGATCCATCTTCTTGAACTTTAATTGCATTGAAGCACTATGAAATCCACTCCTTGAATTGCAATGATGTGAGCACATCACCAAATATTGATTAAGTGTTTAGAAACAATCTCAAGAGATATGCACCATTTGTGATCTCGAGATGACTACCATCACCATTGATGCAGGAGCATCATCTCCATCTCTATAAATATGTCATGGTGTCATCAATTTTTAGTGTGCAGGTGTGTTATAGGTCTAGGGAATCCATGTGAGTCAGTTTGGTGTGGTGGTTTGAGTCTTGGCCTTTCAAAATTTTAAATTGCATACTTTCCCTCCAAAAGTGCAAAATGTGAATTTGAAGGCTATTAGGGGTATGAACTAGGAATCTCAAGGTGTCATGTAGGTCTTTAGGGGATTTAAGTCATGAATGTAAGTCCTAGTGGGGTCTAGGAGTCAATGTGAGTGAATTTAGGAAGTATGGGTCTTGGAGTCACCATTTTTAAGCTATGATGTTGTATTAAGGGACTTGAAAGGTCACAAGACTAAAGGAAGTTGAAGGGTCACAATTCAAATAGTAATTATCTTATAAGGAGTAAAAACCTCATGTTTGTAACTGATGAGACTATCATTCAAATGATCCAAGGTTTGGGAGAGTTGAGGCTCCAAGAATTTGAAGAAAACATAGTTTGCAAACCACTGTGATATAGGGAATCTATGTATGGTGATTATATGATGAAACTACTAATGGTGAATCCAAATGCTTGTTCAAGATGGTGTTTGTAGACTGATGGAGAGATAAGTATAGATTCTTTCATTACATTCCTTGCATGTATGTATATGCTTGTTCTTGTGGTTGTGAGTTATGGTGATTTTGTTGAATAATTAATGGTTGAATACTATGAAGCATAGTCAGAGTTAAGAAAGACAAGAGGAATGAGTTGAAGAGTTATATTGTGACTGAGACATGCTCATAACAATCTCTTACACATATATTAGGTTGTATTTGATCATTATTGTTGATAGTGTTGTTAACAGTCTAGAGACAGGGCATGTTAGTGTACAGGTTGTGTAAGAGGATCAAGGGAGAGTATCATGAAGAAAAGTTGAGTGGGAGAAGGATGGAAGATTATGGAAGAGTGCATGGCACCTCATAAACTTCCAAAAATGTGGAATGTTAGTTGGAACTATGATTAGTTTGAGTAAACCCTTGAAAGCATAGTAACCCTACCCTAATGTACACCTATAGGTAGATAAGAAAAGATCCATTGTTCTAAGCCTTTGAAAGGTTCATTACTCTCTCACTAGTAAAATAATCATGAAGGGAATGGGTTGATAAACCTAGATAATTTATTTGGAGTTTTGAAAGTTTGTACAAGTCAAAAGGTAAAGGAAATTCACCTTCCCGGGTTGTTTAGTAACCCCTCACTGGTTAAGCCTAGGGCTCATGGTTTGAAGGCTCTAATCGATGATTTGAAGCTTGAAAATTAGTAGATATGATGCTAAGGAGGTATATTAAGAGATTCAAAGGAAAATTAGAAGGTTTGTTGGGTGCATTTTGAGGTGTGAGTGACAGTCTAGGGGAGAAACAACAAATATAGATCTAGACCTAATTGTTAGCTCAATTTAATTAAGGAAGTGGCATTTGTCTTTAGATTTCAAACCTAAAACTCTTAAAGTAACTAGAAACCCTTAATTGGTACTCTAGATTTACCTCAACTTGTTGAGTATGTGCTTAAAGTTGAAGATACAATCAACATATCACCTAGGCAGGGCTAGAAAGTGGGAAGGTCGAGTCTAAGAGAGTGGATAGTGAATGGAGCAGCTAATGGAAGGATATGTTAACCAAACTTGTCATACCTCCTTGAGATTGAGAAGGGTGTTTAGGGATGATTTTAGCTTGCATGAAGAGTTTATAGAGTAGACCAAATAAGAAGTGACCAGTGAACCTTGCTCTTGTGCAATGTAAGGGCAATTTTGGTAAAGGCAAGTGAGAGGAGTCTTTGGATGAATGTTGAGAAACTAGATGGGTGAAATAGGTGGTTTAGTGGTATGATAACATGATGGAATGATAATACTATCTCAAAATAGAGGAATAGATTCAAAGATGCCTATATTTGAAGCTTCTTAGTTGAGGAAATAAAACCAATTGAACTATTCAGGGCAAAGTTGGACCAAAACAGAGCACTAGAGGAAATTCTTGGGATAGGGACAACACTAAGAGAATGAAGGAAGCCTTGAGGAAGACCTCGTGATTTTTCTAATTGCACCCATTGTCCTCATGATGACCATTCCCTTGATTATTTGAATCAATGAAAACGTACATATGTGTTTTGATTTATTATGTGTTATAAGGAATTTCATGAGTCCATATATTTGAGCAATTGTTCTTTACCTTTGGGAGTTGTGAGGTTTATAAAATATAGTTTTGACACATCTAAAACTCCTACAAATGTCAATAACCAATCAAGAAGACCCCAAAACCTAAACAATGACTATATTCTTTCACAAAATAGATATCGATTGTATAATTTAAACCCTAAAATCTTTAGGCTGAATGTTGAAATCCTGAAAAATACCTATGTACTAACCATATTAGAATATGAAAAACTATCTTCTAAACCGTGATTGATGGAGCTGTGAGACTAGTTCCATAAGGTGCAGAGTGACCCTAGTTTCTTATATTTACTAAAATAAATTTAAAGTATAAGATTATACTTAAACCATTTATATCAAGAATATATTGTTAGGAAATAAGGGATAAAATATGTGGAATAATCCCTCATAGAATCATGACAAAGAGAAATTAATATGCAAAAAATATTACGGATCTCAAATAAAAGTGTAGAATAAAATAACATAGCATAAAGAGAGTATTTAACGTGGTTCACCCAATTTGGGCTACATCCACCAAGAATCACTTGCTCAAATTTTATTACAAGCCACCACTCTCTCAATACAATACCCTGCTTGGGGAGCTATGCTCAACAAACTCTACATAATTCACACCCGAATTCAAAGCACATTTGCAATGTTTTTCATACTTTTATCATATGCATAAAACCATATAAATAGACAACCGATTAAGCAGATTTACAAAACCATGGGTATGAAAACCATGGCCAAAAACCGTCCCATAAACCTATGGGTCAAAATCATGTCCATATGATAAAATCATGTTTCCCGATATATCGGGCACATTTTAAGGCCCAAAAATATTTCATGTTTCCCGAGGTTACATGAAAAGTGTATAGTACTCTTAGTGCACAGCTTTCAACACTTTCACACATGAAAACAGGCTCCACAACCTAGCATATATCCCTCCCAAAACCACATATACCACATAGCAAATAGAACGTGAGCACGTTATAACATGCTTGTGTTATAACACAAGCGCATTATAACGCACTTTCGCTTTACGCTGTAATCACCAAAATCGGTAATTCATAACGTGATTTTGCTTTCCCAAAACACGCTCACATTTCTCTTAAAATTGGATTTGTGTCTACTTTTTGGCCCCCCAACTTGGTGCATTTACCCTACATTGAATGTAAACAAATTTTTCCAATGCCAATGAGTATTGCAAAAAAAATTATTTACAATTTTATGATATTTAAGTCTTGTTAACCAAAATAAGCTCCCTCTTATTTTGGGTTAACTTACTCCATTTTTGTGCCTCAGTCCAAATTTCAAAAGTTTAGGCACTCAAGGATTTCTAGAAAATACTCCATCAGATAGAGAATTTCTTCCCCTTTCCAGAAAGGTAAAGAGCTCTTTCTAACTCCTTATAATTTTGAGTTATGGCTCGGCGGAGTTAGAAGGGAAACTTTGCCCAAGGCGGACCTGTGGGGCTTGGGAGAGATTTTTGCCAAGGAATCTTAGACTGGTGGGGAATTGGAGGAAAAAGTGAAAATTTTCCCTTTTGTCAAAAGGCAAAAATTAAGTGTTGAGTTGGCACATCAAAAAGTTATTGTGGGCCGGCGAACCTTCGGACACAAATGAGATTTTTTGACTTTTTGTCAAAAAGTGTAAAATGAAAAAAAGGAGCCCCTACCTCCGCCGACCCCAATGGATGCCACATCATCAGCGGATTTGTGGGAGAAAAGTTCAAAATTTGCCCGAGCTATTTTTTGCCGAAAACGTTAAGGAAAAACTCAGAAGGCCATATCTTTTGATCCAGAGCTCCATTTTTGACGTTCTTGGTACCAATGGAAAGATCTAAAGATTATCTTCATCATGGAGTCTTCAATTTTGGATTTTGGTGAAGATTTTGGGGAGAAATTTGCAAAATGTGTTTTGGCGTGGAAAAGACAAAAAACCAATTCCAACCACCATATTTAATGAAGTATGGGTCATTTTCTTTGGTCTGTGAAGTAGATACATGGAAATATGAGATTTTGCATCGAGCCCATCAACAAAGGAAGAATTAAAACACATTTTGAAAAGTGGTTGGAGAAGATCCCGCATTTTTCCTCTCTTCTCATGTTTTTTCTATAAAATGTAAATAGAGGCACATAATTAGTGGTTGTTCATTCTTCTTCCTTACCCCCTTTCTCTCTTTCTTCTCTAGGGTCGAATGTGGAGTTTAAGCCTCCTCCCTTGGCTTTGTAATGGCATTTTCTTGCCTCTTTCCCATTAATGGTGTACTGTGTGAACTCCTAGAGCAATAAAATTTGTTTCGTGATGTGTTTTGTCCATCCTTTGCTCATTTTGTTGTCTCTTCTCACCTCTCACCATTGTAGGGTATATTGTGCATATCTTTGATGTCCATTGCAAGTTTTGGGAGCTATGTTTAAGGGGTTTGAAATGGTGTTCTGTGTGAACTTTATCCTTGGTCTGTGATGCATCTATCCATCCTCTCCATTGCTCACCTCTCTCCATTTCAGGCAGTTGGGTTTGTGATCAGCAGTTCCCTTTTCTCGGTGTTATCACCTCTGTAGTGTAGGATTTCTTTATTTTCATGCTCTCTCTCCTTGGTCCCTTGGAATTGTTAGATTAGGAGTAGATAGTCACATTTCCTTCCTTAGAAGTAGTTTAGTGCTAGGATTAGGAAGAGGAACCAGCCTTCTCTGGAGGATCATTCCCATTTGCAAGTCCCACAGCTTGGGAATGATCCATGTTATGCAAATCACACCAAATGAGTATGCCTTAGAAAAGCAAATTTTTAGAGGTCATTTGGGGGTGTTGTGATTCTACACTAACAAGTCTTACATTATGTTTCTAGTTTTCAACATAACACAGTCCTATACCATCGCACATCAACACACATCTCAAATTCAAGATCCAATATTTTAATTAAAAGGAAAATTTGCACTAGAGAATTTCCATATTCATCAAATAAGTAAATGTCAAGTTCATAGACCTTATACAAGTTAATTCATAAACCTCACCATGTAGAACACTCATTGGCATGAATTTACCGAAAACCCTTTCGTTTTTTAACTCACTAGGAACTCATGAAACCGGTCTAGGAAGATTTCTACAAGACCAAATTTCTAGTGTATTAATGTTTGTGCCATAAAGCCATTTCTTGGTTCCTAGTTCAATGTACACTTATCTTATCGAAAAATTAAGTTGTATTATTTCATCACACATCCCTTTGTACCTTTTACTATTTTTTGATATATTAGACCATTTGTATTTTATCCATTTAAGATGATTATGGCATGATTAAGATTTTATTTATTTCTACATGAATGATAGCATCGTCCTAAATGTTTTTTTGCCATAAGTGTAAAATACATTAAAACACGCATTTTTTATTATTAAGCTCTCTTATTTTTGTACAACTTTCAATATTTTCCATGTTTATCTTGACTACTTATTTTGTGTCTTTTGACACTTATGACCTTTATCTTGAATTTAGGTGTTTTTCTCTATTTATCTCTATTTGTTTTTCGCTCTTTCTATTTTCTCTTTCAACCATGGTATTCTTTATCTTCCCTTGTTTCCCTAATTTTTGTGCATTTTTGAAAACCGTAGTAGTATGGTTTTGGTATTCTACAACCATATTTGTAAGGTTTTGCTTCTTCTTTTGGTGGGCCCTTCCAATCCTTATGTTGGGCCCCTTAGGGTTTGTCTTCTTCTCTAGGTCTACCTTTCCCTCTTGTTATGTGTCATCTTATGTGATAGTAAAGTCCTCATTTGAATTCAGAAAGTCTATAAATACATTCATGTGCATTAGCACATTTAGGATATACAAACATAAAACAAATTAAACTATACTTAAGTTGTAAAAGAAAATAATTCAATTGTTTCAAGAACATCTTTGTGCCAAAATAAAAGATAGAGCATTTATCATTTGCTACTTATTGCATCCATTTGAAAGAGTAAGAGTTAGGACATTTGCATACATTGGAGTGCCTATTGAACCACATATGGAGTGTTGATTTCAAGAATTTTTCCTCAAAGACAATCTGATTGAGACATGCCCCCAAATCAACACTCTATCTATTACTATTTTGCAAGGTGTTGATGTTGGATCAAGGTTTTAAGGAAATAATTTTCTCGATGACAAAAGTGAATGAGGCTCTTAGAGCCGCAAAGTATAGGATCAAATCTTTTGGTTTGTTTTATAGTTGTAGAAAGTTGAGAAAACTACACTACTATAGTTTTGGTTGTGCCACTTATGTCTTGGTATGATTATGATCAATATTGTTAGATTCTACTCATTTGTTCCAGTCTACCTATTGTTATATGTTTTTAGATTTACAACAAATTGTGTGTCATTCTATAAACCATGAGTCTCTAGTCTTTCAAAACTTTTCAATTTTTCAAATCACTTTTAAGATTATTTTATGCTCCTAGAATAAAGTTATACCTATAATTAAATCCGATTTATCATGTTATATCGGTTCGATCTAAATACAAATAGTTATGGTTATTCTAAGACATTTTTTTAATGAATCACTTTCCACTACTTCTACACCAACATAATATTTTTAAGGGAATTGGATAGAAAACTTTTAAATTCATGTTTTTTTTGAAAGATAAGCAACTTGATCATTTAGAATCTTTTAGTATTTGGTATAGGGTGCATGAAGAATTTATCTAATTTAGCTCAATGTTAAGGATTGGAGATTATTGATTCCATCAAATTCGCCTAGAAATTAAACCCAACTTCTTCCCTTTTTAATATCTCTTACATTTTGTTCTTGGAGAGACATGACACTTTACTAACATTCACCCCAATTAAACTATAGCCCTTTCAATTCCCAAGGTCGGCTCTGTCAACCTCAACCACCACTTCAAGTAGCCAAGGTCATAAATTTGATTCCTGCGACTTAACCACAATACAGAGCGAGGGCCCTCTACATACTTTCCAAAGTTTACTAGGGAGTTGCTCTAGGACGCTAGACTAAGCAACAACTACCCCAAAAAAATAAAAAATTTACAAGCCGACGAAATATTTATACAAATTTAGTGGCAAACATTTCTTATTTTTAAAGTTCAAAAGTATACGTTTACTTTTGCCTTCTCCCATGTCCTGCGCACATGAAAAAGCGCGCTATTCCACAAAGTAGCCGTACAAGGAGTGCAGCCCAGGCCCCTTCCATTCAGTGGAACTGGCAAAATCAATCAATTCTGTCAATTTTTGTATATCTTCAAAAGAAAACAGTGAATTTTTATTAATTTTTGTTAAATGTGAACAGTGGGCTTAAATGAGCCCCACCTTAACTTCAGCCGTCTCGTCAGCAAATGAGCCCCGCCTTTGGGCTTTGCTTGGACAGCATGTGCGCAGGACTCCAGTGAGCAACACCATAATACCTATGCTTACGCATAGTGATGTAAGAGGCCGATCTTATTTGAATGAGGAATGTGAAATATGTCGACATAAGGTTTTCCTTTAATTGGATGAGTGATATAGAAGACCCTCACAAAGAAATAAAATAGAACACCCTGTGCTCACAATGAGGTCATCATGTCCTCATTCAATATTTTCTATTTGTTTTAACTCATCCCAGACGCACAATACAATCAAATCTTTGGCTTCTCTTCTGATTTTTTCTGATACTTTCAATTCATCTGCTTGTTAAATTTATCTATCTTTCTGCAATGGATTCTGTGAAGGAAGTGTTGAGGTTTTCAAAGATGGTGGTGCTCACAAAACCTCTGTCCAAGTTTGAGGAGTTGATAGAAATGACAGAGAAGATGTTGGGCTTTGCCAGATTTGTCATAAGTTTCACCCCTCTTTTGTTGCACAGTGCCACTGTTTCATATAATTTGAGAACAAGAACAGCAGTCCAGTGATGCCTGCTGCTGCTGCTTTGTGTGGAGAGATTGATAAGATGCTTTCTTTGTGTTGTGGTATTTTGGCTTTCTTGTAATAATCTGTTTCTGAACAAGCTTCAATTTTGATGGAGAAAATCTAAAGCGATCTAAAACTGAACAATTATCTGTTTTCTATTTCTGGAGAGTGGATCAAGAAAAGTAATTAGAATTTATGTTGTTGTGTGGTAGGATAAGTTATCTTATTATGCAATTGATTCGTTTCCACAGTAATTATTTTTCTTGATGATTTATGATTATTAGTAATCATGTTGGTTTTAGGTCTTATGTTGGCCACTTCTTTTTCAAGCAATGTATTGATGGCAATCTAGGCCAGATTTTTTTCGTTCTATTATGCATTTATTGTGCTGACCTTTGCTTGTTGCTCATCGGGCGGTACGTCTAGCCATATGGCTCTTGCATCATTAGATGTAGTCAACAGAGCTCTTAGCTATCATGGCACCGAAACATGCTTCTTTTCAGTCTGAAAGTGTTTCAAGAGTTAATGAACAAGACTAGAACAATTCTCTTCTCGATGTTGTGCTCGATTCTCTTGAGTTTGATAGAGCATGTCATTGATTTGAAATTTTCGCTTTGGTAGGTTATTTTGTTGGTTAGATCCCCTTAAAAACCACATTTAAAATTTGGGTTCATAAGTAGCAGCTTCATGATATTAGCTTAGAGGATGAGCAAAACTTAATTACGCCGGAGGCGTTCTTGTGGTGGAGTTGAACCTGTTTGGTCTTACACATTACAGATAATACAAGGGGAGATTTACTTTGTCGTTGATGTACGGAGCTGCTGCAACTGTCGATTGCCTATTGTGCATAGGTCGTCCTAACCCTTCTGATGGAGACACGGAATATGCTGGGACATCCACGTGGCTTAAGCTGGTGAGAAAATAGTTTGGATCTGCGCTAAAACCGGATCTGAGTCGGTTTTGTTTGCCCTTTTCATTGAGTTTGACCTCTTTTTTTTTTCATTTTTCTTTACTGGTCGACGCCTTTGGTATGGAAAATGCCCAGATTGGTGTAGGGCTCGCTTTTTGGATTTTTAAACTCATCCTTTGATTTGTGAAGGTTGCATTTGGACAGTTTTATGTGGAAACGTTTGTTGTCGCTGTTTTTTTATTTTGGTTGGATGGCTCGATTTTCTGAGATATGTGCATGACTTGAGCTTAGGGAAGGGTTCGACACTTGCGGGCTTGTTATGAAATGCTGGGTGTTTGTTTCTTGGCACGGACACTGTGCTTTCTTCTCGCTGGAAAGTTACCTCTGCTATTTTATGGAATGCTCGCCTTTGTCCTGAGATTTGGGTTTGTTGTTGGCTACTTGACCACGCATTTATAAAACTTGATGTGGGTTTTCGTGTTTTATGCTACTTTGCTCTGGTTTTACACTTCTGAATCGGCCGTAGTTGCATTCTACTTTAGCTGATCAAAGGCACTAGCCCGAAAAGTATCTGTACAAAACTAAAATTGGGTTCCCTCCATGAGCTGATTTGAAAGGATCTACACGAGCTGGGTTGCTTCGTTTGGAACTAGCCATTTGACTACCAATTGGCTTGAGTGCATTTATTTCATGAAATAGAGCTATGTGAATAATATTGATGGGTTATTTTGTGGCATTCATGGCCGCTGCTCTATTTATATTGAATTTTGTTTTCATGCCCTTTAGTTGGGCAAAGTTTGAAGTTCGTAATCTAAACTTGTTGCTCAAACTTTCCATTACTTAGCTCGGTCTGATTCACTGGAATAGCTGTAGATTAACATTCTTTGATTTCCGAAAATATCCTTTCAATCATTCTTGCTTGAATGTTAAATTTATCTTATTCTGCAATCTGAAAAATATATGTTTTGAAGAAAGTTGAAACTATGCCTGAAATATGATCCACTCTTGATCATTTAGAGTCTGAAAAAGCCTCCTGATTTGAGTAACACATTGTATATTTAGTTGAGGTTGGCCTCACCGTAACTTGGCTTGAAAACTATTATTGCGGGATTCAGACAATGTTTGTGTTTGATTCCAGATGAGCACTTATAAACTATAGAATCTAAACATATAACTCCACAATAATCTTAAATCAATATATTCTCAATTAAGTTTTGGATAACGAGTTTATCAATTATATAATAAAATTTAGCACTGAAGTGTTGACGTTAAAATGATTTCTATTCTTAACTTAATCTGAAATATATAAATTAATTAATTAAATTTGAATATAGAGTTTATTAATATAATAATCTCTATTCTAAATATAATATTAACAAAATAAAAAATCAATTAAATTTGGATAATGAGTTTACAAATATTAATATCATAATATTTAATGAGATGATGAGGTTCATCAAACTTTCTCCCCACAAAAAAATTATTTAGCTATGTAATTATAAGAACATTTATTTCAAAATGTGTTATCTTTGTGATCTTTTTGGATAATTGTAATATTTTTACAATGTTATGTGGAATTTTAACACTTGGTATTCCAATTTTGTGGCATGCAACATACAAAATGCGCACATCTTTTAGTAACTCATGCAATTTAATGGACACATTTTCCTCTTTTTCGTGTATTCTTTAGATGTAAACGTCCCTTTGTAGGCTTCGTATTTTGTATGCTCTATTTACTTTATTCATTTTTACATGGTATGAAATTTGCATTTGAGCCTTCCATTCGAAGAAATCATGGATAAACAAAGACTCCATATTATTTCTTACGTTGTAGAGTAAAAATCGTTCTATAATTTACAAGGAATTTTTTTACTAATAAAATCATCAAAGTGTATCAGTATAATGTTTAGATGTGAAAAGGATTCCTCCTTTTCTTAATTGAAGATCTAGGTTAAGAATTCAATTTCATGTTGATCCTAGACATGTAATTTGTGAAGAAAAGAATTAGAACCCATATATAAATAGCAAGGTTTTGAATTTTAAGCATCTCGGGTCTACACATGTTCACAGGGAGAGATAAGAGAAAAATGATGGCTTGTTTTAATTGTGAGTAGGAAATGTCTGAGCAGTTTTTGCGATGTCAACGAGGCATTAATAGATGAGGATAATTGGCGACTACGACTTTTGGCATTAATGTCTAGATGGATATTATTCATCCACATTGAAATGCGTGTTCGTGGTTCTATACGGAGCGCGTAACTAGCTAACAACTTTTTCATAATCATGCTTTGTATTTTTAGTTTCAACAAGTAATTTCATAGTTCAATAATATTCTTATTAAAACCTTACCTATTTTATTTAAATCCATCCAAGAAAGATTCAAGAATAGCCCTTTATCCTATGACATACAAAGTGCTAGATGAAGTAAGCATTGTGGCAGGATTTTGAACTTAAAACATATTGAAATCCCCATTTTTATTTGGGACCCTTTAAGCTCACATGAATAGTTCAAGCGATATCAAAACTATAAATTCCTCAACTATCAAAATCCTCAACGACCTACACATGTCCCTTTTTTCCCGTGATTCTAGGTGTGGGCCATACAAGTGATTATTTTCCACTATCGAATCAAAATCCTCAACAAGTGACACCCGTCCCTTTTTTCAGTGATTTTTGAATGACATCAACATCATAGTTTTTAATGAAGATAACTATGCACGAAATCACCACCTTCGGATGCTACATCCACTACACATCTTCTTGTCTCTAACATGTCCCATGATACATGCATTTGAATTTCCCTTACTTTTATGTGTATTCTAACTACCCAATAAATGCAAGGGCTGAAAATCCAAACAAATTTTCACTTTATAAATATATTGCAACCACTCGTTACATTCACAAATATCTTAATAAATTGTTTCCAAATCGCCCTACACATCACCCCTTTTCTTTTTCAAATGATTGACATAAATATCATGTGCTTGTTGGAGGATTGAGTTCCCCATTGTTTCCCCATTCCGTTCTTTCCACCCTCACACTTCTCCACCCTCATACCCCATCTTCTTCACCCCTCTTCCTCTCCCATTGTTTCTCTCCCTCCATTTTGACTCCTTCAAAATATCCCCTTCGGCGTTTCCATCGTACATTTCAAGTGCGATTGCTAGTCTATATTTTTGTTATCTTTTAAAATTTCAAACGTTGAGCATAGTCAAGACATACCTTCGTTCATACTTCACACCCTCATGGTGTTTCCTCACTTGATTAAGGATTTTATGGTGTTACAATAAGTCACACTCAATATTCCCATTTGAATACTTCTTGGTCTACTTTTTCCCCTATGAATCTTGTTGATGAATTACTAAGAAGCTAGTTCATTTTATTTGCCACTAAATTTAATATTATTAGGCATGAAAATGTGTGTATCAAGATTAATTTCTCAAAATACTATAAAGAAATCATTAATATATAAAAGGATATAAGCATGTTTCTCAACATGATTTATAAACCAATCTTCCCAACACTTGCTTCGTATGTCATGCCTATGACCATATGATACGAGAATTCCCTTTTATAGAAAACTTTGTACCAATCTTGTAACTCAAATCTTCATAAGAAATGAGTAAAAATGTTTAAACAAACTCCAATGGTTAGAAAATTATCATTAACAAAAAAAAAAAAAAGCTCAACAAGATAGGGGGTTCGTCAAGATGCACAACAATGGGTATAAACCCACAAAAGGTTAGGCCTCAACCAATAAACAAGTGGTGGTTTCAGCTCTCGGGCCATGCCACCGCTCCCACAATCTCCATAGGGTGCAACCATTTTATCAATCCCATATAGTCAAGTATAATAAATCTGCATGAAAACATCCTTTAGATGTAAGGGGTCACCAAAGTAAGATGGTAGATAATATGTGTGATCATACAAGGAGTAATTTTTATTTACAATTTTTGCACCAATATATCGGTATAAATAGGGGTAGTAGTGTAAAAGGGGCCCCAATAATGAGATATGTAATAGTAAATCTCAAAAATAAGGGGTAATATTTAGAACTTCATGATTGTATGTGTTTTTGGCATTTTTTCATAAGTGACCCCCATGCCTTTGGACCTTCTTTAGAGATGGTAGAGAAGGGAAAGATGGAAAATTTTCTAGTTTTTATTGAAAACTATCATGTGTTGCTCATGCGGTCCTTTTCCGCTTGTTGAAGATGGTGAATATGTGCAAGATAAGTCACAACCTTTCCAAATAGGTGGTTTTTTGATTTTGACAATCAACAAAGGTTTTTAGCTAACATCTATGCAACCACGAATAGATTGAGAAGTAAATGCCATGAACTTTGATGTTTCTCCACGATAGTTTATTTTTGGCATTTTCAAGGCATCATTGAATCTTTCTATAATTATATCCAGATGTTAGAGATCATTGTCATTTTCTTTCTAATATAAAGATGTTGCGTTTACAAGAAGTTGAAATCGTTTGGTGTTTACTTCAGTCCACTACCAATACTATATGGTTGAGAGGTTGCGTCAGTGTCCAACCATTATCCTAGTCCCGAGGCATGATCACATTTCTTTCACCAGAATTTGCATCGCATATTGTTAGTTGGGGTTCTAACCCCACTTATCAGGATATGTGTTTTCTTTTTTACATATGTCCTTGGGTAGATGCACAAATATGGGGGAATTTTGATGACCTTTGTACACCCTTTGCATTACAAAGGGCATACGCCTTTTGAAAACATTAAACAATAATAAAAAGTAGTTTTACAAAAGGCGCACGCCCTTTGTAAAATAATTTTCATATCTGTTAAAGGTTCGAAAGGAAAAGGGCATACACCATTTGCAAAGTTTGTGCCCTTTTCTTTTTATTAAAAAAGTTGACTTTTCCTCTCCTAAATAGCCTTGATTTTTGGCTTGGGGATTTGAACCTTACCTTTGAACATATACTAGACCAACCAACATGGCTTTTGTATAGTTTGTAATATTCATTTTCCTTCATAGGCACAAAATGTTTGTCATTTTTATATTTTTACAAAACCAAAAAAATGTAGATGAGAAAACCTAGTTCATGAAAATATAGATGTTTTAAATAATAAATTAGTATTTTAATTATTGTTTACGTTTTATATAATATAACTCAATTTAATTCATTCGTGTATCAATACTAATAGTTTAATAATTTTTGATAGTTAACCAATCTATTACAACAATTATATCTCAACAATCTATAAATCATTTTTTACTATTAAAAAATTCAAATTTATGAAGTTAAGCTCAAAATGTTGTGTCATGTACGATTCCAATTTTATTTTTCCTACTTTCGTGACCTATAACATTATTGTATTAATTTCAAAAATATGGAAAATATTTTAAACAATCTTCGATATTTTCTTAATCTTCGTATGTAATTTTATTTAAAAGTTCATTTGTTTTCTCCAAATAGTGTGTTTGTACAAAAGACTTTTTTATGTTTTTCACAAAAATTATTATGTCATTGTATGAGAAATGTGCAGATTTTATATTTATCTCATTTGGGTATTGCAAATATATATTTTTTAAAAATTACATTCAAAATTCCACAATTTATATTCTTACGATGTCACAAAATTATTTGACTAAGTCCTTCTCAAAGTCTCCCGAGTTCATGTATTGTTGTTTTCACAAAAAAAGTGGCCACTTATCCTCCCCTTATATCCCCATTATTTTGCATCTTCATCCCGTTGTTGTTGTCAACATTTATGCATCCAACGATGTTATGTAATGGGATACATTTTGGTGGTGACTTTTTAACTCACTACTAGACACTCATTGAATTTTACGTAGAGAATCCATTATGGTGAACTCCACAAAAGGCGAATATGGATGTTACCCATGTGCTTATGAGCTAGCAAAAGAGAGGCCTAGCTTGTGTTATACCTTCAACTCTTCTTATTTTACCTGGTCCAGTCACAAGGAAGTGATAGTGTTATAAAGTGATTAGAGTGATCATTTTTGGATGAAAAAAATATCTTCTTATCTTCCAACTTCATTTACCACCTAATAAGTATGATTAGGAATGTGGTTCTTTCTAATCATTTCCTCATTAATTTTCATCAAATGGTATACATATCCGGTGAGACATATTAATACTCAAATTTATCTTGACATTGCACACTTTTTCCATGAGTGAGCACTTAACCATATCAAGATATTTTTGAACCTAGTTCCTATACCATATGGGAATATTGGCTTGGTCATTTGGTACTCTTATGTTATCTCTCGTATGAATTCCTTCCTCAAAATTTATGACCAGCAAAGTTTTGTTTACAAACAAGTCACTCATGAGGATTCGGACCATGAATTCATTAGAACTTTCATAGCATCTCACGTTTTCCTCTTCCGATGATTTCCTTCAACTAAAGGTGACTAAATGGATTAATAATCTTAAAGTTATAAAGGCTTACAAAGATTTTGGTGATTTACTCCAATCTCATATACATTGGTTAAAGGGTGGATATTGAGGTCATAAAGATTTTTCACTATCATTCAATCTAAATATGCAACAAAATAAGGTATGTGTCTTCTCTGAGGCCAATGAAAAGCTCACTAAGATCAACCTTTCACTATGACCCAAGAGGATTTTCTCAAAAATGTATTCAAATGATCTTGGACAAGATCTATGATGTATAAAGGGCCATGTTATGACCGCTTCCTCTCTTTGGAGGACCTCCATGGGGAAGTCTCGCAAATAGTGACTAATAAAGCTATTGATATTGATGGCTTCCTTGTGAGTTCTATCAAACCCTCTACGTCTTTTTAGTCCCAATTTGCACAAGGCTAATGGAAAGTAATGACATCCACAATATTTGTACGAGTCCCTCACTAATATAAGAAAAATAAATGTATAATAATGTGGACCATTATAGAAAATATATCAAAAGGGATATGTAGACACCCTAAATTACACACTTGTTTCCATCTTATCCTAGTACACACCCTGTTATTCCCCCTTTACGAATGATTAATTAAATTGATTAATCATGCACTTACACCACTTTGGATTAATTAAATTAATCCTTAGTACCCTTTGTTAGCTAAGTTAATTATCATTTATTAAACAAATGATTAATTAATTAGTGTGCACATTATAATAGTCACTTGGACTCCACTTCATCATCCCAATCAACTCCACTTCACCATCAGTCAATCGCACTTCTAGAATCCTAGAAAGGTGGGGAAATTCAATTTCACGCACAACCACCTTTCCAGATGTAACTTCTGCTAATTAATTCCTTTACTGCCCTCAATGGCATTTATCTTCCTGAACTCATTGCAACTTCCTCAAATGTTATTTTTAGCATGTGCATTCAACTATTTGTAACCAATTTCCAACCACCACATAGCCTTATAAAACATAGGCTTATCCTCTTACAAATCCTCTTGGATTTACAACACAATTATTATGTCAAATTTCTCTTTAATATCTCGCATATTGAGGCTTTCTCATCTGCTTGTAGCAATCTTCATCCCCATTTTAGAGTTCATTCAAGAGCACCCACAATTATTTCACAAGGTTACACAAGCTAAGCTTCACACAACCTTACATCGAGGTTTGCATTGGAAAGCTACAGGAAGGTTTGCATTGTCTTGTTTGTCTTCATTTTTGCTTATTTTTCTCTCGCTTTCATTTTGGAACACCTAGTGGGAGCGCACCCTCCATCTTCATTCATTTTCATTATCTAGTTTTTATCATATTATCATTTGTTATATGTTTTTTTGTTTGTTATGTTATGTTTGCATAGCATTTTGGGAGCACTTGCAAGTAGAAGTCAAATTTATACAAGCAAAAATAATTTTTGGTTTTTTTAATTTTACGTGTGTTTGTGTATGCAGCTTTATGGAAAGGGAAATCTTTTTTATATCAGTAAAAAATAATTATTTTTACTTTTTTAGTGCTTTTACCTCTAAATTTAGCAAGATATTTAGTTCTCACTAAATTTGGTTGTGTCTCTACATTGGGGGTTGATTTTTGGATTTTTTGCTAACAAAATATATTTTTGAAGATCACGTGTTCTTGCAACAACAAAATTAGACAATAGATTAGATTTAAAAAATCAAGTTTTAAAAACTAGATTCAAAAAAAAAATCAAATTTAAAAAATCTTGGTTAGAAACCCCCTACCCAACCGCCTACTCACCCAACTCCCACCCCACCTACCCCTCTACTCGCCCGATGAGTTGGATCACCGAGCCAACTCAACACCTCCCCCACCCCATCTAATTTCCCCTTCACTTGACCTAGACCTACTTAGCAAGTCCCCCTTTCCCCATCCCTCACAAACAAATCTATCTCCCCATTCCCCACCTTCCTACCCGAGTCCCCACACTCATCGCACACTAACTAACTCGCCGCCTACACACCATGGCCAACACAGACCCCTTAGCTCACTTGGATCCCCGCAAACTCCCCGTGGTATCCCTAACTCTAATCTCGACACTCCCAATAAGATTTTCCCACCCCCTCACGGCTCGGCTCCCACACCCCCAGCCCTACCCTCCCGGATCTAATTAGCACCCTCCAACACTCCCCACCAACACTTGAATCCCAACTTCATAGAGTTCCACACCCACCCCTACACGCTCCTTTCTCTCCCCAAAACTCGACCTCTTACAAATCTTTAATCCTCAAAACCATCTCACCAATGCTCACACCCCCGTACGCAAACCACAAACCTACAAATGCAACACATTGAGTTGAACCAAAATATATACCCAGAGCCTCCAAAAAACCCAAAGTAATGTGAATACACCTTTAGGTTTTTATTTTTTTAGTTTTTTTGCAAGGCTTTCGTGTTTAGGTCTTGTTTTTACACGATATAACTTAAGTCTCTTTTTTTTCTATTTTATTCTAATGTCTTCAATTTAATTTAGTCACTTTTTTATATACATATTACTTTAGTCAAAGTTTTGTTTAGCTAGGTTTATAGTTTATTTTAGTATTTTTAATTCTAGCCCTTTTATTATTATTTCTTATTCTCTTTTAAACTAATTTCATTCACCTAGTTAGTTATCTCATGCATTTCAATTAAATTAGCTTATTTTAATTACATTAATTCATCTAATCAATTTAATTAGGTATTTTAATTAATTAGGTCCTTTAACTTACTTTTTTCGCCATTTTAATTAACTCAAGCTAATTGTCAAACTTGATTTTGCAAGGCTATTAGATGCTTCAAATTCAATTTGTTTTCACTTTTTATGTCATTTTATCCATGGTTAATCATTTAGGACCTTACCTTTCTTTTTTCATCTTTTTCGCCAAAATAGTCAAGTTGTAGAAGATTGCTAATATAGGGTTATTGGATGCTTTTGTCCAATTTTTGTAATTTTAAAGCCATTTTGCTAATTTTTAATCATTTTTGTATATCTACTAACGCTTTGTGGCAATTGTTTTCTTATGTTTATGGTTGTCGTTTTTTGTGAAATTAGTTAAACACATTTCACGCATATGCTCTTCTCTCATGCTTGTTACAAGCGATCTTGAGAATTAGAAATGTGAATTTGTGTTGTTTTTCATTGTTTTTCTTTTTTCTACCTCGGAAAACTACTAACAATTGTTTACAAGACCATATTGCGAAGACCACTCAAAACTACTAACTACAGGTTTCTTGATCGCATGCTAAGAAAACTACTAATACTTTGTGTGCAAGGAATATTTTAATCAAGATAAAATGAACACTACACATTATATTTGCAGGTGTAGTTGACAAGGATATTTCCCAACTGTTATAATTATGGGAAGTGTTTTGGCTTAAGCCATAAAACTCACTTGAGGAGTACCACAGAACCCCAAAGTAGTCAACACATTGAGGGAATTGGCTGATGAAATGGGTACCCCCATCCCAATTGACTAGTGCACCTTGTGAGATTAGAGTCATGGATATCCTTAGTGGTGACCCTAGTGCGATTCATTTGAGAAATATATTTTCTCATTATTTCAAAAGGGGTAAAGTAAAGCCGACATCTAGTAATAACATTGCACTTTCTCGTATACTTTGTTGACACCTAGTTGAGTGAACCACCTAGGAAGCCACGCCTTGTCCAAGCCAATCTAAGGTAGAGGCCAACTTTCACTACATCATTTTTTATTTTTCTTACATGTTACACACTTGTGTTTCACTCTTGTCATTCACGTTTTCTCTCTCATCCACCTTGTCTCTTTGTAAATGTGTCTAAGTCTTGGGTTACAAACATCCATATCCGCACTTGAACACTTTTATCCTTTTCATCTAAGTCTTGACATCATGATACTCACTTTATCACGGTCAAACACCCTTTTGATCACCTTGATATTTCATTTTCATAAGTCTTACGCTTTACATTTACCTTTGTTGAACTCTAAGCATTTCATACCCTTACATCATCATATTTCACATTCACTTTGTTGAATTGACGACATCTTCAATATATTTTTCCCATCATCTTACGTCGTTGCATTTCACATTCACTTTGTTGAATTGTCAACATCTTCAATATCTTTCTCCCATCATCTTATGTCATCACATTTCACATTCACTTTGTTGAATTGATGACATCTTCAATATCTCTCCCCATCATCTTATGTCGTCACACTTCGCAATAAATTTGTTGCATTATCAACATCCTCATCATTTCTTCACTTCTCTCTTTAAATAATTCACTTTGCTTTAATTTGAGATTATTAATCAATCACTTCCCCTTACCTATTATCTCAACTTTTCCGAGATTCGGACCTTCTCATTGTCATTACTTTACTTCTTGTGACAACATTCACTTTGGCATTCCTTTAGTAAACAGATGATTAATTAATTAGTGTGCACATTATAATAGTCACTTGGACTCCACTTCATCATCCCACTCAACTCCACTTCACCAAGTCAACCAACTACACTTCTAGAATCCTAGAAAGGTGGGGGAAATTCAATTGCACGTACAACCACCTTTCCAGATGCAACTTATGCCAATTAATTCCTTTACTACCCCTCAATGGCATTTATCTTCCGGAACTCACCGGAACTTCCTCAAATGTTATTTTTAGCATGTGCATTCAACTATCTGTAACCAATTTCCAACCACCACATAGCCTTATAAAACATAGGCTTATCCTCTTACAAATCCTCTCGATTTACAACAAAATTATTATGTCAAATTTCTCTCTAATATCTGCATATTGAGGCTTCTCATCTCGCTTGTAGCAATCTTCATCCCCATTTTGGAGTTCATTCAAGAGCACCCACAAATATTTCACAAGGTTAAACAAGCTAAGCTTAATACAACCTTACATCGAGGTTGGCATTGGAAAGTTACAGGAAGGTTTGCATTGTCTTGTTTGTCTTCATTTTTACTTAGTTTTTCTCTGCTTTCATTTTGCACGCCTAAAGGGAGAGCGCACCCTCCATCTTCATTCATTTTCATTATCTAGTTTTTATCATATTATCATTTGCTATATGTTTTGTTTGTTTGTTATGTTATGTTTGCATGAGCATTTTGGGAGCACTTGCAAGTAGAAGTCAAATTTATACCAAAGCAAAATAGTTTTTTGTTTTTTTTTATTTTACGTGTGTTTGTGTATGCGGCTTTTTATGGAAAGGGAAATCTTTTTATATCGGTAAAAATAATTATTTTTACTTTTAGTTCTTTTACCTCTAAATTTAGCAAGATATTTAGTTCTCACTAAATTTGGTTGTGTCTACTACATATTGGGGGGTTGATTTTTGGATTTTTGCTAACAAAATATATATTTGAAGATCACATGTTCCCGCAACAACAAAATTAGACAATAGATTAGATTTAAAAAATAAAGTTTTAAAAACTAGATTCAAAGAAATAAAATCAAATTTAAAAACTTGGTTTGAAACCCCCTACTCACCCAACCGCCTGCTCACCCAACTCCCCACCCCACCTACCCTCTACTCGGCCCGACGAGTTGGATCGCCGAGCCAACTCAACACCTCCCCACCCCATCCGACTTCCCCCGTCACTTGACCTAGACCTACTTAGCAAGTCCCCTTTCCCCATCCCTCACAAACAAATCTATCTCCCCGTTCCCCACCTTCCTACTCGAGTCCCCATAACTCACCCCACATTGACTCATGCAACCTACACACCATGGCCAACACAGACCCCTTAGCTCACTCGGATCCCTGCAAACTCCCCCATGGTATCCCTAACTCGATCTCGACACTCCCAACAAGACTCGCCCACCCCCTCACGGCTCGGCTCCCTCACCCCTAGCCCCCGCCTCCCGGATCTCGATCGGCACCCGCCAACACTCCCCACCAACACTTGAATCCCAACTCCATCGAGTTCCACACCCACCCCTACACGCTCCTTGCTCTCCCCAACAACTTGACTCGACCTCTTGCGGATCTCTAATCCTCAAAACCATCTCACCAATGCTCACACTGCGTCACGCAAACCACAAACCTACAAATGTAACACGTTGAGTTAAACCCAAATATATACACAGAGCCTCCAAAAATCCCCAAGTAATGTGAATATGCCTTTAGGTTTTTAGTTTTTAGTTGTTGTTTCTATAAGGCTTTCGTGTTTAGGTCTATTTTTTACACGATATAACTTAGGTCATTTTTTTTTCTATTTTATTCTAGTGTCTTCGGTTTAGTTTAGTCACTTTTTTATATACATATTACTTTAGTCAAAGTTTCGTTTAGCTAGGTTTATAGTTTATTTTAGTATTTTTAATTCTAGCCCTTTTATTATTATTTCTTATTCTCTTTTAAACTAATTTCATTCACCTAGTTAGTTATCTCATGCATTTCATTAAATTAGCTTATTTTAATTACATTAATTCATCTAATTAATTTAATTAGGTCTTTTAATTTAATTAGGTCCTTTAACTTACTTTTTCGTCATTTTAATCAACTCAAGCTAATTGTCAAACTTGATTTTGCAAGGCTATTAGATGCTTCAAATTCAATTTCTTTTCACTTTTTACGTCATTTTATCCACGGTTAATCGTTTGGGACCTTACCTTTCTTTTTTCATTTTTTTCCCCAAATAGTCAAGTCGTAAAGATTGCTAATATAGGGTTATTGGACGTTTTTGTCCAATTTTTGTAATTTTAAAGCCATTTTGCTAATTTTTAATCATTTTTGTATATCTACTAACGCTTTGTGGCGCTTGCTTTCTTATGTTTTTGGTTGTCATTTTTTGTGAAGTTAGTTACAACACATTTCACGCATATGCTCTTCTCTCATGCTTGTTACAAGCGATCTTGAGAATCAAAAATGTGAATTTGTGTTGTTTTTCATTGTTTATATTTTTTACCTCGGAAAACTACTAACAATTGTTTACAAGACCATATTGCAAAGACCACTCAAAACCACTAACTACAGGTTTCCTTGATCACATGCTAAGAAAACTACTAATAATTTGTGTGCAATGAATATTGTTAATCAAGATAAAATGAACACTACAAACTATGTTTGCAGGTGTAGTTGAAAAGGATATTTCCCAACTGTTATAATCATGGGGAAGCGTTTTGGCTTAAGCCATAAAACTCACTTGAGGAGTACCATAGGAACCCCAAAGTAGTCAACACATTGAGGGAATTGGTTGATGAAATGGGTACCCCTTCCCAACTGACTAGTGCACCTTGTGAGATTAGAGTCATGGATATCCTTAATGGTGACCCTAGTGCGATTCATTTGAGAAATATATTTTCTCAAGGTTTCAAAAGGGGTAAAGTAAATCGACATCTAGTAATAGATTGCGCTCGCTCGGGTATACTGCTGACACCTTGTTGAGTGAACCACCTAGGAAGCCACGCCTTGTCCAAGCCAATCTAAGGTAGAGGCCAACTCTCACTACATCATTTTTATTTTTCTTACGTGTTACACACTTGTGTTTCACTCTTGTCATTCACGTTTTCTCTCTCATCCACCTTGTCACTTTGTAAACGTCTCAAGTCTTGGGTTGCGGACATCTATATCCGCACTTGAACACTTTTTTCCTTTTCATCTAAGTCTTGACATCATGATACTCACTTTATCACGGTCAAACACCTTCTTGATCACCTTGATATTTCATTTTTATAAGTCTTACGTTTGACATTTACCTTTGTTGAACTCTAAGCATTCCATACTCTTACATCATCACATTTCACATTCACTTTGTTGAATTGATGACATCTTCAATATCTTTTTCCCATCATCTTACGTCGTCACATTTCACATTCACTTTGTTGAATTGTCAACATCTTCAATATCTCTCTCCCATCATCTTACGTCATCGCATTTCACATTCACTTTGTTGAATTGGCGACATCTTTAATATCTCTCCCCATCATCTTATGTCGTCACATTTCGCAATAAATTTCTTGCATTATCAACATCCTCATCATTCCTTCACTTCTCTCTTTGAATAATTCACTTCACTTTAATTTGAGATTATTAATCAATCACTTCCCCTTACCTATTATGTCCACTTTTCCGAGATTCAAACCTTCTCATTGTCATTACTTTACTTCTTGTGACAACATTCACTTTGGCATTCCTTTAGTACTCCCATTTATTTTTATTTCTCCTCTTTAAACATACTTTAGTTAAATAGTTGACATCCTTCATTGTTAGTCTCTTCGTTCTTTAACAAAAATTTGGTTAAGAATAAAGCATTTTCATCACATTCCTTTTGTCTCTTATCTCCACTTTCATGAGATTCAGACCTTCTTATATTCATTTCTTCACTTCTTACGACGACATTCACTTTGTCGCTTCTTTAGGTGCTCACATTTCTTTGTTGTGTTTCCATTTTTAACACACACACTTGTTAAAATTTGAGCAATCTCATCATCTTTCCTAAGTCTCTCCTCCTTAACACTATTTTTTTAAGAGTTGAGAATATTTCATCATGTTTTAAGTCTCCTCTTGTTGCACTCATTTCATCAGCAAGTTGAGCTAACTATCCTTCTTTTGCCTCTTCCCTCTTTACATTCACTTTGTAAAGGGTCATGAAGTCTTTCAAACCTCTTCATCTTTCTTAGCACTCATTTTGCTAAGAGTCCTCTATCTAAATTTCAATCACTTCTTCCACCTTAACATCATTCATTTTGTTAATTGTTAAAAAGTCCCCCTTTTCGTTCCTCTTAACAGTCATATTGTTAAGAGTTAACCTTTTACACCCTCTTTTCATCACTCTTATCACTCATTTTGTTAAGATTTTATCGCGTTCACCTTGTCAAGTCTCTTCTCCCTTAACATCCATTTTTTTAACAAGTAGAACACATCTAACCCCTTTTAGTCCATTTTCTCTTAACTCTCATTTTGTTAGGAGTCGAGAAATCAACTAACCCTTTTCGCCTCCTCCCTCTTAGCACTCATTTTGCTAGGTTTGAGCATTTTCATCTTCTTCTCTCTTCCATCTTAGCATTCAATTTTCTAAAGGTTGATTTTTCTATCACACCTCTTCTCGTTCCTCCCCTCTTTTAAAAATGGTGGGAACATGACATCACGATTATAGTCCCTTTCCATGGGAGGAAAGAGATCCTTTCCATATCAGCTCTATTCGTCGCATGAACCGCCCAATTGTCAACTGCCCTAGGCCAAAACCTAATCTTTGTTTTTTGTTTCAAATCACATTCTATACTAAATATCATGAATGTAATTTAACTGACCATGAATTAAACCAAAGCATCACCATCAAATCTATCTATATGGGCTCAATCCCACACTCAAGCATCCTACTCTATATAGATCTCTTAGGCATTACTTATAGATATATACATGATATGGGTAGTCATATCACGTATATAGATGATAAATAATGTAGGGCCGGGTCATTTATGTGCTTAGCTTCGATTGATGAAGAGGAAGAACACCAAATTAAAAACCTTTCCATATACAACACTTGACGACAAAACAAAGACAAATTTCTACTTTGTTTCCTTGCAATGGGAGCAAGATTTCCCTCAATTTGATGAAGATGAATTGAAATCCTTAAAAGGACAACCTAAATCCCCTAAGGGTCCACCACTCAAGTCAAAAACATGAAAATGAAGGACCAAGTAAAACAAATATTGATAATAAAGGAAAATCTAATGTTTCATCCTCTAATCCCAACCAAGCCTTACTTGATCAAATCAATGCAATGGAGAAAAAATTGGCTCTCATATCCTCTACAATCACTAACAACGATACCAAAGGTATCAAACACACAAAGAAAAGTGATGATACCTTCAAAACTCATTCTGAGACCAATAATAATAACAACAATCATAAGAATGATAAACCACCATTTATCCCACAAACCAATTCACAATTTTCTCAAGAGTGGAAAATGATGAAGGACACCATTTCGGGCATCTTAAAACAATGCAAACAATTCAATTTTGATGAATTGTGTCCATACCCTTTCGACATGGACATATTATGCATACCCTTCCCATGCTCTTTCGAGATGCTCAAATTTGAAAAATACAAGGGAAAAACTGCTCCTAGAGAGCATGCCAAAGAATTTTTCATGGCATGCCAAGAGGTGGCTTATAATGATATATTTCTCTTGTGCCTCTTTTCTAAAAGTCTAGGAGGACAAGCTTTGGACTTGGTCTTACACCTTCCAAAGAGAGCTACATCTACCTTCGTGGACCTCTATGAGAAGTTTGTCAAACACTTCTCTTTCAACCTTGACTTTGAGGTCACAATGATGGATTTGTGCAATGCCAAACAACGACAAAATGAGAGATTTACACAATTTTTACAACAATTACGAGGAATCACAATCCAATTCCCACGTTGAATACTTAAAAAATATATGGTTAGCATCTTCATCCCAAACCTTAATAGTGAGTTGTCCTTTCACATGCAGATGTACTACCTCAACAGATTTAGAGGAATTTATTGAAAAGGGAACTCAAATAAAAAAACCCTCATTTCTAAAGGCTTGATCAATATAAAGACAATGGGAAAAATCATCACAATAACAACAAAAACCCTAGTACATCTCACGATAAACCTAGGTACATCAACCGTAACCATAACATTGTTAATGATGGTGTCACGGATAATCGTAACGTGCACAACTTACAGAATAACCAATCAAAACAGATTAAGTCTAAACCATCTATCACCATTCCAAAAAGAAAAAAATTCTCCTCTTTATGACTACACACGATGACAATATACATCTTTGGGGAATCTCTTTCAAGTGTCTTGAAACAACTGGAAAGTGCCAATATTGTCACTTACCCTATCACACAACCCTTCTATGAAGGAGAACCTAATCTAGGTTGGTATAGACCTAACACATATTGTGATTTTCATTTCATTGTTGATCATCAAATGGACAAATGTAAACAAGTTTGCAATTACAACCAAGACCTCATTGACAATGAAGACATAGTGGTTAAATACCTACAACCTAACCATGATATAAAGGACACATATATAAAACCTAGTGAATCCTCAAACAACATTTATTATAAATCCATCATATCTTGTATTGTAGACACTACTCCGCACACCGTTAAACATTAGTTTACACATCTTCGATAAATTCTATCCAATTCCTTTCAACAATTAGTAAAGGCTAACATAATCAAATATCCACCTATGAGACCATTTTCTAACTTGTGAATACCATTGCATGGATGGTCATTCTATTGATAATTGTACACCTCTTCATCATTATGTTCAAGACTTAATTGATGACGAAACCATCTCCATAGAGCTTGACAACGAAGCTCTTGCGACTAAAGACACGTTAACTACCACAACTTCTCAAGAAGATTTGATTGTTTTCCTACTTCTATACATACTGAAATTTAAAGATATCATGATGAAGGTCAAGTATCTCTCCCTTCAAACCAATCCATCTCTTCTCCATATTTTCTTCCTTTAGTCCAAACAGACATTGAACTTGTTTTGGACAACAACCTTCTAACACCAAATGAGAGCTTGAACTTGCTTCAAGAATCCCTTTCAACCCTTGATATAATTGTAGACAATATAGAAGAGGGTCCATCATCAAGCACCATTGATCTTGATTCTATTATTTCCATTTTGGATCCTACGCCTAACATCTCTAGTCTTGTTGTTGAAACACAACCACAACAAGATTGGACACTTGCAACAATGCAACCTTCTCGTGTCCATTATACCTCAAATGATCAATCTTATAGGAATCTCATCAACGATGTTTCCTACCTGTCAATACATATACATGCATACACTCTATGAGGTACATATAACTAGGACTATCCTTATCCAACCTTTTCACACTTTAATTACCAATCTATCGTCAAATCAACTAATTCACAACCTAAAAGGAGAAACATTGAATATCTTCTTTCTATGGCCTACAAATAACCTTGGGTGTACATATAGAGATCAATCCTTCTCTCTTTGCACTCTTTCACTCATGGGTGAATATGAATCTCAACATATTCCCCGCATCAACAATCCTCCTCTAACATCACATAGGTCTTTCGATCCCATCAAAGACTTATCTAATCACTTATTGAATCTTCAATTCTTCCCTTTGACTTGGATCTTGTCTCGCCCAAGTCTTGTAACTCAGGACTCATTGAATCCTTTGATTCACTCCTTTGACTTAGACATTTTCTGCCCAAGTCTCATATTTCAGGACTTGTCAAATCTTTCGATTTTCTTCCTTTGACTTGGATTTCATCTCGCCCAAGTCTTGTATTTCTGACTTATAGAATCTTGATTCCCACTCTTGACTTAGATTTCATCCACACAAGTCTCATATTTCAGGACCCTTCAATTTTAATTAACATAGACCTTATTTTAGGACCCTTATTATTGATGATTCCATTTCAAGTCCTCGTCCTCGAACATTCAAGAAACTTAAAAGCATAAAAAGAGAATAAAACTCCATATTAATCCATTTCTTAAAGCATTGTTTGTAATTCAAACGATGTAAAATTAAGTACAAATAATATTAATAATTTCATATATTGGAAAATCTCTTATTCATACCATTATCATATATTCGCTTTCTTCACCTATTACAACACAAAGTTAACCTTGTTGTTTTAACAAATATTGATAATTCGTAAAACCCTAAGATATTACTGTAATCACATATGATAAATAATAACTATAACACGATTCGACATAATACATAAGCTAAATAAATATGAAACCCTAGGTTTAAGAAAGTGAGCAGAAGACTTAGATGTTTTTACAATTGATCCCAAAGTATCCTAAATTGAAGACTGATGAACAAGAGGAGTATATTGTCACAACCACACTCAAAAATTCTGTATTTTCCGGATGAGCACAGGCTAGGAAGCTAGATTAGATCATGGGTGCCTATGCGCTAGAGTTTGATTCTAGGCACCTTTTTGTGTCTCGAAAAATGGTTGGAACTTGAATCTTCTCCGTGTCGTAAGGTTGTCACTAATATTTGTTGTTGGTCACCTATATGTCACACAATGATCATAGAATTCACCGGTAACTCCAAAGAGAAAGATAACCCATGAAAATCCTAAAACACATCAAATCCTAAAAATAAAGATGCAAATGGGTAGTCGGACTAACCCAAATGTCACCCGACATAGTTAACTTATGACCAAGTGTTTCACTACATCTCATAATCAATGTAATTCTTGTGCGTGTGTGTAGAAATAGTGCCCTAGGAAGCTCTTGTGCAAGATGCACTTGATAACAAGCAATAGCTAGATGTAACAATGTAGATAGATGTGTGGATGTCAAAATAAACTTCCCCTCATATGTGTGTATGCAAAAATGAAGTCCCTTATCCCTTGAGTGAATGTTATATGGATTCTTTGATGCTCTTAGAATGCCTTTGGATGCAACCTTAGGTGGTGATAATAAATGCTTAGAGCTTGGTCCTTTATTATGGTCACATAGCTTTGTATTTATATGATTCCCTTGGTTGAATTTACAATTGACTACTAAGGTCGACCCATAAAGAAATAAGACGCCCAAAAGGGGAGAGTAAGATACAAATAAGTTGAGGGTGCCCAAAGGGGGTGAGGGTGTCCGGGTGCTACCGTCCTGGTTGGGCGCTAGTGTCCAGATTCAATAAAGATAAAGCAATGAAACATCAACTGGGATATGGGGTTTGCAAGACCATAGAGAAATAAAGAAAGACAAGAAAGAGGCCAAAGAAAGTAGTCAATTACTAGTTTTCTCACTTAAGAATTATATGAATAGTAGTTTGTGATTAGGACCTAATAATGTACCCAAGTGCGTGATTAAGTATCTATATTTTCCCCCACTTTATGTTGTTGAGTGGATAATCAATAACATAAAGTATATAAGAGATGCATACCTAATAACCATGTAGATCAATGGCGAAAGCATGTTGAAGAGACAAGAAAAAGTGTGGAGTGATAAAAATGAAGTGTGGAATCTAAAGAAGATGAAGTGACCCTAGGGGTGAAGCGTATGGGTGTTTGTACCATGTTGTACATGTTATCGTTGTCATTTGTGCTCGATGTGGGGCTACTTCTTGTTGCGTATTAATAACGGACCTGCGCAATGAAGAGCGAAAGAGAAGTCAAATATGTGTATATGAAAAATCTATAAAAAAGCATGTAAAAGTCTGTAAAAATTCAAAAAATAGTAAAAGGAACATGTGCACCTAATCCGTGATGAGTGAAAGGAGATAGAAAATGTCATGAACTACTATCGAAGAGTGAGTTTTTGGGTGATCTCACGCCAAGTGCAATTTTTGGGGAAATCTCACGCCAAGAACGATTTTTTTGGGTGATCTCATGCCAAGTGCAAGTTATTTGGATAATCTCACGCCACGGCAGAAGAGTGTTTGGGAGAAAGGTCTAGTGTTAATATCCATCCCTAATCTGCTTCTCGAATGTATACACCACTACGAGATGGTGTGATCAAACTTTTTCCACATTTGATCTAGTTTGATCCAAGTAAAAAAGGAGATAAAATTCATTCGATTGTTTGGAGGATTGTGCTCTGCATTATGAAAATCTGTTATGTGAATTACTAAAAAAATGTGTTGATTTGAGAAATTAATTTTAACTTAATCCTATTCATAGGTGTCCACGAAAGGTCGAAATGCCTAGGTGATCACGTCTATATCTAGGTGCTTTGGTGTATGTGCTAAAATGAGGAGTCAAGTCAAAATATTGGCCATTATGTGATTGTAATTGTTATGTTCTTGTATTGTGCATGTCTATACTAAAGTTATGAGTTTTTGTATGGGGTGAATGATTCACCCAATGTATGCCCCCGCATTTACGGTGCATACGACGTCTCTAGGAGGATGCGGGCCAAAGGAGAGGATTGAAATATAATATGAAATTATATCCCTTTAGGGGGAGGGAATATGCATGGTAGAAACCAAGGCACATGCAAATAAGATGACTAGAAATATGTGTTAGCGAAAAATTGACAAGCATGTTATATAAGACAATGTAAAAAAGCAATAGTGCATATAAAGTAGACCACGAAAATTGGGTTTCAAACATGGGACATCACTTACAATGTCGCAAGAAAATCAAGGCTGAAGTGTCCAAAAAGAATATAGTGTGCATAGAGTACATAGGGAATTTCCCACAAATAATGGCATACGAGTAGAAAGCGATGGTAAACTATGTCAAGCAATATGTAACTGACAACCATGGTGGAAAATAGTTCCCGTGAAGAAAATGTTGCACACGAAGCACCTTTCAGCATGTTAGAAAGATAAAGAGTGTGTCAAAGCATGTATGATCAATGGAACAAGCAATAGCGGTGTGCTAGTAAGAAAGGGAAGTAGTATAAAATGAAACAATAGTACATGTAGTGTGTAAGAATAGAAAATTAGATGCCCCCAAGAGCCTCGATGGGACTGGTAAGAGGTACAGTGCCAAGAATCAATGTTGCATGTAAGGATCTATAAGGAATCTACATTCACAACTAGAGAACAAGTAAATGATCATGTGTATATATGGAAATATAATGACATACGAAGTATCTGTCTATCATGTGAAACAAAGTGTACATATAACTATTATAAGCAAACAAGAGTATGTGCAACCAAAATATGTAGTATGATGTGAATGAGTGAGATGGAATTATATGCAATGTGAATGTTATAGGAGAAGCATGCCCCCCAAGTAGATGTGAATGAGCATGAGATTAGGTTCATTTATAAAAGACCCTGGAAATTCAAGAATGAAACATAGAACAAAAGTGTGTCATCAGAAATGGTTTGAAATATATGCTAGATAGATAGATAGATCAATGAAGTATAGAATGTAAAGAGTGTGAATGTGGTGAGGTTCATTTCAGATTTAGACCCTCAGAATCGAGTATGAACCGTGGAACTAGAGTGCATCATAAGGTAGTGTGATGTGAGAGAATACAATGTGAGTAAGATGTATCGTAAAGTGTAGAGTGTGAAGTATGTGAGGTTCATGGATTTAGTGAGCCCTCAATAGTCAAGTGTGAACTATAGCACAAGAGTGTGTCATAGGGAAGTTATTTGAAAATATGCGCTATGAAGCTCTTGTGCAAGATGCACTTGATAGCGAGCAATAACTAGATGTGTGGATGTAAAAATGAGCTTCCCCTCCTATTCTGTATGTAAAAATGCATTCCCCTATCCTTTGAGTGAGTGTTAGATGGATGCTTTAATGCTCTTAGAATGCCTTTGGATACAACCTTCGGTGGTGATAATATATGATTAGATCTTGGTCCTTTATTATGGTCACATAGCTTTGTATTTATATGATTCCCTTAGTTGAATTTCACAATTGACAACTGGAAGGCCGACCCATAAAAAAATAAGATCCCAAAAGATAAAAGAGGCCCAAAAAGGGTGAATAAGATACAAAGAGGTCGGGGGTGCACAAAGGGTGTCTACACTTATTCCTATTGGGCATTGTGTGTCTCATCTTTGTTGTGGTTTATACCATTTTAGATATTTTTACCTATAATTTTGTCTTGAATCTTACGATGAAAACTCCTTTCAAAATAATCTCTCTCTTTAATGTAAAGCGTCAAACTTCTTTACCTGGTCCTTTTCTAACCGCCCATCTCAATCTACGGTGTTGAACCCTTACTTCCTACTAGGTGCATGAGATTGAGCCTTGGGGAAGAATTTTCCTTCCCAACAATATTTTCACATCTATCTAGGTCTTCAATGTGTAACACATTTGGAGTTTCATTAGACGTCGATTTTTACAAATTGTGTTGTACTATTGCGGTTTGTCAACATTGTGATGATGTTTTTTCTTCTTTCAATTTGTTATTTTGTTGTACTTTGTTTACCTTTGCTATAGACCAATTACGGAAAAATTATTCACATCTTAGTTCACATATAACTTTAGTGTGGTTCCTTCCTATTCATATTGGGTTTGTTTGCAATGTTTGTTCTATGTCTTTTTATCGCTTACACGTGTTGTGTTTTTCTCCTAGTTTATTAAATAAGCCATGGTGTGTTTTCCTTTTTGCTATGTATTCAAGTTTGTTTGCATTTCTTTGCATTTTTTTTTCAATTTTTTCAAAACTCACAAAAATCCAAAAAAATCTAAAAATTATTAAAAATTCAAACAAACATTCACTTATCATCGAAATCCTACAACTGGAAAACCCTTGAAGTGAATCTTTCAACATTTCAACACAATCTTGGTAAAGTCATACTTTTATCTACTACCCTAGTGATCGTTCCAATATTACAACTATCACTTTCTTCCCTTTGCATGATAGGCTAACTCTGTTTGGGGCAAGTCACAAAATTGTTTTTCCTTCGCAATATAACTTCTCCTGGGGCAATTTCAACTCCAATCATTTACACAACAGATCCAACAAGAGTGTCATAAGGAGCATTTGCATCTACTTAATCATCATTGGTGTGCATTAGGGGCATAGTTGATTGTTTTCTTTTTTATTTTGTGTTGCATTGTTGATGTTTAATTTTTGGACCACTTAAGTAGTGCGATTAAATCTTGGTTCCTTTATAACCATGATGTATGTACCTACTTTGTATATTGGCTATGTTTTTATTTTTATTTTTATTTTTATTTTTATTTTGTGTGTGTGTGTGTGTATTCATGCGCATCTGGATTGACCATCTTGATTCCATCGTAACCATGGTGAAAAATCTGTTTTTCAACAACCAAAATAAGGTTTCTCTAAAATTATTCTCCAAATGACGCTCATGCTATGAGCATATTCTTTAACATCCTTGTTCTAATCCCTTGTCTTTTTCCTATCAAAAGGTTGTCCATCGTTTTGTCACGTCTTCCACTGCTTTGAGGGGAATTCCTCTACTATTCTACCTGTTGGGGCATCCTAATGCTTCATTGCTTTCTTCTCACTACTCTGCATGTGCATCTACTATCTTTAAAGAACTATTACTTTGCAATAACACTTTAAAGAGGGGAAAATGTAGACACCCTAAATTACACACATATTTCCATCTTATCCTAGTACACACCCCTGTTATTACCACCTTTACAACTGATTAACCATGCACTTGCACCCCTTTGGATTAATTAAATTAATCCTTAGTACCCTATTAGCTAAGTTAATAATCATTTATTAAACAAATGACTAATTAATTAGTGTGCAAATTATAACAACCACTTGGACTCCACTTTATCATCCCATTCAACTCCACTTGGATTCCACTTTACCACCCAATCAACTTCACTTCTAGAATCCTAGAAAGGTGAGTGAAATTAAATTGCACGTCTGATCACCTTTCTAGATGCAACTTCACAATTAATTACTTTACTACCCTCAATGAAATTTGTCTTATTGAAAATGTTACATGACTTCCTCAAATGTTATTTTTAGCATATGCATTCAACTATTTGTAACCAATTTACAACTACCACATAGTCTTATAAAACATGGGCTTATCCTCTTAAAAATCCTCTTAGATTTGACGAGAAAATTACTCTCATTAAATTACTCTCCAATATCTCGCATATTGAGGCTTTCTCATATGTCCGTAGCAATCTACATCCCCATTATGGAGGTCATTCAAGAGCACCCACAAATCTTTCACAAGGTTACATAAGATAAGCTTAATACAACCTTACATCAATGTTGGCATTAGAAAGCTACAAGAAGGTTTGCATTGTCTTCGCTTTTGCTTAGTTTTTCTCTACTCTCGGGACCATCTATGTAGATAGAAAAAAATAATTGTGTTATTTGATGCTTGAAATAATGCAACAAGATGAATTATCCATAGATGAAATCATCATTGAACATTGTAGATTCAATTTGTGAATTGGAATCAAGACCTATAATAGTTGAACAAATCATATGGACAAGAGGGGCAAAATAGTATATCATGGATAGTTTATAAGAAGCATGATGAAGTTCAAAAATGTAGACCTTAAAATACGTTGTTAAATTTTTTGTTTTCATTCATTTGAATGATCAGTATACAATCGGAGCACAAAATAACACTAGTAATGTTTTAGAGGGGCATGCGTATGGCATTAGATACATAGAGGGCATGTATTATTGTTATGGTGATAACGACTTATTGTCAAACTTGGTGAAATCATAGTGTGAGTTATCCTATGTGTCCTCCTCTCATGTTGGAGGGTCATCTCACATGGGTTAGGTTTAGGGTTAGGTTTAGGGTTTCATGTGTGTCATGCACTAGGGTTACTTAGCACCCTATATGTACCCCTTTTCTATTCATTTATGAGCATGCCAAGACACTCCGCTATCTTTTTCTTATGAACAAGCTTTGTTCGCTTATGCAAGTTTATTCAGTTATTGATCGATTCTTACTTGTGATTATGCTGGAGCTATTTTGATTCAACTTGAGTGCAACTTATTTGTGGTGCACAGTTTCTCGATATGATCCGTCAACTCTTTCATGGTATCAGAGCAGTGATCTGGTAAAACGTGCACTCGTTTTTAGTTGTGATTACTCTTGTTTTTTCGTTCCTCGTGCAAGTTTTTCGATCTTAATTTCTGTCCTTTCTTGCTAACGCATTTTTTTAACAAAGTGTTCTTGGAAAAGTTTTTTTGTGTTCTTTGAGCAGGTATCACCTTGAATTTTTTCACGGTTTCTACAACAAAACAAAAGGTTTTCTGGTTTTTTTTCTAAAAACTAGTTCTTTTTTTTTCTCTCTTTATTGTGTTTTTTTAGTCCTTTTTGCAGCTACAGGGTTTAATTTTTTTTTGGGGCATTCCACGGTGGAAGATCTCGTGTGTTGTGTATTGTGCGCATATGTCGTGTGCCCTAACCTCGCCGCGTCTCTTCATCGCGCCCTTCAAACCTTCTTTTTTCGTGATGTGCATTTTCTTAGCCGTTGGACTGTGGAATCCACGAGCACCAAACACACTGCCCCAAACAAACACCAAATGGATCCACGAACACCAAACCGCCCTCAAACAAAAACCACACAACAATTTTTCACGCGGCCAGGCAAGTTTTGGTAAGTGTTTTTTTAGTTTAAAATTCTTCTTCTAAATCAAACTCTTTTCACGTGGCTAGGCAAGTTTTTTGGTAAGTGTTTAAATTTATTTCCTTTTTTTTTAATTTCAATACGTGGTAAGTATTTAGTTTTCCAATACTTCACAATTTTTTTAGTTTGTTTTCAAAACTCATGCTTTTTAAAAAAACACACGTGGAAAGTTTAATTTCTTTAGTAAGTTTTTTTAGATTTCTTTCTCATGTTTTTAAATTGATTTCTTTCTAATCTAAACTCAAAAGTTTTAAAATTAGAATAGTTTGCTTTTTTAGATTTCTTTCTTTTAATTTAAAAATTGTTTTTTAAACCAAAAGAAGGAAAGTCCCTTTTTATTTTAATTAGGATTTACATCTTAATTAGTTTTTGTAATTAATTAGATTTAATTTGCTTAAATCTATTTTTTTATTAATTACAAAATAACCTATCTCTTTTTTCGATTTATATTAACAATCGTCTCTCAAATAACCTCTTTATCGTTTTTATTAAAAACTCCAATAGCTCTCAAAATAGTAAAATTGGGCGTTTTCAAACGATAAAATTTAGGCGTTATTGGCAATTTTTTTTTTCTCTAATCGTGCGCTCAAGTGTGCAGTGACACTTTGTGCACCTCTTTGTCTTCCAAGCTCCTTTCCGAGCATTCTGAAGACTATCTAAACTCCTTGAGTTCCCAAACCTTGTATTTCACCCTTATTATTGCTTGCAACTAGTGTGCATGTTTGCCACACCTGCAATGCAAAGAAGGAGTTTCTTTTACGACGTGAGACGTTTTTTCTCACCACCAGGGTTGGCTTTCGCCTCCTTTCTATTTTTTGCTTGTGCTTGTTTACGGTGTCCTTTTTTGCCTCCATGAAACATGATTGTTGTGGTCTCCTCTCTTTCTTATTAAGCTAATTGCAAGACAAGTTACCAAGTGTTTCAAACCACATGCACGAACCCGATTGTAATCAATGCACTAAACTATAAAGTGTCAAAAGGGGGTTATTATTGTCCCTCCGGTGGTAGTGTTTCTTTTACTCGCATTTCTCTCTCTCTCTCTCTCACTATGGATGCACTTTCAATTCCTTTGCTTACGCCGTTCAAATTTTTCAAATGGAGATCGAAAATAATAATGAAACTAAGGGGTAAAGGGTTATTCTACATCACCATGGGAACTGAGACTGAACCAGATGACGAACCTAAAAATCTAAGTGGTTAAACCATAGTGATGAAGCTTTAGGTCTTCTTTGCATGTTCGTTTCTCCTTACTTGCTCTTCCACATTGAGGCATCCGAAACACCTAAATTTGTGTGGAAAATGTTGGATGCGATGTTTGGACAACTAGATGACATGAGAGCACATGAGTTGGAAAACGAACTACTAGGGTTAAATCCTAGTGACTTTGAAAACCTACAAGCTTTCTTCTCAAAATTTGTCCACATTAGATTATTGTTAAAAGGATGTCAAGTAGAAAAGAAAGATTCTCAACTGATCTTGTCAATTCTCTCTAAGCTAGGTCCCAAATATTCTGTCTTTGTGTCAACTTTCTATGCTACAAAAGCTACTTTGGGTGATACTTGGACTATGCCCTCCTTTGACTATTTTTCATCCCAACTCATTCAAGAATAGGACAAACTCATTCAAATGGGGTCTCTCAAGTCCAAGTCACATGCTGATCGAGGATCATTTCTAAAAGTTCCCTAAACATCTCTAAATGGTTTTAGTGCATAAGATCATCTCGAGAGCTTTCCAACGACTGTGAGAACGCGACAAACGGACATCGGGAGCTCTAGATATGTTCGGTCAAAGTTCAGATAACGAGAAAGTCAACTCTGGTCAACTGGTCAATATTTGGACCAATCGCACTGTGACACGTGGCTTGCCAACACTCGTCGAATTCGCTCGATTTGCCTATCGGGAGATGACAAGTGGACTACAGGATTACCGAGTTAATTTATTTCTAGGCCACATTGTATGGGTCGAAATTATATTGGTAAGGCCACTTTTCAAATGCCACATATATATATTAATGTTTAAAACATTAGTATTAAACCATGTTATTGCTAAGCACGTGGGTGGTGAAGCGGTTGTTTGGGAGGCATTAAGCCCTGCCACGTGGAAGAAGGAAATTGAAGCGGTTGTTGGGGGCGGTTATAAGCCCAACGTGGTCTTTTGACCACTTCATGCGTGGAAAGGCTTAATTAAAGCCTTAAACAATATTCCCTCTCCTTAGCCGCCCACATGGGATTTTAACCCATTTAAAAATATAGCCGCTCCATATGGGATTATATGTAATCCCATCAACTATGCTACGGGATTAGGCTAATATTAGCCTATGGATAATATGCAAGTGCATTATTTTTGGGCCCTAATTTTGTATAAATAGGGAACCCATTCTATTGTAATGGACACACATTACACACCGGTGCAATGGAGAAGCTCATTGCTAGAGCACAGAATGGTGGACACCGGTGCAACACACAACTCAAGCTTATTATTTGTTAAGCTTGTTGTGGGATGTGTCAACAGGTATTGTCTATTGGCCTATTATTTTAGGCAATATTAGATGAAATATTTGTGATTGGGAGTAAATTGTAAACTACCCAATAGGCCCATTGAGCCACACCAATTACTTGCAAATCCTGGATTGTCGACCGGAGTGCTAGCTTCGCATTGTTTGCGTCGGGAAGGCCGATCACTGTACCAAGGAGATTGTGACGCCAGAAGGTGGAAGTCGGGTGCTATTTTTCACCCTTGTCGCCCAAGAACCGTGTGTCTTGGTAGGCAAGTAAAATTCCATTAGATTTTCTTGTGAAAGTACTATTGTAACTTCAAGTTTTGACTAAAGTGAACGGTTCGATCACGAACTCGGAGACGTAGGCAATTACCGAACTCCATAATCAATCGTAATGCAATTGTCATTTTTGTCTTGCATTATTTTAAAATTGATTACTTAAAAAGAGTAAATCATCGGCAAATAATTAAAGCCTACAAGGGTCCGAGATCGTGTAGTAATAATCGATTATTTTCGGATCATGTTTAGGTCCGAGATCGTGGTCGTAATAATCGATTATTTTCGGATCACATGCCCTCGTAGCAAGTACTAGCAGGGAAAGAAGACTAAAAAGAAGAAAGAAAGAAAGGATCAACCTAAGAAAGAAACCAAGACCAAACCTAAAAATGACACAAACACTTTGACTTCTGAGCCTAAGGCACAAAAAAGAAAGTATTTGTGTTCCTATTGCAAGAAGTCTGGTCATGACGAGCAACATTGTTTTAAGAAACAGATTGATCACTTATCTCATTTACTTGAGAAGAATAAAATAAGTGTTCCTGAATCCATAAAACAAAGTGCTCCGAAGGCCGAGTCTTTGATGCAAAAGGTGCTAAAAATGATAAGAAGAAAGGAAAGGCCCTTGTAGTTAGAGTTGCTCCTTCATCGACATGGATTATAGATTCTCGGTGCCTCGCACCACATGGGTTCTTCACATGTTGAGTTTTCCAACATCGAACCTTGTGGTATGTCCCAAATCACGATGGGTAATGACACACAGTGTCGGTTTCCGGTAGTGGATCGGTAGAGATGGATGGGGAACATTTAACCAAGTGTTGAGTGTTCCTGATCTCTCTACCAATCTTCTATCGGTTTACCAAATTACTCACCTTGGTGAAGGAATGTGAGTGGAATTTGGTCCTAACTCGGTGATTATTCGTGAGCTTAACAATGACACTACAGTGGCTGAGGGAAAGGTAGATCACCATTCATGATTGTACACCTTCTCCCACTTTACTTCTGATTCTACGCCCACTGCCTTGCTCACTCATGCAAATGAGGTTAGTAAGATATGGCATGAGCGTTTTGGACATCTAAATTATCGCTACCTTGAACAATTGAGCCAAAACGAAATGGTCAACGGGTTGCCTCGTGTCAAGTTTTCTAAGGGTCTTTGTGAGGGTTGTACCCTTGGAAAGCATCCTGAAAAGAACTTTGACAAAGGAAAATCCTGGAGAGCCACTTGTCCTTTGGATCTTGTTCACAACGAATGTTTCTGGTCCATTTCCTTCTCCTTCATTTACTAGAGCTCTTTATGTGCTGACCTTCATTGATGACTATTCACGATATACTTGGGTATATTTTCTTAAGCTTAAGTCTGAAGTCTTTGAACATTTTCAGGACTTTAAGGCTCTTGCTGAGAAACAGCGAATGGTCTATCAAGGTTCTTCGAACTGAAAATGGAGGTGAATATGTAAATAATAGGTTCATGGATTTCTCTACTTCTGAAGGGATCTCTTTGCAAAGATACGATTGCTTATAGCCCTTCGCAGAATGGAGTCGCAGAAAGAAAGAACCGTACTCTGAAGGAGATGGCCACTTGTATGATTCACTCGAAGTCTCTTCCTCCACAGTATTGGGCCAAAGCATTGAATTGTGTAAATTACATTCAGAACCATGTTCCACACAAGGAAGTAAGAGGGATGACACCATTTGAAGCCTGGTTTGGACGCAAGCTTGATGTTGAGCACTTTCGAGTCTTCGGATCCAAGGCTATGGTTCATATTCCCAAGAAGAAACGCAAGGCTTTGGAACCACAATCCAAACCTTGTATCTTTGTAGGGTATCCTGATGGCGTGAAGGGATATCGATTGATGAATCCTACTTCTCATGAGTTGTATATTGAGAGAAGTGTTAAGTTTGATGAGTCTTCTTCGACTTCTACTTCTCCACCTATTGAGGTTCTTCACTCGCTTGATTCAAATTCTGACTCATCAGATGATGATACTTGTTGAGCGTGCTCCTCTTCCGATCCTCCCGACCATCAGACCTTTGAGTCTTTTGATTCTGACAGTAGTGATGATGAGGACTATGTCCCTTCTCACTCAAGTGAAGAATCTTCCGACTCTGAGCCTAATCCTCCTAGTCCCCTTTGGGCTAGGAAAAATTTACTGCAAGTGCTTTGGAGATTTAGTTGGAGATACTTGGATATGAGACGTACTCACTTAGAATTCGTTGGACCCCACTCTTTCTTTGCCTCTGGATTCGATCCACAGTCTTTCCAAGAGGCTTCGGTATCCTTGAGTGGTATTACTCGCCATGGATGAGGAGTATTCCTCTCTCATGAAGAACGATACTTGGGATCTCACCACTCTTCCGAAAGGAAGAAAAATCGTTTGGTGTAAGTGGGTGTTCCGAACAAAGTATGGAGTAGATGGAGATGTCGAAAAGTTTAAAGTGTGATTAGTAGCTAGGGTTTCTCCCGAGATAGTAGGCGTTGATTATACTAAAACCTTTGCTCTGATTGCGAAGATGACTTCTATTCGATCGACCTAGCCATTTACTTCACGTAGCAAACAAATGGAAATTCCATCAAATGGACGTTAAGAGTGCCTTCCTTCATGGTGACCTAGAGGAAGAGATCTATATGGAACAACCTCCGGGTTATGTCCAAGATTCCTCCCTCGTTTGTAAGTTAAAGAAGTCTCTTTATGGCCTTAAACAAGCCCCTCGGGCTTGGTATGCCAAGATGGACTCCTTCTTACTTACATCAGGTTTACTAGGTGTCACTCGATCCAAATGTTTATATTCTACTATAGCAAGATGACTCCATATTCATTCTTGTTTTATATATTGATGACTTGTTGATCACATGCAGCTCTTCCTCTATTATTGATTATGTGAAGATTGCCTTAGCCAACAAGTTTTCCATGACTGACTTAGGTCTGCTTCATTACTTCCTTGGGATCCAGATTTCACAATCTGACTTGGGAATCTTGATTTCACAACCTAAGTATGCTCTTGATTTGCTAGCTCGTTTTCAGATGTCGATTGCAAGTCTTCTCCTACTCCTTTTCTTTTTGGGGTTAAGTTGGTTTTAGATTGCTCTACTCCCTTGGTTGATGGTACTCTTTATCGACAGTTGGTGGGGAGCTTGATTTACTTGACTCACACTCGACCGGATTTATCATATGTTGTTGGGATTGTGTTCATATTCATGCAGAGCCACATGAGCTGCATTGAAAGCAAAAAAAATGGATCCTTCATTATGTTGGTGGCACTTATGCGATGGCATTCACTATCATGGAGGGTTGATATTGACTTGATTGGATTCACAGACAGTTCGATTGGGCGGTGACTTAGATCATCATAAATCTACTTCTAGCTATAGTTTCTCTCTTCTTTGGAGTCTTATTAGTTGGTCTAGCAAGAAGCGCTAAGAATGCAATTGCGATATCATCTACAGAGAGGCAGCAGCGCGCTTCCACGAAGCTATTTGGCTACAAGTGTATTCGACAGTTTGGCATCCACTTTCGGCGGCCTATCATTATCTACTATGATAACACGAGCACTATCTCTATTTACATAAATACGATTTAGCATCGTGACGAAGCACATTGAGATCGATATGCACTTCATGGAGCTTATTCATGATGGTATCATCGACATTCAAGACATTGGATAGCTAATCGATTGCAGATTTATTCACCAAGCCCTTCACCGAGATGAAGTTTCTTCACTTACGGTCTCTTTGGGTGAAGTCTTATGCAGCTGCCCATCTTCTTCGGGCTATGTAGTCCTTCTTTTCTTCTTCTTCTTCTAGGAAGATTGTGTTTATATATGGGCACCTTATCAGGCCTTTAGTTGCCGGGCCCCATTGGCACATCTTTCTTAGTTGTTTAGGAGTGTCTTCCTCTTCCGTCTGACTCATCACAGCCGCTACCCCAGCTTTGATGAAGGGGGTGTTAGTGTGAGTTATCCTATGTGTCCTCCTCTCATGTTGGAGGGTCATCTCACATGGGTTAGGTTTAGGGTTTCATGTGTGTCATGCACTAGGGTTACTCAGCACCCTATATGTACCCCTTTTCTATTCATTTATGAGCATGCCAAGACACTCCGCTGTCTTTTTCTTATGAACAAGCTTTGTTCGGTTATGCAAGTTTATTCAGTTATTGATCGATTCTTACTTGTGATTACGTTGGAGCTATTTCGATTCAACTTGAGTGCAACTTATTTGTGGTGCACAATTTCCGATACGATCCATCAACTCTTTCAAAATCTATCTCACCTACATGATAACACTCATCATACATCTGCATGTCATCCATGTCATTCGACCATATTTTTATGTGTGTTTATCAATTCTCCTATACTTGATTTTTTTGTGAAACATGATATGTTTTCCATGTTGTGTGTGTTTAGTAATGTATGTCAAAATTTTATGAGATTTAAACTTATGACCTCCACATGTATGATTACGACACCTTACCGATTGCGTTGCAAAAAAAAATTAATTGTCATTTCTTAATATTTCTATATAATTAAGACTAATGGATAGTTTGATTAATGCCCACTAGGATGCCGCGATGGTTTGTAAAGCATGGTTATAATGCCATACATCCAACATTCTATTATGTATTTTGGATAGCCACATGCCTCAAACTTGTGTGTGCAACAACTAGGTAGCATCAACATGTTAGAGTTACATTGTTTGGGTGAACATGTGGAAAGGAAAACTCAAAACATAGGATTGGAAAGATATCCCACATGTATGGTATCAATTGAAAATGAACATTTATATTCAAAAGTGCATGTAGGTAATGATTAGTTAATTGTATTATAATATTTTGATGATTTTGTATACACTTTTGTGTCATTCTCTTTCATTTTCACTATTCCAATTTTCGACTCATGATGTTCATGCAAAAACCTAAAATGGTGTAGAAATAAGTGTCAACACTCCAAAGTTAGCACTACTCATTTTAAACATTGACATAAATAACATCAAAGATGATGTAGATAACCTCGCTTCATTCTCTAACACAAACAACACAGGATTTTATGAGGTTTACTTTGCTGATATTAAAATTAAAATAAATCTCAACTAAAAACATGTGGATAAAAATGTAATGCAAAATAAAATTTACATTTTAATTTAAATTTCAAAAGTTTTATATAGTAGACCAATATACTACACCTAAATCTTATTATTGAAGGTATATATAAATTTTTAATCCAGGATTTCATGTTTGCTTTTACTATCATTTGAATAACAAAATATTTGGACATTCTTCACACCCCATTCTAACCTTTGACATCTCCATTTCTAGAACCAAAGGAATTATATTTGAAAATAAATTATAGAATTGTGAATAGTTAAATGAAAAGTAACCAAATAAGATCTTAACAAGTGCAACAATGTTCTCGACTCTCAATTAAAATTCATTTTTCTCCTTTGTGTCTTATAAATAAAACAAATTCAACTTGTGTTGTGTAAAATTATTGTGATGATTGCATCAACATATTATGAAAATTTTGTAAACACTTTTTGTGTCATTTTTTCATTTTTAGCATTCTTCCATAAAATTTTGACTCTTAATGCGGCACAAATGCCCTGAAATGGTGAAGAAATAGTTTCAACCCTAGAGCAAAGTTACCTCTAGTTTTACAACATTGATGCAAATAGCATTATATTTCAAATGATGATGCAAATAGCATTAGAGTTGATGCGAGATAATGTCACTTTGATTCTCTAACACAAATATCATCGATTTTATGACGCGACTTTACTTGATTTTGAAATAAAATTGAGACTTCACACAACATGTGAATAAACATGTGATGCAAAATAAAATTGATGAAATTTAATTTAATTTTGAATTTCAACGATTTAATAAATAAGACCAATTTACTACCCCTAGAGTTCATTATTGAAGAAATGTGTAAATTTTGAACTAGGGTTTCACATTTACTTGCATTATCATTTAAATAACAAAATATTTGCACATTATTGATACCCCATTCTAACTAATTTTGATATCTCTAATTCTAGAACCAAAAGAATTATATTTGAAAATAGGTTATGGGCGTGACTAGTTAAATGAAATGTAATTAGTTAATAGCTTAACAACTACAACAATGCTCTCAACTCTCAATCAAAATTCATTGTTCTCCTATTCCTCCTATAAATAGAATAGATTCATATTTTCTTTTGTAAAATGATTTCAATGATTGCATCACCACATTTTGTCAATTTGCGAAACACTTTTTATGTCACATAGATTGTCAACTCCTTATGTTGATACAAAACCACTGAAATGGTGCATAAATAGTGTCATGTACACTCCAAAGTTAGCACTATTTTTTAAAACACATTGACACAAATATCATTATATTTTCAATGAAGACTCAAATAACATCAACAATGATGAAGATAATGTCACTCCATTATCTAACTCCAATGGTGTCATTTTTTTGAGGTTGACTTTCTTGATTTAAAATAATACTCAACACAACATGTGAATAAAAATGTGATGTAAAATAAAATTGACGATTTAATTATAAATTATAAATTATAAATTTCAAAAGTGTGTTGTCTACTCAAAATTCCCCTCTCTAACAAGAACAAATTTTGAAAATTTTGAGTCTTAAGTGCTTTTTTCGAGATACCCAGTCGTGAAGTCGAAAGAATCTAAGTTTTGGGTCATTTTGTAAGTATTTCGCAGCCGAACTTTCTGTCTCACTGTCCCCAAAGTGCGAAAGTGCAAGTTGTTCCCGATCGGCCGAAATCCCAAACTGTCCCATTCTCGGCCCGCCGTCGGAACTTTTTGTCCCAGTGTGTCCCAAAACTTTTGTGCGAGCTTTCCCATTTTCGGCCGAAACTCTGAACCGCGTGCACTTCGCGCATTTTCGTCCCAAATATCCCAAAGTCAAAAGTGCAAGCTTCCTCTTTTTCTACTGAAGCTTCCTGGTCGCGACTCCGAATTTTCTGTTCCAAAAGTCCCAAGTCCAAATAGGCCTGCTGGTCCCATTTCGGCCGAAATGCCTGAACCGCGTACCTCGCGCATTTTCGTCCCAATTGTTCCAAAAGCTTTTGTGCATTCTCTCTCCATTTCGCCCGAGCCAGCGTGTTTCATGTGCATTCGCGTCTCTCACCTGCTCCAAGCGTACCAAGTGTCATTCACACTTAGCTTTTCCCGCTCATTCCGAATATGACGCTCTTTCAAATTGGTGGTGGTGTATTCAATGCGCATTAAATTCATTCCGCTCCTCAAACGGCTATATAACCAAGCATACCACCTTCGCATTTTTCACATTGCTTTCTTGCTATCATTTGCTCAAACCCTTGCGCAACCTAGTTCCCTTGCAAATTCCTTCCAGTGCGGGTCGCAGCTTCCGAATCTATCAATATGAAGATCAAGTTTCGTGGACAGGAGCAAATTTCTCCACTTGAGTCTCGCTGTTAGCAATATCGAGACAAGAAGCTCGCCATCTCGACTTCGCGATTTTTGGTCAAGAATGACAGATGCAAACCCTACGCCGATGGCACAGATGATTAATGATAGCGGTTTGGCTTTCGCCGGAGGTTTCCCTATCTCAGTGCAGTGTGCTGATGCGGTACTTTCATGCGGAGCTCACTTCGACCCCGATTCGAGCGACTTGACAAATGTACACGGGGAGCTCATTGCCAAGCTGGACGCTGCTGCCATTAGGACTGCTCTGAGGATTCCGGAGATGGACAATGCTATAGTCGTCTCTCGGGATCAAGCACAGGCCATGTTTGACCAAGACAGTGATAAATATAAAGCTCGAGTGGCGAGGTCTTGGTTGAAGAACCCTAGGAAAGGAGCTTCTCGTCTGACCAAAACCCTCTTCCGGGCGGATTTCAATGAAGAATTGTCAGATTTTATAATCCTGCTGGCTCGGGTTATGGGTTTGCCCTCAACCAATGAGTTTCATTTCTCGGATGTGCCCGCCATCGATGGTGTGCGAGGGAACGCAAAACATCAATTGGGCAGAAATCATAAGCATGAATTTGGCCGAGCAATTAGCCAATGTGCAACAAACAAAGAAGTTCTTCATGACTTCGTATCTGATGTATACCCTAGCAGCGTCACGGCAATGGTTTGGCTTTTCCTACATCGATGCACACAAAGACGATCCAAAGGTACGCTATTGCCCGCATTCACCCTAGAGACCAAAGAATCGGAATTTCAGAAGGGTCAATGATGCCTTCACCATGTACGTGGTCAGATTGCTCGAAGGTGACACCGCCAGGAGGTTTTCAGACGAAGCTATGAACCTGATATCACAATATGGAGCCTATTTCATTCAGTTCAGGAAATTCTCTTATATCAGGCTTGCTGGCTATGAGAACACTCCTCTGCGGCTTCCCATGTTCTGCAACGACAAAATGGCCTTGATTGAGATATGCGCAGCAATCGACAAGTTGCGCACGTAACTTCGCAGAGACAAGAAGATTTCTGCTTACACTTTCCCATCTCTCTCGGGAAACTACACATGCAAAACGGCCCCGATGCTCGTAACGTAGAAGAGCCCCGATCCCTATCATCGCTCATTTCTTCAAGCCAAGAACCTGTTTTGACTTGAAGAAGTTCATTGAAAGGAACATCAAGATAGTCTATCATCACAGGGCAGATACAGAAGACTACTGGGCCGACTGTGCAGATGATTTTGAAGCCAGAAGAAGGCATTGTGGCAAGTTCTCCCTGCAATTGATCCAAGAACTCGATGCCTGTACCAAGTTCCCAAGGTCTCCAGGATGACAATTCTGAGCCATATTCATATGAATACGAAAATGTGATTAAGCACACCCCTCTGGAGGACCTGGATTGGAACAGAAAAGAAAGAGATGATCTGGCTGAGATTATTGCCCCAGTCTTGATCAGAACTAGGGTCTGGCTCAGTAAGAAGATCCGAGAATTCAAGAGGCACTCAGGAGAATCCAGCTCCAAAGATGATTCGACACCCATAAGGGAGGCATCGGTTGCAGTCCGGGACACCAAAGAAAATCCCCTCCCGCCTCAATAGCTCAGGGACTTGTAGGATCTACTCCTTCTCCATCTACCCAGGTATACAAGAAGAAACTCAAAGAGGTAAAGAAGGAGCCTGCAGAGGATGACCCTCCAAGAAAACAGGCAGAGTTGCCTATGGGTCCAGAGAACATCATCGTTCTCAGTGAAAGTGAAGACAGTGAGGTGCCAATTCCTGCAAGTGCTCCTGAAAATCCAGCAGATAAAGATAAAGAAGTCCAGAGCACCGAACTTCCAGATACTACTGATTCTTCTGCCGCCATTACCTCCAGTGTTCTGCCTACATCTCAGCTTGAGTCAACAGCTGCACAGACCTTGAGTGTCATGAGCTCCCTGTCTCTTGGTCCCCTTGCTTCTCCTGCAGATTCTTCTTTCTCTTTTGCTTGGGTGCAACCTCTGGTTGATAAAAGGAAGAGAAAATCCTCCTCTCAAAGCTTGGGACCAAATTTTGATGCTGTAGCAGCCTTGTTGGGCACCACTCCTTCTCGTGCCAAGAAAGCCGTAACTACTTCCGTGGATTGTGTCGATGCTCGAGGTCAGCAATTCCTGGAGATTGCTAAGCCCACAGTAGACAAATCGGAATCAGAGTTGCTGACATCCGACTTGGAACTTTCAAGGATCCCTATGGGAGAGTCTACTCCTGAAGGTGAGATTCATAACCTCCAGGAAACAGTCACCAGAGTCATTGGAAGGGTAGAGAAAGGGCAGCAGACGATTGAACAGCTGGAAGAACAAGCCCAAGTTCTCACGAGTTTCATCAAGTCACTCTTGTCTAAGGACAAAGTTTTAGACCCCACTCCCTTGACTGCTCTACCCCCTCCTGTAATTCTAAGCCAAGATGAAGTGCAAGAAATTAAAGATATGCACAAGTATTCTGTCTATGGTAGAGCTATCGAAGCCATGGTGGATGACATGCTTGTTGCCGGGCTAAACTTCATCGACGAAGCTTTTAAGCTACATGGAAAGGTAGACAAGTTGCAACATAAACTATCCTCTACCATTGAAGTTATGAATAAGGAGCTTAAACTTTGGGGCAGTTGCATTGTAGACCTTCGCCTCATGGGACAGACAGATGAGAACATCTTACTGGCGAGTAAGATTTTCGATGATGCCGAAGATAATCTATCAAAATCCTGGGTCTACAGTGTAGAGTGGAAAATCGTAGTCCCTAAGAGGTCAGAGGAGAAATGAAGAATAGCTTGCAAAAGGAGAAGCTTTCAAGACGCTAAGCAAATGCTCGCTTTCAAAGATATGCATTGTTATCTTCAGGATGAGAACTCTGGCATTCCCTCGTCCTTGCAAGAAATCAAAGCTCAGTTCAGAGCTTTTGTCAAAGATAATCTTTTCAAGGAAGACTCCATCTCTAAAGACAAGATAAAGGAAATTTGTTCTCTCCACCGCCATTGAAGAAGCAAACAAAGACTATCATACTCACGCCGAGTTCGATAAAGAGATGGAGAAATGCTCGGGATTTTGGACTCGGCCTCGCAACTAACACATCACCCCTCGTGGCGTAGATATAGCTGAGTCATTGAAGAAGTTCAGGCAGCGGATTCTGAAGACAATGGGTCCCTCCCAGTAGCCGGCCACCTGTCTCCTCCTTCTCTCTTTCTTTCCTCTTCTTTCCTTTCTTTTCGTATTCGTTGTAATTAGTTAAGGTATTGCAACCGGCAATACTTAACTATTCTTTATTTAAAAGAAACGGTTACAAATCGTAACCGACTTGTAAGCTATATAATGGCCTTTCCACGCCATTTTAAAAGGAGGAAGAACTTGGCATACTCTCAAATTAAATAGATCTTGAACGTATCAATACAAAAGGGCTTTTCTTTTCATTCTCTATCCGAATCTCTCGTATCTCTGTGTTTTCCTTTAGTATTGTGAAGATTATTTTGTACCTAATTCGTTAGTCTTGCTGATTGCTTTTGCAAATACAAAGTGATCTCGCACGACCAAGAAAGAACTTTGTGTCTTTGATTAATGAATCAAGAAGGTCGTTGAAGAACTTTGTGTCTTTGATCTTATTCATTAATACAAATAATCTTGTTCCAAATTCCCGCAACTTCGCACTCGTAAAGAATTATTCTCATATCTACAATTCCAAACGTTTGCTATTCTCGCTTATCTTCGTACTCTTTCCTCACCTCGTTCAGAATCGATGATCTTTGTGGAAAACATTTTCGTGGTATCCAAGTTCAACCATAAAATGACATTCTCAGTATATTTGTAAATAAGTTTGTGTCTCAATAAGGGAACCTCTCCCATTAAAGAGGAGGGACTTCTTGTCCCCGATCATTGTTCTTCTAAAAAGTCCTATCTCGAAACCAACAGCTTTTGGCGACTACTGGGAAAATCGCATTCCAAGATTATAATTTTTTCGATCATCCTTTGATCCGCGACTCCACGCTTTCACTCGAGGGAGAAGGGCCCTCGTATCGAAGATTCTCGCCAGCTTTGGAACAACAGGTTTTCCTTTCCCTTCAAATAGAAGAACTCGCTCAACGAGCACTCCGCCTGCTCGAGATAGAAGTCCTACACACACCCGGCCAGCCCTAATCTGCGAGCTCGATCCTTGTTGGTGTTAAAGTTCCCTTCGACCGTATTCCCAAGAAGAATGGCACAATTACCATGGGGACAACGTGTCGGACCTCCGGCTCTTGCACCCTTTGCATGAGTTACCTCGAGGTAACCGAAAGAACTTCCCAAAATTTAAAGGAGATGGCAAAATTCACCCTGATGAACATATTGCAGCATTCATAGTTGCATGTGGGGTCTTGGGGTTGAACATGAAGACGCCTCGCAAGACTGCTCATTGAGACATTACAGATAATGTCACGATCGGTTCTATCACCTTCCTACCGGTGCCATCACCGACTGGACTACCATGAGAACTCGGGCCAAAACCGTTTTAAGCCGGCGAAGATGTGCATGCCCCGCTTGCCTGTGATTTCTCGTATAAAGAAAGATCCATCGTAACCCATGAGAGAATTTGTGGCTCGGTTCAGCAGATTGATCAACAAGATTCCTGCAAATACTCGGCCGGTTGATCAAATTCAAAATGTTTCTTTTGAATGCCCAAACGCCTAAAGTCGCTTATGCTCTAAGAAGGGCTAATCTTGGAACGCTAGTTCGGATCAAGAACTCGGGCATTAGTATCGAGGACGACTGATCATGTCGTGGAAGTTGAAAAGAGATCCTCTCAAATCGAAATCGCTGCTTCTTCCTCTTCCACCTCTGACCCACCCCGATCCATTAGTCCGTAAACTTGCAAATGATCTAGTGGCTATAAAGAAACAATTAGCCCAAAGATGCACCATATGCGCAGATGTTCCGAGAAGAAATTTTCAACCCGAAACCGTCTCACACCCCACACCGATCGGGCACTTCAAGGGCCTCCCACAAAGTCCCTGTGAACGCAACCTGTGAAGTTGAAGAGCCAGATGATGACGTGGACGAAGAAGCTCGTGAGGAGTTCCTGGAAGAATTTGACGATGAGGCGGAAGAACTCGAAGGATCTCGGGTTAATTTCTTTACCACCGAAGGCACTGATGATGGAGATAACTATGATGAAGTGGTAGCAGATATGAACAGTGAATCTTTTGCTGTCATGACTCGAGAACAGATGAGGCAGAAGGAGAAAATAACACAGCCCACGAAGAAATCTAAGGAACACACAAAGAACCATTCCTCGTAATTGCTGTAAGAGGATCCCCTATCCCGACCTCATCTGCACCAAAGGTAAGTACTGTCGACACTGCTCCCAAAGTTTCTTCTTCTTCCTTTTCTCCTAAAGTTGATAAATCTAGAATTCCAAATGATGATGGCCCATCCACCTCTGGATCCTTTGATATTGTTGATCATCTTAAAAGGACTAAGGTTCAAATTTCAGAAGCTGAATACTACCAAACCCATCCAAAAGCTTTTGCCAAGATGATCCAATTTGTGAATTCCCATTCCAAGACCACCTCCAAAGGCCTTTTGCCCACACCTCCTACTATACCACAGCCTAGTCCTGTAGAAATGCCGTCACTCGCCGAGACAAAATCAAGCCTTTTATGTTACCCTCCTTATAGCGGCCATAGGCTTAGAATCGTGTCATAGATTCCGGCCTCGATAATGTGATGCCCGCCAAAGTAGCTCATGCTTTAGGCTTGACCCTTACTCGCATTTCTTATGGATCTTGCTACTCCATGGAAAGTAAGGAAGTACCTTTGGTGGGAAGGATTAAAGATGCACAAGTGGCTTTTTGTCGCTTTTACCTGAAAAGAAGGTCTTGGCTACCATACTAGTAGCAGACATTCCTCCTTCCTATGGAATGTTGCTAAGCGAAACTTCAGAAGATGTGGGTGGAGAGATTCAAATGGATGGTCACACGCTCTCATACCAGTCAATGGACAAATGAAGAAGCTACTACCTGAGAAGCAGTCCGAGTACATTGTGCAGAAGACAGATGATCCCAAGGCACAAATACTCTATGAGGACAGGGGCCATGGTAATTACATGATTTTGTCCCCTGATGAAATCCGACCCTGCAAAATATCACCTAAAGATCCCAATGGTGTCTGGATCTTAGAATTTGATGGCAGTTGTTCTTCGGCTGGTTCTGAGCCGGTGTTCTTTAATATCACCCGAGGGCTGCCTGTACCCCTTTTCATTCAAATTGCAGTTCGAGAACACTAACAATACAAAGCAGAGTATGAGGCTCTCATCCTTGATTGCAAGTGGCCAAAGAACGAGGTGTAAAAATCTTTGCTCGTGGTGATGCAGAGCTGATTGTGAAGCAAGTCGAAACCTGCTTTGTAAAGAACGGAGGTCAAGCATTATCGGAATCGGGTTTGGGATTCAATTGAATTCCTTGATGCCTTCTCCATCAAGCAATTCCCAGAGAAAAGAACAAGAGCCGATTCCCCTCGGCCGTCTCGTGGTCATTATTGATTCCTCATCCTGAATTCTCTCAGGATAAATTCACTATTGAGATGGTCCACCGACCTAGTGTCCCTGACAATACTAACAACTGGCAAGTCTTCAACGACGACCAGCATTTGCTTTCCTTCCTGGAGCTCAAGGGCAATTTTGAACAACTGTATTTCGAAGGAAGTGACAACTCGCCTCGTGAGAGAGCATGTCTTCGACCAAGCCGTCACCCAAGGAGAAGAAACTGATCAGGAAGGGTGCATTAAGCTCAAAGGAAACAAGATCCCCAAAGGTTTGGTGAGTTTGGAGGAGTTGTTTGATAAGCATGACAGGTACGTGAGATCTAAAGCTTCCATTGGACCTCGGCAATCAGCTGAGTATGATAAAATTGATATTGGGAGTTCTGATGACCCGAAGCTGGTAAATATCGGGAAGTGTTGCACATCAGATGAAAGGAGAAGAGCAATTGACCTTCTAAGGAAATATAAGGATGTGCTTGCTTATTCTTATGAAGATCTAAAAGCCTTCAAGCCAAAAGAAATGCAACACTCTATCCCTCTCAAGCCAGGAATCAAGCCTTTCAAGCAGAAGCAGAGGCAGTATAACCCAAAGATAGCTGACACCATATTTCAGGAGATTCAGAAACTGCTAAAGGCTAAAATCATCTTTCCCATTCACCATTCGACTTGGATTGCAAACATTGTACCTGTTAGGAAGAAGAATGGGGAGATCCGTATATGTGTTGATTTCAGAACCCGAATCAGCCTCTCTCGAAAGATAACTACCCTCTCGCCTATGATGGATCAAGTTTTGCAAGCTGGTAATGTGCTCGAGATGTTATCTATGCTCGATGGCTTTTCTGGATACAATCAGGTAGAGGTCGATACTGCTGATCAACATAAGACAGCCTTCACAACTCCTTGGGGTACCTTTGCCTACAAGAGAATGCCTTTTGGGCTGATTAATGCCGGTGCCACCTTCCAGAGAGCTATGGATCTGGCTTTTGGAAGCTTGAAAGGAAAATGTATAGTCATATACCTTGATGACCTGACAGTGTTCTCAAAGACAAGAGCGGATCACTTCGACCACTTGGAAGCAGTTCTGCAAAGATGCCGAGAGCATGGGATTTCCTTAAATCCTAAAAAATCTGTCTTCTGTGTTACAGAGGGAAAGCTATTAGGACACATTGTCTCAAAGGATGGCATCAAGATTGATCCTGAACGAGTTCAAGCCATCCAACAGATTCCTCTCCCTACTAGTAAAAAGGGCGTGCATTCCTTTTTCGGTAAGATCAATTTTCTAAGAAGATTCATCCCTGATTTTGCTGAATTAACTTTGAATATTTCTCAGATGATGAAAGGAAAGCAAGCATTTGGTTGGTCTTCTAAAGGAAAGGAATCCTTTGAGGGTATCAAGAAAGCTATAGCTAAAACTCCAGTTTTGGCCTGCCCTGATTTCAGCAAGGATTTCATTATCTATCACTACGCTACGTATAGTACTGTCCGCTGTCTTAACCCAAGAAGATCTCGATGACATGAGCTACCAATTGCCTTCATGAGCTATATCCTGAAGAACCATGAGCTAAAGTAGACCATGATGGAGAAGCATGCTTTTGCAGTAGTCAAAGCCGCTGCAGCCTGCTTCTATATCCTCAACTCTCACTCTTTGGTGCTGGTTCCAGATACGACGGTTAAGTCAATCCTTACACAGCAAGAATTTGGGTCCAAGAGAGGAAACTGGGTGGCTAAGGTCCAGGAGTATGACATTGATATCAAGCCAACCAAGCTGGTTCGGGGAAAAGGTCTTTGCGAGCTCATTGCTGAAGGAGCCCAACATGAGTTGCTGGAAGAGAAAGTTGACATCCCTACTGTTCTATTCCTTAGTTCAGTCGATGAATGGTATGCTGACATCGCCTATTTTCTCACCTATGGGGAATGCCCCTCTCATTTAACCGCCAAAGAAAAGAGGACTGTTAAATTGAGATCAGCGCAATATGTACTATGGGAGAATGCTTTGTTCAAGCGTGGCCTAGATGGGAGATTCCTGAAATGTGTTGATAAGGAACAACAGAGAAAGTTACTCTCAGCTTTTCATGATCATGCATGTGGAGGGCACTATTCATCAACAGTCACAGCTCACAAGATACTCCGGGGAGGATATTACTGGCCTTCCTTGTTCAGAGATGCCTCTAAATGGGTAGATAAATGCGAGGCCTGTCAGACCTTTGTGGGAAGACCCAAACTGGCCGCTTTACCTCTCAAGCCAGTTGTGATCGAGGAACCATTCCAACAATGGGGTCTGGACTTCATTGGTACACTGAATCCTGCTTCTAGTGCGGGCCACACGCATGTGCTAACCGCCACTGACTATTTTACCAAATGGGTGGAAGCTATCCCAGTCAAGAGCACTACTTCTGAAGTAGTATGCAACTTCATCAAAGAGAACATCTTGGTTAGGTATGGTGTACCTAACAAGATTGTAACAGATAATGCTTCGAACTTCTCCTCAAATGAGATAATGGATTTCTGCTACGGGTATGGCATCTCTCTAGCTCATTCTTCAGATTATTATCCCCAGGGGAATGGACAAGCAGAATCCACCAACAAAAATCTGGTGACTATCATAAGGAAGTTGGTCAATGAATCTCAGAGAAACCGGCATAAGAAACTTTACGATGCTCTTTGGGCGTGCAGATCACACCTAAAAGAGCCATGAATGTCCCCATTTCAAGTAGTGTATGGCGTAGAGGCTCAATCACAAAGTGATGTGGGAACTACCACTTCGCACTGATGAAGGCCATCAAGACACTAGTTTCAATGATGCTCGACAAAAGGATCATGTACCGCACAAACCGAACGAGGATAGATTGAGGTCAGCCGATGCAGAATATCCGCCCACCAGCAGGTGGTGAAGATTCTGCTTTGATAAGAAAGCTAGGTCCAGAGAGTTCGTGTTGGTGATACCGTGTCACAGCAGGGGGACAAAAGACACGAACCTCGTGGTAGCCATGGAAAATTTGATTCTCTCGTGGCTTGGACCTTTCAAGATAAGACACTTTGCTGGTAAGAACTCTTTCTATCTTGATTACATGGATGGTTCCCCCTCCCACTTCCTTATAGTGGGCATTTGAAGTTGTTCAAGTCCTAGGTGACTAGGAGTCCCTTTGTATATTATGTACAAAGTGTTTTTGCTTTTCCTCGCTTTTGGTGTGTTTCCTTCTTGTGTGCTTTGCCCTCTGTGTTGGTTTGTTTTTGACTCCTTTCGCCCAATGGATAAGGCACTCGTCCGCTACACCGAGTTTGTCTAAGTTCTTGCCTTGTTTCATTCTATGAATTTATGCCAAGTCATCCCCGTAAGGAGCCACTGTTGTCTACTCAAAATTCCCCTCTCTAACAAGAACAAATTTTGAAAATTTTGAGTCTTAAGTGCTTTTTTCGAGATACCTAAGTCGTGAAGTCGAAAGAATCTAAGTTTTGGGTCATTTTCGTATTTCGGTCCATTGAACTTTCTCGTCCCACCGCCCCAAGTACGAAAGTGCAAGTTGTTCCCGATCGGTGAAATCCCCGAAACTGTCCCATTCTCGGCCCGCTCGGAACTTTTGTCCTGTGTGTCCCAAAACTTTTGTGCGAGCTTTCCCATTTTCTACCGAAACTCCCGAACCGCGTGACTTCGCGCATTTTCGTCCCAAATATCCCAAAGTCAAAAGTGCAAGCTTCCTCTTTTTCGGCCGAAGCTTCCTAGTCGCGTACTCCGGAATTTTCTGTTCCAAAAGTCCCAAGTCCAAATAGGCCTGCTGTCCCAATTTCGGCCGAAATGCCTGAACCGCGTACCTCGCGCATTTTCGTCCCAATTGTTCCAAAAGCTTTTGTGCATTCTCTCTCCATTTCGCCCGAGCCGCGTGTTTCCTGCGCATTCGCCTCTCACCGCTCCAAGCGTACCAAGTGTCATTCACACTTAGCTTTTCCCGCTCATTCCGAATATGACGCTCTTTCAAATTGGTGGTGGTGTATTCAATGCGCATTAAATTCATTCCGCTCCTCAAACGGCTATATAACCAAGCATACCACCTTCGCATTTTTCACATTGCTTTCTTGCTATCATTTGCTCAAACCCTTGCAACCTAGTTCCCTTGCAAATTCCTTCCAGAGTCTGGGTCGCAGCTCCGAATCTATCAATATGAAGATCAAGTTTCAGGGACAGGAGCAAATTTCTCCACTTGAGTCTCGCTGCTAGCAATATCGAGACAAGAAGCTCGTCATCTCGACTTCGGCGATTTTGGTCAAGAATGACAGATGTGAAACCCTACGCCGATGGCACAGATGATTAATGATAGCGGTTTGGCTTTCACGAGGTTTCCTATCTCAAAGGCAAGGTGTCTTGATGCGGTACTTTCACGCGGAGCTCACTTCGACCCCGATTCGAGCGACTTGACAAATGTACACGGGAGCTCATCGCTGCCGGACGCCGCTGCCATTAGAGTCGCTCTGAGGATTCCGAGATGGACAATGCTATAGTCGTCTCTCTGATCAAGCACGTGCCATGTTTGACCAAGACAGTGATAAATATAAAGCTCGAGTGGCGAGGTCTTGGTTGAAGAACCCTAGAAAGGAGCTTCTCGTCCGACCAAAACCCTCTTCCGGCGGATTTCAATGAAGAATTGTCGATTTTATAATCCCGCTGCTCGGGTTATGGGTTTGCCCTCAACCAATGAGTTTCATTTCTCGGATGTGCCCGCCATCGCAAGATGGTGTGCGAGGGAACGCAAAACATCAATCAAGGTAGAAATCATAAGCATGAATTTGGCCGAGCAATTATCCAATGTGCAACAAACAAAGAAGTTCTTCATGACTTCAGTATCGATGTATACCCTAAGCAAATACACGGCAATGGTTTGGCTTTTCCTACATCGATGCACACAAAGACGATCCAAGTGTACGCCTATTGCCCGCAGCTTCACCCTAGAGACCAAAGAATCGGAATTTCGTAAGGGTCAATGATGCCTTCACCATGTACGTGGTCGATTGCTCGAAGGTGACACCGCCAGAGGTTTTCGACGGGCTATGAACTCCGATATCACAATATGGAGCCTATTTCATTCAGCCAGAAATTCTCTTATATCAGTGCTTGCCATGAGAACACTCCTCTCGCGGCTTCCCATGTTCTCGCAACGACAAAATGGCCTTGATTGAGATATGCAGTAACCGGACAAGTTGCACATAACTCGCAGAGACAAGAAGATTTCTCGCTTACACTTTCCCATCTCTCTCGGGAAACTACACATGCAAAACGGCCCCGATGCTCGTAACGTAGAAAGAGCCCCCGATCCCTATCATCGCTCATTTCTTCAAGCCAAGAACCTGTTTTGACTTGAAGAAGTTCATTGAAAGGAACATCAAGATAGTCTATCATCACAGGCCAGATACAGAAGACTACTGGGCCGACTGTGCAGATGATTTTGAAGCCAGAAGAAGGCATTGGGCAGTGTTCTCCCCGCACCGATCCAAGAACTCGGCCTCAGCACTCAAGTTCCCCGAAGGTCTCCAGATGACAATTGAGCCATATTCATATGAATACGAAAATGTGATTAAGCACACCCCTCTGCAGAGGACCTGGATTGGAACAAAAGAAAGAGATGATCTGGCTGAGATTATTGCCCCAGTCTTGATCAGAACTAGGGTCTGGTTCAGTAAGAAGATCCGAGAATTCAAGAGGCACTCAGGAGAATCCAGCTCCAAAGATGATTCGACACCCATAAGGGAAGCATCAGGCCTGAGTCCGGGACACCAAAGTGAAAACCCCTCCGCCTCAATAGCTCAGTGGACTTATAGGATCTACTCCTTCTCCATCTACCTGTATACAAGAAGAAACTCAAAGAGGTAAAGAAGGAGCCCGCAGAGGATGACCCTCCAAGAAAACAGCAGAGTTGCTTATGGGTCCGAGAACATCATCGCTCTCAAGAAAGTGAAGACAAGAGGTGCCAATTCCTACAAGTGTTCCCGAAAATCCAAAGAGATAAAGATAAAGAAGTCCGAGCACCGAACTTCCAGTGTACTATCGATTCTTCTCGCCGCCATTACCTCCAAGTTGTTCTCGCCACATCTCAGCCTTGAGTCAACAAATGCATGCACTGAGTGTCATGAGCTCCTGTCTCTCGGTCCCCTTGCTTCTCCCGCAGATTCTTCTTCCTCTTTGCTTGGGTGCAACCTCTCTGGTTGATAAAAGGAAGAGAAAATCCTCCTCTCAAAGCTTGGGACCAAATTTTGATGCTGTAGCAGCCTTGTTGGGCACCACTCCTTCTCGTGCCAAGAAAGCCAGAACTACTTCCAGGATTGTGTCGGATGCTCGAGGTCAGCAATTCCTGGAGATTGCTAAGCCCACAAAGAGACAAATCGGAATCAGAGTTGCTGACATCCGACTTGGAACTTTCAAGGATCCCTATGGGAGAGTCTACTCCTGAAGGTGAGATTCATAACCTCCAGGAAACAGTCACCAGAGTCATTGGAAGGGTAGAGAAAGGGCAGCAGACGATTGAACAGCTGGAAGAACAAGCCCAAGTTCTCACGAGTTTCATCAAGTCACTCTTGTCTAAGGACAAAGTTTTAGACCCCACTCCTTAACCGCTCTACCCCCTCCCGTAATTCTAAGCCAAGATGAAGTGCAAGAAATTAAAGATATGCACAAGTATTCTGTCTATGGTAGAGCTATCGGCCATGGTGGATGACATGCTTGTTGCCGGCTAAACTTCATCGACGGCTTTTAAGCTACATGGAAAGGTAGACAAGTTGCAACATAAACTATCCTCTACCATCAAGTTATGAATAAGGAGCTTAAACTTTGGGGCGCAGATTGTAGACCTTCGCCTCATGGGACAGACAGATGAGAACATCTTACCTGGCGAGTAAGATTTTCGATGATGCCAAGATAATCTATCAAAATCCCGGGTCTACAGCAGTGTAGAGTGGAAAATCGTAGTCCCTGAAGAGGTCAGAGGAGAAATGAAGAATAGCCGCAAAAAGGAGAAGCTTTCAAGACGCTAAGCATGCCGCTTTCAAAGATATGCATTGTTATCTTCAGATGAGAACTCGCATTCCTCGTCCTCGCAAGAAATCAAAGCTCGGGCCTCGAGCTTTTGTCAAAGATAATCTTTTCAAGGAAGACTCCATCTCTAAAGACAAGATAAAGGAAATTTGTTCTCTCCACCGCCATCAAGAAGCAAACAAAGACTATCATACTCACGTCGAGTTCGATAAAGAGATGGAGAAATGCTCGGGATTTTGACTCGCCGCAACTAACACATCACCCTCGTGGCGAGATATAGCCGAGTCATCAAGAAGTTCAGTAGCGGATTCTCAAGACAAGGGGTCCCTCCCAAGAGCTGGCCACCTGCCTCTCCTTCTCTCTCTCTTTCCTCTTCTTTCCTTTCTTTTCGTATTCGCTGTAATTAGTTAAGGTATTGCAACCGCAATACTTAACTATTCTTTATTTAAAAGAAACGGTTACAAATCGTAACCGACTTGTAGAAGCTATATAATGGCCTTTCCACGCCATTTTGAAAAGGAGGAAGAACTTGGCATACTTTCTCAAATCAGTAAATAGATCTTGAACGTATCAATACAAAAGGGCTTTTCTTTTCATTCTCTATCCGAATCTCTATATCTCTCGTGTTTTCCTTTAGTATTGTGAAGATTATTTTGTACCTAATTCGTTAGTCTTGCTGATTGCTTTTGCAAATACAAAGATCTCGCATGACCAAGAAAGAACTTTGTGTCTTTGATTAATGAATCAAGAAGGTTTGCAAGAACTTTGTGTCTTTGATCTTATTCAGCTTAATACAAATAATCTTGTTCCAAATTCCCCAACTTCGCACTCGTAAAGAATTATTCTCATATCTACAATTCCAAACGCTTGCTATTCTCGCTTATCTTCGTACCCTCTTTCCTCAAATCCGTCAGAATCGATGATCTTTGTGGAAAACATTTTCGTGGTATCCAAGTTCAACCATAAAATGACATTCTCATATTTGTAAATAAGTTTGTGTCTCGATAAGGGAACCTCTCCCATTAAAGAGGAGGGACTTCTTGTCCCCATTTTGTGTCTTCTAAAAAGTCCTATCGGCTGACCAACAAAGTGTAATGTACACTAGACCAATATATTATACCTAGAGTTCATTATTGAAGAAATATATAAATTTTTAACTAGAAATTTTACATTTACTTTTCGAGTGTCATTTAAATTTTAAAATATTTGCAAATTCTTGGTCCTCCCATTCTAACCTTCAACATATCAATTTCCGGAACCAAAGGAATTATATTTGAAATAGTGTATAGAACTATGATTAGTTAAATGAAAAGTAATTGGCTAATAGTTTAACAATTTGTAATGATGTTCTCTAAAAATTTAGCTTTGCTTATGTAGAATGGCATATCAATGCATTGGGAAAATATTCACAAGTCTCTATATAGATCAATTGAGAGTAAAAAGAAATCTAAATTAACTATGATTAATGAACCAATATAACTACATTCTGAATGTCTAGTCACTTCCATCAACATATTCATCGTTGGTCTACTTGTAATGTTATTGTAAGAATCTCATCAATTACAATTACACAACAAGATATGGAAATATTATAATACTAAAAAGTGAACTAGTTATCAAGTGTTAGTCAATAATGCCACTTCTACAAGAATCAATAGTATGGGCCACTCAAAAATGAGAGTGCTACTGAGAATCTCAAGTAGACTACATATGAAGATATGGAAAATATTCTCCTTTAGCGGGACCAATCAAAGCCCAAAAGACATTTTATTTTGAAACACAAGGTGTGTCCCACTAATGGGACAAAAGCACAAAATTGCAAATCTTTTGTGCGCCATGTTAGTGGATTTCATCCTTGGGGGTTCACCCTAACCCCTCTTCACAAATTAAGGCTTTTGGTCTATGAATTTTACAAATTAAGGGATTTTCCCTAAGGGGGTTCTTCCTAACCTAACCCCCTTAGGGTGAACCCTCTTATGTGGTGTCTAGGTGGTAGCAGCGTGACTTTTTATCATGTGTGAACCATGTCGAGACTTATAATTAGATGATAAATGCCACATCGAAGTCACACTTTTTAGCCAAATTAATGGAAAAATTACAAGATTTCACTTTTAAATTGTTATTTTAATGAGATTTCCAATTTTATTTTTTAATTTATTAATTTTATAAATATTTACTTTATTATTTTTAAATCTTACTTAAGTGTTTAAGATTTTATACAATTACATACTATATTTTATGGGAACCTCGAAAAATATTTTATACAATTACATATTGTATTTTAGGGGCACTTGGAAAAATATGATGACATGTCACAAGAAGTTGAAAAATTATAGCTCTAAGTGTTTCATGTATTTGCTTCATTGATTATTTTTAAAATAAATTTTGACGTATATATTGAGAAATATATGTCTAAAATGAAAGGCAAAATTTAATAACAAAATAATTACTAAAAATAAAAAATACTATTTGGGCTCTAGGTCTACCAGGAGGTTCATTTTAAAACCTCCTGGAAACTATTTGGGCTCTAGGTCTATCAAGTGGAAGGCGAATATAGATGCAAAAATATGAAGAAAAATATTAAGTTTGAATAATTTTGCTGAGTCTCTAAGCCCATGTGCGCATCAGGTCACCCATAGGTCCGTGTAGCACCTAAGGTCCGCCGACGCATGTCAAAGGCTGGCTGGCGCGCATCGCTAAGGCAGTGGAGAGGCAGGACACATTTTTGTGCGTTGTATCTGTGCGCGTCTGCTGCCGCCTCTAACTATTAAAAAAAACTCCATGTCAATCACAAAATCTTTGTCATTAAATATAGTTTATCTACATCTCTCTCTTGTCGGCGCGCCATGTATGGATATATCATGATGGATTGTCTCAATAATCTAGGTTTATATGAAATATTTCACAAAAATTAAAGTGTAATTTTTAGGCAAACAGTAGATTTGATGAAATTCGCCTTTCATGTCAAAATGGAATATTCACATATCCGCATAAAATTTTCCCTGAACAGTGATATAATGCATGAAAGTTTGAATAAAAGTCTAAGCCCATTGTAACCATAGGTGTAGCACCAAATAAGGGCTATATAAAAGGTATTTACAATCACATTAAATATAGTTTTCCACTATGGCATGATTTGTCTCGAAAGAGTGAAATATTCACAAAAATAGATTTATAATGGATGAGGTATCCACATAAGCAAAGGATATAAATGAAAGACTACATTCAAGACACAAAAGGGCTATATAATAGGTTGGTTATGTCATTCGGATTCACTATCACACTAAGTACTTTCATGTTTATAATGGATGAGGTCCTAAAAGCTTTTTGGATAAATTCTACATTGTTTATCATGAAAAATTATGATGTTTAGTAGGAAAAAGAGGAAAGTTTGATTCACTTATTGAAATGTTGTCATGGTTGTGAGAGAAGTTATTGATAAATCAAAGGAAATGTAGTGTCATGAAAGAAGAGATTGTATACTTAGGTTTCATGATTTCCAAAAAAGTTTCAAAGATGAATCCACAAAATTTGAAAGCTAATAATACTTGATTGGACAACACCTATGAGTACATTTGAAGTGTGAATCTTTCATGGTTTGGTGATTTTTTATAGGAATTTCATTTAGAATTTCAGCAACTTGTTGTGCCTATCATAGAGGTTGTGTGAGAGAAGAAAATAATTTTTTAAAGAGAAAGTGCATAAGAAATTTTCCAAAATTTGAGGAGAATAATGACTGAGTGACAAAATCTCTACATTTTTTAGTAGATTTTTGTTAGTGATAGTTTTCAACCATCCACGACAATGTTCAAGCATTCTTATTCATTTCCTACCATGATTTGGGTTGTGTGATTAGTAAAGAGTTTACATATATGGATATGGAGCCCCACCTTAGATCCATATCTATAGAGAGGAAGGGGTTCACCCTAGATATATAAAATAAGAAAAAATAACCAAGAATTAGATGAGAAAGAGGAACTATAATATAATAGGTGGTATCTAATATGGACCCACACCCCTACTGAACTTATTGGGAAGAAAGAATAAATTCACTTATCTATCCCATTTCGAGGAATAATTGAATCAAAGAGAATTGAGGGAAATATCAAGTATTAAAATTGTTAGTCATTAATCCAAAAAAACATTATAGTTCCACTTTTTTCATGGCCATTTAGTTTCGTATGGTCATAGACTTGAGGTCTAAAGCACGTGTTGGGAACATTGTTGTATAGATCATGTTGAGAAACATGTGTATCTCCTTTCAAAATGTCAATACTTTCTTTACAATATTTTGAGATGTTGATCTTGACACATACATTTTGTAGGTTGAGAAACATTAAATTTATTATACTCACGGAAGATAAAATGACCTAGTGGTTTAGTAATTCAGTCAACAAAATCCATAATGGAAAAGAAGACCAAGAAATTTCATATTTAAATCAAGAATCTTTAATTTGAATGGTTCTAACACTACAAAATCCTTAGTCTAGTAGAAAACAATATGAGGGTATTAAGTATGGACTCGGGTTTGTTTTGAGTATGGCGACACTACTCAATACTAGAAAACTTAAAAAGAAAAAAAAATCCATTGGTTAAGTTCTACACACCCTCTAACATAATGTCATGAAGCTACCACTTCTAAACCAAATTTTTAAGCATGTTCTTTGAGGGGATACGACCAAAAAACTAATCTATGAAAGTGAAAATTTCAAACCAATGACATGCATTATCAAATTAAGGAGGATAAAGAACTATATCAAGCACACAATATCTAGATTTTATTCAGTACCTCATAAATGAATTTCAGAGTGAAATTTCATGTCATTTTGATGTCATGATCTCTAAGAGCTTTGTTAGATACACCTACATCTAATGATGCAAGAGCCATGAATTGGACCATAAAATAGGCAAGGTTAGACATGGTTAGACAAGATGAGTGAAGGTTAATTGAAAATAAATACATGATGGGGCAAAAATTATTCTACATAAATCAACACAAATGTATTGTGTCAAAAGGGTTTACAACAAAATACCTAAAATTGTAGGTGATAAAAAAGCCTATGTATAGTTCCCAAAATTAAAAAGAAACATAATTACTAATAATCAAGAAGCCTTTTTAGTCATCAAGAAATATAAATATCTTAAATAAATAAATTAGATTTCAAAATAAGATAATATAAGTTATCCTACCACACAACTTAGATTACAATTAGTCTATAGTGTGAAAAAGGGTGGGGCCAACAAAATACCTTGAATCCCCATCAAATTCAAAGCTTAGGTCTTGCTTCCAAAATAATATAGGGAACATAACTACTAGTAATCAATAAGCCTTTTTAATCATTAAATAATATTACTGTATGAAAATACTCTAATAAAATATACACTACTAATTTAATATAAAAAATATTAGTCTTGAACGGGTCATAACGTATTTTGATATCTTCAAATACTATGACACCTCCACATCCTCTACAAAATATGTCGAACCTTGATTGTTAGCAATTAAATTAACAATACAATACATTAGTGAAATATATGTATTGTTTTAATATCAATGACTATTGCGGATACCACAAACATTAATAGAGATATGTTATGAAAATATCCACAACAAATGATTATATGTTTGAACTGTTGTGAAAAGTTGTTTCCATGTGTGCTACTTTGTTGAGTAACAAATGGAGCACATATCAAACAACTATTGATGTAAAATCTCAAGGGCTCATATATACCTAGGAATTTGTCATTTCAACGCAAATAGCAACACCCAATATCAATCTTCAATAGTAAATACCTTTGAAATTTTAGTAATTACATTAAACATAAAAGAACCGAGAAATACGAACAAACCACAAGACCCAAACACAAAAGAGAATTTGAAAAAAAAATCTATTTAGACATTGATTAGTGGAAATTAAATTACACACAAACATTAATTTAGACGAAGTTTATCTAAAATATTGAATTTAACATATTTTTAAAATGTTAATATTCATAATTCACAGGTTTGCATCTCAATTTGATTTGTAATGTCCATCTTTCTTTCAAGAGTTTCTTATTATTTAAGAATACTTGATCAAAGATGTCTGCAAACTATTATAATAAAAGACAATGTTATTTTAACACATACTATATATTTTAGAGAAAGTTTATCTAGCACTCACAAATTGGTGGTGCCCATCTCTTTCCATCAATCACAATTTTAATATTATTTAACATTTTTAATATTGATTTTGTGGTTAGAGAAGAGATTGGACCTAAACTTATTACATTTAACTCATACTTTTAAGAAAAAAAAGGTCATGAGGCAACAATTTCAATAACTCTCCTTGAAATTGAAGAAATGAGAGGGTTAGGCAAGAAGATGTTGCTTATACAAAGGTGAAGTTCATGAATATCAAGAAAGATATTGAGTTAACTCCTCATAAGGCTAGGACACATAGATGAGAGACTCCAACTCAAAGAAAGTACCACCAAGAAATCTATGTGACAAAAATAAAGAGGCTCGAAGTGTTCACCGGCCTATTTTTCTCGCCTATTTTATTCTCATCTATGATCACAAAAAATTGTCCCTCTAGTTTATGATCTTTTGGGGTGTGATCTCTTCCACCCATATTTTATATGATCATTGTTGTAATTACTTGTTTATATCTATAAAAGTGTGTTTTTCAATCAAAAATATCACCCATATCCAACATAATTTAGTCCTAAAAGCATTGATTTCTAGATCTATTGGCCCATGCAATATTTGGGTTTGTGGGAAATAATTGGTACGTGTGTCTTTTTATCGTGGAAATAAATAAGATTGGTAAATAAGAAAATGTAATTTATCCTATCCCACAACTATATTGAGGGCATAAACATCTACTCCATACATGTGCTACTTATGTTATACAAAACGTTTCAAACTTAAATTTTAATTTCGATGAAGGTGTGAATCATAAGATAACATCCTACAAACATGACACTTTCTTGATCCACTCTTCAAAAATAGAAACAAAGATAATTGTTCGATTATAGATTGCTTCATATTTTCTCCATTAAAATTGAAGCATATGCAAAAATAGTTTATAAGATTGGTGAATTACAAAGAAGTCGTTGAATGTAAATAATCTATATGTTTTGGAGTATTTTTCTTGATTGATTTACATTTAACACTCTACCATATCAAAAAAATGTTAAAGATGTAGCTAGATTAATATTTAACTATTGAATTCAACGAAAACATACCGAAATATAAGGTTGAGACTTTTTTTTTACCCCAACTATACAAACCAATAAATATTTAAACGAATATATAATTAAAACATTTACAACATTGTCAAATTGTTGGTCTATTGGCGAAATTGTTAGGCTCACAAAGAGCTCACCAGAGATCAATTATTGTCTCGTGTAAAGGTATAGGCACCATAATAACAGATGAGGCTTAGATCATGCCCCGAGCAACTTTGGCCGAATGGAAACTCCTCGGACCTTGCATCTATAGTTAAACTAAAAAGACTAAATTAATTCCATAGCTTCACAAAAAAATTACAACATTATGAATACATATTATTCTCTAGAACCCAAATTTGAATCATTACACCGAAGGCATTCCCCCTATGGGAAAAGGCTTTGGACATTCACGGGACTATGTCAAATTTGACGGTCATCTGGATGTTTTTGAATTTTCTTGTTTTGCATGTTTTGGCAGTTGCATTCAAATGCGGCCCAAAAATAAAAGATTAAAAATAAGTTGCCCATCCCAAAAATAAAAAATTAAAATTATATTAAGTTGATACCCCAAAAATAAAAAATAAAAATTATATCAAAGTGACCGCAATTCCATTATAACTTATGACCATAATAAACTAGAACAATCCACACGCAACATGCATCTTCCGCAACCCAATTCAATTTAGATTTTTCGCATGCACACACTCATTTTCGCAACCCAATTCAATTTAGATTTTTCTCATGCACACACTCGTTTTTCTGTTCTAGAGTCATATCTTGTTATAATCGGCAACCAATATGGAACAGACTTCCCAAATTAAGTTTGAAGAGGTAAAACTTGTTTGTATATGATTTATACATTACAAAATAGGGAAATTAAAGCAGAACTCACAATGTTGTTGCCCTTATTGTCAGGATTTTTTTGAGAGCAGGGATTAAAACTATGGTGCTTAAGTTTGTGATCATTGGTTTGTTGATGACATTCCCATTCTCATCTATTTCACGACCATGTGCATCAAGACAGAGTACAGGAGCCTTGGCAGGTTTTTGTTGGCCAACAGTACCAAATTCATCAGACATTTGTCCAGAAACATAATAAAAAATGACATCGATTCAGTATCTTGGTGGAACCCCATTCTTGCTGCAAGTTCTTGTGCTCTTTTTATTGCTTCATAATTAGAAATATTTGCATGACCTCCTACTCCAGTCATTCCAGGTGCAAAATTCATATTTCCTGCCGAGATATTGATATTAGGCATACTAGACTTGCTTTAGATTGAATTGTAGCCAAATTTGTCATTGCTACAGGCACAAAGTTGGATGTTGATGTTGGAGACTTCAGAGACACTGCCCCAACTATCAGAGTAGTTGTTGAAGATGATGTTGCAATAGAACTTGTATAGCAAATTTATTCAACTGAGGCAGTTTCTTCAATTTTTCCAAAAGCTCTTTCTGTATTTGTAATGCCTTCTTTGCCTTGGCTAAAGCATCAAGTGACAAACTTCCACCTTTTCCAGTCATTGAAGCATTCCCATCTGTGCTTGGTTTTCCCAATAACCTCATGAGATCTGGCAATATTATCTGCCTTATTTTCAACTACATTGGTGGTAAAAACTGTAGATACCTTTTTGTCTGCAGAGAACTCTAAAATAGCTATGGGGATAGGCAAATCCTTTGATGATTCCTTTGATGCCACTACAGTTGGACCTTGTTGAACACCATTAAAAGAGGAAGCGGTGTTGCCATTCCCTGGTCCAATGTTGTTGTGCTTTGCATCAGTTGAATCTCCTCCTCCTCGCGCATGCCTCTTAGCCCGTTGGTATTCTTCATAATCATCATTCTTTGCTTTGGAATCATTTTTGTTATTGCTCTTCAGTAGCTGTGTTGTGAATTCCATTAACCTATTTTGGTCATTTGTGGGCATCATTATTCTGTGATGTGTATTTTTCGGTGGGATATAAATGCTTAATGGTTGCAATGTTTCTTTTTTTTGTGTGTTTCAGTTTGTAGATGACGATGAGAGATGCCATGTTGAAATCAATTACACCTTTGAGATCAGGAAGGACTGGTAATTTGATTTGAAGATCAAATATTTGTTTCTTCCTTTTAACATTGTAAGCTAATTCTAGCAGTTTGGGTTGGATTGCATGGTGTCGGGTAGGTAGGTAAAATATTGTAAGGACATTTGTTGGTTGGTTACTGTTTTTGAAGCCTACAAATAAATTTGATTATATGATAGTTCTTTATTTGCTGAAATGAATTTGAATCTATTCTTGTCCAGAGGAAATGAAAACTAATGCAGTACTATTATAAATAAACAACTTGCATTTACAACTTTATTCGCTTTAAGATGGGCCAATGCGCACTCTCTCGAAGAATTTGGGAACATCTATTCATATCCTGCAAAGCGGTTCAGAACTAAAACTCAAAGTAGATTGGTTGAAGTAAGAAAGAAATTTTGATGCTTTCAAGTTTATTTTTTGCTATTCATGTTCTGATCGGTTCACTGTCTTTGGGATACGGAAAATGAAACTTTTGATTGCTTCTTAGATAGAAAATGTGTGTGAGAGAATATACAACACTCAACACTCACACACTCAACACTCAATTTTTTTTACATATTTTGATATTTATACGGCCTAAACAGGGGCTCGATCGTCCCCCTCAGATGGAAAATTATATGCATTCTCATATGTATCTTTCATTTGTAGAGATGTCAGAGAAGGAATAGTGGCTCTACAAAGAAGGAAAGGGCTGCAACTACATCATAACGAATAAGGAATCGACATTTAAATCAAACGTTTAAGAAGTTAAAATCCTTTTCAATCCCAATCATGTATTGTGCCAAAATTAAATCACAACACCGTCCCAATCTCATTCCAGTCAAACAGTGTTTTGTGAAATCACCTCACCAAGTCACACAAACAAATGCCCATCAAAAGTGTTGTTTGTGCTCCCTGTAACATCTTTGTGCTTACCATTTGCATATCCCTGTAACATCTTTGTGCTTACCATCTGCATATTCATCCAAATACCTCTTGTAATTATTACTAGGGGTCATTTGGTTTGTTTGGATACTAGGAACTTGCTTTGGAGCAGGCATTGGCAACATCGACTTTAGAACTCTGACAACTTCATGCATGGTGGATCGATCAGAGGGTCGTTTCTTGGTGCAAAGCAAGGCCAACTGGAAGATTTTTCTTACAATCCCAAGACTGCGTTGTTGTCTACTTTTGATAGAATCTATGTTCACATGTTGTCCAACTATCTTGAATTAACATCAAGTAAGCTCGTATTGATATAATTTTTGCTACATTAGACGGAGAGCATCGTGTGTATGGGATTGAAGTGAAATTTGTAACCAATTTTGTAAATTTGTTAGTACTCGAACGGAAGTGCAATTACATGCACTCAAAACTGCTCAAATATACACAGAACAATAAGCCTTGTTTTTACTCCTTTTTGTTCTTTTAGCAAGGCTTCAAATTTGGCACCAGCTAGGATCATATTAGGAAAGGCTTCTCTCTTTACACCAGCTTATTGCATAAAAATGCTCATGAACAAGCTATGAATTATTACAGTCCATGAAACACAATTCACCGAGGCATTTTGTCAAACACCAACAAGCACCATAAGAATATAGGTTATGTTTGAAATAATGGAAATGTTTTCATGTTTCATAACAATTTCTCTAGCAAATCCTGAAATTTTGCAACACTCTGCTTTCCATTTTCTGAAATCTGCAACACTCTCACATACCAACCTTGTTTCGGTTCCTCGTACATGTACACTAGTTCCTCCTCTCCTTCTAACTGCTTTCCACCTTGCAATCCCCATCCACTCCAACAGAACACCCCACATGTCTTCATGTATTCATGTTTAGTTTAAAGAAACTACTCCACAAAACGCTACCACTCATGATATAAGATTTGCAAATGTATATGTACAAATTTGTAACAAGTTTGAAATGTAGAGATGGAACCTTTAAATGTAATGCTTCATCTATATTCTTACACTTACAAAATCAATCGCACCCCTTATCAACTTCAACTACAAAAGTAATAACTATCCCTCTAAATCAAATAACATATACCATTCAACGTTCACATTGCATTATACACATGCGATTGCTAGTAAAATAAATCTAATAGAATGAACTCAAAATAATAAAACCCAAATTTGAATCATAAAATAAATCTAATAGAATGAGCTCAATTGGATAAAAATACTGCAAAGTGAAATTGGATAAATCACACAATTATCATTGTCCAATTGATCAAAGAAGACAACTGCACAAAGATCATATTGATCTTTTGATTATAATTACGGCATATACATCATATTGATACTGTTTTTTTAATCTACAAAGGAAGGTATATTGCTTTTCTTGGTTATTGATAATCCTCATTAAAGTGTTGCCCTTCACTTGAGCCAAGGAATGTATCCTCATAATACTCAAGTTTTGAAAACCCATAATCTAACCAAAATTTTATTAATAAAAATAACACAAATTATAAATCAGATTAAAAGAAGCCAAAATACCACAACCCAAAGAAAGCATCTTATCCATCTCTCCACACAAAGCAGCAGCAGCAGGCATCACTGGACTGCTGTTCTTCTTCTCAAATTATATGAAACAGTGGCACTGTGCAACAAAAGAGGGGTGAAACTTATGACAAATCTGGCAAAGCCCAACATCTTCTCTGCCATTTCTATCAACTCCTCAAACTTGGACAGAGGTTTTGTGAGCACCACCATCTTTGAAAACCTCAACACTTCCTTCACAGAATCCATTGCAGAAAGAGATATAAACTTAACAACCAGACGAATTGGAAGTATGATCAAAACTCAGAAGAGAAGCCAAAGATTTGATTGTATTGTGTGTGTCTGGGATGAATTAAAACCAATACAAAATATTGAATGAGGACATTATGACCTCATTGCCTCGCCGAATGAGCTCAGGGTGTCGACATAAGGTATATCGCTCGCCCATTAAAGAAAAACCTTATGTCGACATATTTCACATTCCTTGATCAAATAATATCGTCCTCTTACGTCATTATGTGTAAGCATTCTACAATATTATAGAATGCATGTAGCATTCGTGCACTAGGGATTGCCTATTGGGAGAAGGCAAAAGGCGTTTGTTTTGAATAAAGAGAAAATTTTAAACTTTAACAAAAATTAATGTTTGCTGCTAACTTGTATAAATATATCGAAAGTGTTGTAGTTTGTTTTAGTGATCACAATGAATGGAGGTTAGTTTAGTATTGTGGAGTTGGGAAGTTTTAACATAGGGTGAACCTCCTAATAACTTTTGGGTAGTATATATAAGGCCTTTGCTCCATATTGTGAATCATTAGTAAGGAATTTGAAACCATGACATAGGCCACCTAAAGCAAGGTTAGTTTAGTATTGTGGAGTTGGGAAGCTCATAGGTAGAGTGAGCCAACCCAACCCCGAGGAAAGAGATATTAAAAAGAGATGAGATTAGGTTTAAATTCCAAGTGAATTTGATGGAATCAATAATCTTCGGCCCTTAGCATTGAGCTAAATTAGATCAATTATTCATGCACCCTATACCAAAAATACTATAAGTTTCCGAACTAATCAAAATGTTTATGCTTCAATTTTTTTAAAAAAAAAAGAATTTAAATGTTTTCTATCCAATTCCCTTGAAACATTATGTATGTTGGTATAGAAGTGGAAAGTGGTTTGCACCAAAAAATATCTTAGAATAACCATAACTATTTGTATTTAGATTTAAATAGATATAACATGATAAATTATACTTAATTATAGGTATAAATGTTTTCTATCCAAGTCACCTTAGAAACATTATGTTGGTATCGAAGTGGAAAGTGGTTTGCACCAAAAAATATCTTAGAATAACCATAACTATTTGTATTTAGATCTAAATAGATATAACATGATAAATTATAATTAATTACAGTATAAATGTATTCTAGGAGTATAAAATAATCCTCAAAGTGATTCAAAAATTGAAATGTTTTGAAAGACTAGAGAATCATGGTTGTATAGAATGACACACAATTTGTTGCAAATCTAAAAGCATGCATCAACAAGAGGCAAACCTAGAAAAAGGAGTAGAACCTAACAATCTTGATCAAAACCATACAAGTACATATATGACAACCAAAACCATAGTAGTACGCTTATTTCAACTTTCTATAACTATAAAATAAGCCAAGGGGTCTCCGATCCTATGTTTTGGGAACTCCAAGAACCTCACTCATGTTTCCATAATTTGTCACAAGTCACCGAGAAACTTCTCTCCTTCCATAAAACCTTAATCGACATCAACACCTTGCAAAATATTAAAAACAATAGTGTTGATTTGGGAAAAACTCTTGAAATTGACACTCCAAATGTGGTTCAATAGGCACTCCAATGTATGCAAAAGTCCTAATTCTTACTCTTTCAAATTGATGCAATAAGTAGTAAATGATAAATGATATATTTTGTATTTTGGCATAAATATGTTCTTGAAGCAAATGAATTTTGTGCTCTTAGAACTTAAGTATAGTTTAATTTATGTTGTGTGTGTATATCTTAAATGTTCTCATACATGTGAATGTGTTTATATACTTCTTGAATTCAAATTATGACTTTATTATCACATAAGTTGACACATAACAAGTGGGAAAGGAAAACCAAAAGAGGAAGATAAACTCTGGGTGACCCAACTCAAGGGTTAGAAGGGCCCACAAGAAGAAGAGCCAACACCTTACAAGTGTGGTTATGGAATTCCAAAACCATACTGCTATGGTTATGGCTATAGAAAATAAGGAAAAGAAGGGGATGATACAAGATACCATGGTGGAAAGAGAAAATAGAAAGAACTAAAAGAAAGTAGAGATAAATAAGGAAAAACATGTAGAGTCAAGGTAAAGGTAGGAAGTGTCCAAAGTCACATAAAATAAGTTGAGTCAAGATAAAGGTTGAAAATGTTGAATGCTAGACAAAAACAAGAGACAACTCAATAACCAAACAATACAAAACACACACTTTTTTTAATGTATTTACACTTAGGAAAAAATAATTATGACAATGTGATCATTCATATATTAATGAAAATCTTAAGCATACCTAAATTATGCTAAATGGATAAAATATAGGTAATCCAATCAATCAAAAAATAGTAACATGTACAAAGGGATGTCTAATGAAACAACATGACTTAATTTTGTTGATAACATAAGTGCACGATGAACTAGGAAGAAGAAAATTATATTAGGAACAAACATTGATATACTCTATAAATTAGATTTTTTAGAAATCTTCATGGATCGGTTTCATGAGTACCTAGTTGGCTTTAGAAACGAAAGGTTTTTTTGTCAATTTCATGTCACAAAGTGTTCTATAGTTTGTATTTTGAAAAGTAAAGCAATTTAAATTTTAAAAAATATTTTCATTTAACACGTGAATTTGTGATAACCGATAATATTATTTGAAATTCTTCCTATAACTCTCAAATGAATTTCATCTTGTTTAGGGACAAAACATATATACCTTGTAATTTTTCTTAATGCAATTTGTTATATTATTCCTAATTTCATCATGCAATTTGATTTCTCTAAGACTTGTTAAAATAAGACATAACTGTTTTGTTTTGTTTTTTAGAATGGCATCGGCATTTGGTTCAGGATTAACAACTCTTAATAAGCCTAACTCAAAAGACCCCTCTTGGAAGCATTGCGAACAAGCAAAAGACAATTGTGTTGTATGCAAATATTGTGGAATGAAGATGAGTGAAGGTGTTTATCGCCTTAAATTCCACATTGTGCATATACCAAGGAAAGAAGTGACATTGTGCACACAAGCACCGCCTTTAAGGCTCAAATAAAGTTATTTTTTGCCTTACGACTTATATAGAGAAAAAGACAAAAAAATGAAAGCTAATGCATTTGCAACCCTAGTTAAAATGAGGACAATGAGGGAAAATTATGCATTGAAGCCTCTTTTATTGCCCTAACTCCAGTGGGGTCAAACACTGGGATGGGGCTCATCCACTAAAAGTAGTTCAATTACGGTTTTTTGTTTCTCAAAGTAGTCTCAGTCACATCCTTACACTCAAAGGTACCACTTGGAATAAAGAAATGCACAATGAAACAAGAATAGTTGTGGAAAACATTTAGTGTTATAACAACATTCATTTCAATGTGGCAAAAAGTCTATATTGGGAGAATTTAGTCACTACATTGACTGTTGCCAGAAGGGGTTCAAGGCTCCTACTCCCCATGATTTGAATGGCCCATTGTTGGAGGATTTTGTCATACATACCAAAGCTCTTGTAGAAGAGAAATAATTTGGTATGGCCAAAAAAGGATGCATCATTTTGTTTGATGGGTGGACGGATGAGAAAAATCGAGACATTGATTAACTTTCTAGTGGCATGAAGTGGGCAGTTGGTCTTCTTGAAGTCAATTGATGCCTCCCACCAAGAGAAAACTCGAGCACTTTATGTGATATGTTAGATGAGATGGTGAAGGAGGTGGAGTGGAGAATGTCATCCAAGTTGTGACAAACAATGCATCAAAGATATATAGCAAAGATGGAGACTTCTTTTGGAGGCACCCTACATTTTTGGATCTTGTGCAACCCATTGCTTGGATCTCTTATTGAAGGACATAGGCAAACTCTCATGGATGAAAAATGTGGCTAAAGACGCAAGAAATATTACCAAGTTCATCTATAATCACACTTTGGTGTTAAATTTGATGAGAGAGTACACCAATGGAAAGGATCTTGTGCGATCGGGGCTCACACGATTCGCTACAAACTTCATTACATTGTGCAGAGAGCATTATAGCCTTATTAACATCCCTTAAGTAGGTGTTTGTAAGCACATGATGGTTGGAGTCTCCCTATGCTAGAAAGGTTGAAGGGGAAAGGGTCGTGAAAATCATTTTCGATGATATGTTCGAAAAGAAAATGGAAGAAATTGTGAAGGCAACCTAAACTTAACTAGCATACCTATATTAGATAAATATATGTAAAAGATGCCGAGAGGTATTGTTTTCGAGGCACCTATATTATGTTTGTGACAACAATGGAATAGGAGCCTCTACCATGAGACCTCTTGAAATATTTTACATAGATGTATAACATATAGTAATTTGAATTGAAAATAGATGTTCAAGGATATTTTCAACTTAACAAAATATATATCTTAATACCTAAGATATATAGATTTAACATGAATGTGTCCTAAAATATCCATACTATTTTGGAGGTGAATAGATAGATAAATAAGTAAATAAATATAATACAAATGTAAGAAATCAAAGGTAAATAAATACCTTAGATTATAATAATGTACAAGGAATTATTTATATACACTTAAATCAATACTAATTCACCCATATGTATTTTATTGGAAAACCTAAAATAATAAATTTAATATATTCATTAAAAAGTGGAGGAAGAAAGAAGACCCTTATTTAAATGTCATGGTTAAATTAAATTTACTATTTACAAAAACCTTAAAATAACAAATCGCAAGGAAAAATACATCTTTATTTGTTTTGATTTTCCAAAGTTGAGTGGCATAATACAAATGTATAACTTTTACAAATTAAAGTGTATATATAAAATAATGTGAGCCCTAGTTTTTCTTTTACGAGCATGACATGAAATTCCTCCACTTCGTGCTATAATTGTGGAATGTCTCTCAACATAAATATTTGTTTATTTATCATTTATTTTTTTATTAATTTTGATTTTAAATTTATTTATTTTATTTGTTTTAGGTGTCACTCAACTTTTGGTTCAAGTTATATGGATGGTGGATAAGAAAAAAAATCTAATAGATTGTTCGTATGAGGCTATGGGCATGTGCCAAGAAGGCCATAGCTAAATATTATAGGCACAATCAACGAAATTATGAACCCATTTGACACATAATTGATCAAAGATGAAACAAAACACTCCATCCACATATACATGCAATGACATACAACCTAAACCCAAAGTTTTTCTATTCCCCATCATTTAAGGCAGATGAAAAGGTTATAAATGGCTTTAATACATGCATAGAAATGATGGTATCTAATGAAGATATTAGAGATGCAATTGTTGATGAGTTGCAAATTTACAAGATCGCAGAGGGGAGGTTCTTTTAAGCGGCTCTATGTGTGAAAAGAAGAAACATTGGTCAACAAGTAAAAACATATTGAACCATTTGTATTTAATTTTGTTATACGTAGAACTATATACTAGAAGTTTAGAAATATTTCATTTATTCATAGATTTGTGATGGGAAGATTATGGTACAAAAATACCAAATCTCAAAAGCTAGCCATCTACATTCTTTGCTAGCCATGTAGTGTTTCTATATGTGAATGTTATTGAGCATGTTTAAATTGTTCACACAAAGAAACACAACAAAGTGACACACACCACCTCAACAACCTTGTCTTCGTGTGATATAATCTTCATTTACGTGTGAGCCAAGTGGAGGGGGCACAAAGTTATGATGCAATTAACTTGACTCACATTGATCGATGCGATGACCGGATTGTTGATGATGTGGAGTCTATGTTTGCTACGAAAGTAGATTTGGAGAGGGAGATCGAAGAAACAATGGCATCATAGTTGATGATGTGAGGATCCTATGTTGGTGCTGAGATAGTAGATTTGGAGAGGAATTACCTTCCACTTCCAAGAAACAATGGCATCATAGGCATTAGGGACTTTGAGGATCCAAATGATATGTTTGCAAATGATAGGCATTAGGACTTAGTAGCATTCTATAGAGTCACTTCTCATGTCATTTAAGTTTATTTTATAGATTTAAATATTTTTTAATGTAGCGATAAAGTTACCGAGAAATTGTCAATTCCCAATATCCGAGTCAAATGTAGCCAGTAATTGCTATGTTAAGAACAATCCCAAAGTCACCAATGGTGTTTGACTTGATTTATTAAAGAATAACACGTGTACTCAGAATGCATTTGTTATGGTCGTCGATTCATTTACCATTGTATGGTATATTTCCATCAAGAAATGGGCACCCCTGACACAACCATTCAGTAAACATGGCATCCATCCTCGTTGTACATGAATTCATCCACGCTGCACATGATAATTCTATCCAATTCATTTGATAGAGCAAACATTACTCCCAATGGCATTGTTACCCACGATTGAAGGAGCACAAACATTCAGAACTGAATCAACAAGATTTGAGTTCAAGTTTTGATTTTTTCCGATCATTTTAATTTCCTCATTTTGAAATTAAAATCCATAACTGTCAGACTGAAGAGAGCAGCTTTAAGTCCTGTTTTTGTATGTATATATGAACGCAAATTAGAAAATAATGCACAATCATGTCAAAAGCTTCCCACATTAAAATAATGGATAAAACATGGTGCATTTTGAACTTTTCCCATAAAATTTGGCGTACTTTGTTACATAGAAATAGGGTGAGAATGCACCTTACAATGCAAAGGAGGACATAAAAGGGTCAATTTATCTCGTGCAAAATCAATGGAAGTAAAGACTAGAGTTGTTCCAGGTCATATCAATATTTGTTCAATAATATTCCATGAATGGCGTGGTTACAATGAACCCATAATTTCAGGCCGCACTTAATTTTTGGCTCAGCTGCCTGCTCTTGAGAACAGCTTTAAACAGATCAATAACCCTATAATTACAAGTTATCAGCAGTGATATATAACAACTGGCGTATAATTCTCTTTACATTGATCAACTTTGAAAATCATCCATCGCCTCTGTCTTGGAAATACCAACAAATTATGAATTCAGGGAAGCATACTTGTGCCATTCATTTGATGCTTAGTGTAGATTGCAAAAATCTATGTTTGAATCAACCTGAGAAACCACATGACAATCTCTGAGCAACACGTTATTATTGGTCTAACCAAGTAGACTCACCAGTTTGGAATGAAACATATATCTTCACACTGTACAGGATAACTTCCACTACGAGCTCTGCCTGATGGAGGCACAAAACTCACATTCAAATGCAAAATACAAATGTTCTTTATTCGCCATATTATAAAAGAATGACAGCTCACGCCCATATTGCCAGGGATGACATCATAAGACACCCTGTAAACAAGGCAATGTATGATACAACCTGCAATCTTGGATTGCAACACATTCCCTTGCTGAGAAAATCCGCTGCAATGAGATCTACTAAAGCCATATATATGAGAATTCCTGCGGATATAGAATCAAATGTACCCTCCACAACAAGTGCTCTTGGGCTGTTTGGATTGTATATGGAGGATATGCCAATACCAATGCCAATTCCTGCAGGAGTAGTGAGTGCAAAGAAACAGGCCATGACAGAGGCTGAGAGAGATTTGAAACCGGCCTGCACAATTGCAATGTAAAAAGCATATGAGACCTGAAAGATAATAATTTCAATACCAGCCCAGTAAGTAAATTTTAAAAATGTAAACAAGACAGTAAATGAGACCTGTGAGATAAGAATTTCAATACCAACCCAGTAAGAAAAATATTAAAATGTAAAGAAGATAGTAAATGAGACCTGTGAAATGCAGCCTCCAAGAGCAAAGCCTTCAAAAATTGATGAAAGCATAAGGCTGCCATTAGGGGCCTGATTGTACATGGACTCTGAGAAACTCCAAGCGAAAGACCAACGATAACTGAATGAGAGACAATTCCCAATTCTAGAACCTGCATTGTGTTTATCCCATTAAATTTTCTGTAAAGAGGAGGCTATTTGATGACAGCCTAAGAGTTCACAAGATGCAGATCACATTCATGGTTATCAATATCTCATTACAAAGACCATACAGCTAAAAAGCTTTAGAGTAGGGAAATCACAAAACGAATACCCAATTCAGTTTTCCAGATATGGGTTCAATTATAAATACTTCAGACATATTCTATCAATGGTTTCTGGCAAGAATACATGCAATGAAACAAGTGCTACTAGTACTAGGCATTTGAATGAGAAGAAGATTCCTGAAAAGTTAAATAAAAGAATTCAGATACAACGTGAAATGGATCATACTACATCTTTTGGCCTTCTTAATTGTATGTCACTATCAGGCTAAAACTTAAAATCACTTTGAAAAATTATAATCTAAACAGTGAATACAACATTATAGCAAAGAAATGGCAGTCACCTGTGATACTACAATATGTCGAATGTTTTGAGAGGGTTCATACACAATGGGTTCTGTATGCGTATGCCCAAATTGCTTATGAACGTGCTCATGTGTTTCATCTTCACAAGAATGATGACCATGGGGGTGGCTGTGACTGTGAGATGCTGCATGAGCACGCATTCCTACAATATGCATATGTCTGTCACCATGTTCATCCTCTGGCTTCTTTTCATTTCCATCCTCAATAGATGAAGCAGAGATCAATTCAGGCCATGTGTGTTGTACCTCATTATGGTCACTCGTCGTGATACCATTCTGCTCCTGCTCCTTTAGGTGTTTCCTCTCATAGTATTGTGTCCCCACAAAGTCTGCTAGAAGAGTGCACAATGCAGCCAACATTGAAAAAAACCAGAAAATGGAAATTTTGACCATGGCATATCCGGCAAACAGTCATCAGTAAGAGCCTTTTCGGCATCTGATAGCATATGAACAAAGCCTGTTGCTAGAATAACTCCAGCAGCAAACGCCTTAGCAATCACAAAAAGTTTCCATTTGTCCTAATGAAATTCAACCTCCTTCCGAAAAGTGGAAAAGCCACTCCAGCAGCACTTGCTATTAGAATTAAAAAAATGGCAATTGTCTTTAAATGCAATGCAACCTCCTTGTCTCGACATTCAACGTCTTTGGAAGCTCTACAATCAGATGTTCCCATTGTTTTTAGTGCTAACCCTGCAATAGTAACAACACACAACAAAATGACTCCTTTTATATAAAATAGACTCCTCCATGCAAAGTACAAAAGCATTATAGTATATCTAAACGAGATCTGCAACATGGAATAGACTCCATACAGCTTCTCTGATTAGAAAGTCCACAGCACTACACCATCCTTCTTTCTAAAGAAGTGAATGAAGTTTTGCTTTCTTAGACACTAAATGGAATCATGGATGAATGAAAATGCAGGTGTGTTGTCTGTTAAAAACGAGGAAATTTACGAGAACTGTAAGTGTTATAACTCAGAATATTATATTTTTCTCGAGTTTCTTTTATCTAGGTATTTATTTGTACGGAATTCTGGCAAAAGGAAAGCTTGGGATCCCTATACAAGGTCCTGCAGCTAAAAGTGTTAAATAATCATATTGTACAACCAGCTCTGAAGAAGAGCTTGATTTATGGTGTTCTGGAGCACAATGTGTAAGCCAACACTATTCACTTACAGTTAGATCCACCTACAAGTTCAAAATCATAGCTATTGTTTGCCAGTTACCTGCTTATCACTAATGAAGAAAAGATGCAATCACTTTAGACAAAATATATCGAAGATGAGGATGAAAATTCCAACTATGAATTGGCATCCAGACAAGCAATCTAATATGTTTGAGATGAGGAAAAGTGTAGATATGGATTGGCATTCAGACAAGCAATCTAGTATTTTAGAGATGAGTACAATCCTAAATATTTGGGATTCAGACAACCATCTAGCACATGGTTGTTTTTACATTTCCCGTGGTTTTGTACACTTGGATGATCGTAGACGGCTGCAAACAGGTATAGCACATGGTGTGGTTTAAGTGATAGGTTTTTGTGGGAACCCAGATGTAAGGCAATGTTTCAAGAAGATTTCTCCTGATCAGCCCGAGAGAGTTGAAGATGTTTGGGCAAGAATTGGCATTTGCTTAAAGAAGGAAAATTCAGGAGTATCAACAAAGATGTTGGGTAAATGCCTCATGGGTCAAGAGAACAAATGTTAGCTATGATGCCCTTTTAAGAAAGATACCTCGAATGTAACCCTGTTGTAATATAACTTTTAAGTTCCTTTCAAGTAAAATAAGATGCATTTCACCTATGGCTCAGCAGTAGGCAAAAAGGCTTACTAAAGCTGGGTCAAAGGTTCAAGTCACTAAGTTGGCTCCCAATAAATATGGCATGTAGGGGATGACCATAAACATTCATTTGCTGAACATAAGATGCATTTCTCCAAGAGTAAAAAGGCATTTAAATCTTAATGTAAACATTTACAATCATACATAACGGCCATATCCTATATAAATATGCATATGGAAAATGCTGATTGTCTTTCCAAGATAAAGCTTTACCCAGAAATGCCTCTGGAAAATGCTGATTGTCCTGGCAAGAGAAGTCTTTTCCAAGAAGTGATTTCAACAATATGCCAATATCTCTAATATCAAACATGACATCTAGATGGATAATCATAAGAGAGCTCATCTTTGTCAATTTCTTGGATGATGGGGGTTTTAATAGTTGCAGATACATAACCTTTCTGATCTCTGTACAAAGGCACACGACTTTTTGATGTACTCTATTAGGCTGGTAGGGGTTTACCTTTCTACCATTTTGGTTATAGTTCTTTACAAGTTTAAGATATGTGTGATACAGAAACCATACTTTTAGAGAATAACTGCTAGTTCTTTGTTTTACTTTTTTAAAAATGAACCCATTTCTATTTGAATGATACAAAAACATTGCAAAGACTATAAAAAAATGAAAGGAATCCTGAGACATTGAGTTCTAAGTTCCGAACGAAATCAGGGAGATGGGTTTGGATGATATGACTGAGAAGTTTATATGTCTCTCAATCTAGAATAAAATGAAGCAGACAGCCAAAGAGGCGGTGAATATGCTAATAGGCAAGTTTGTCTCTATGCTTACCACTCTGAATGCTAAAATTGAGGATATTCTGGTCTGCATGCAAAACGCCCCTTATTTTGACAATAATCCGGGATGGTTAGTGTTGATTTCAAAGATGCTAGTGCATGTTTTACTCCTTAAATGTGCCTGGCATGAGTAGTGTTAAGGGGAGGGATATCCCCAATATTAAGGAATCCCCTGTTCTATCTGTCATCGGCCTTCGTAAGGGAAAGAATAAGATATGAAACCTGTTGCCTTTGAAGATCTATCTCATACTATGTATAAGATTTTTCTCTGACTGATCCTATGGTTATTGAATTCTGGACTGATATATTGGCTTTATCCGATGATACTTCGCACTCTAATATTGACAATGACACTCACCTGACTTCTTCAAGGCTGTGTTCAATACAGTAGACATGAACAACGTAGCTGATGCAGAGAGATTACACTAATGCATATATCAACTGATTAAAAGGTTTACAAACAACAACTTCTACTTACTCCCTGCAAATGAGGATCATGCACAAACCTAGAATGGCTTCAAACTTGCTTATTTTGATTGAAAACTCATCAAGACCTTCTTCATACCCTGCCTCAGACAGCATTTCACTCATCAAAATCATTCAAATTGACTTTACACTTATCTACCTTAACTTGCTCTTCCCCTTGCTTCACTAGCTGTTGGCTTAACATGCACTTTTTGCCTTCTTGTTTCTCCAATGCTTCTTAGCTCCTGTAACCTGTTCACATGCTCCAAACTAACTTAGTTCCAACATGCAATTGACTCAAAGTTCAAACTAACCAAAAACACCAACCAACTCTTCTTTCTCCTTGACTACCTACTAGATGCCCTTAAGACAACATGCTTGCAACAATCATGGATAGAGTGATCTAGCAGTGCCTAGAACAAATTATCAACTCCATTAGCATCCCTTCATCAACCCCAAGGTGTACCAAATTTGATGACCTAACTCTTCATCTTTCTCTCTCTATCTCACCTTTTCCTTTCTAGGCCTTTAATGCTTCTACTAGCCCTGTCTCAGCCTACTGGTTAAGCTTATCTTCCATTTTATGAGGATTCAAGGTACAAGGAAAAAATTTCAAGCACCCATTATGGCTTTCTCACTATGTTCCAACTTTCAAGAAGTAACTCTAATTCTAACCCCTGGCTCCTTTGTAAAGTGGCCCTTAAAACTAGGTCTTCAACCGTGTGCAGAGTGTCCTTTTGAGGACTGTCAAGAAAATATAAAAATACACCAATTGACAGTTTAATTTCCTTGAAAAACCTTTAGTACATATGGCTACAGTGCTATCTATCAAATTTCAAGTCATTTTTCTGAGTGGAAGGGTTTCTTTCTTCAAACCCTAGCTGGGGGTCACTGTTCAAAACCGAGAGGCAATAAGGCTTATATCTTTCTTGTCTACGGGATTCAAGGCTTCTAAATTTGCATGAAGGATTATTATATGCCCACTTTTGTTCCTGTTCTAGCAGAGATGTCTCTCGTGAAGATATCAGTCATCATTCACTAGTTTCCTTCCTTGTATACATGTTAGAAACAGGGTATAGAAACCCCGGGTGCACAGTAGGAGAAATTTCAATTCTTTACCTATCAAAGACCTCGCTCATGCTTAGACTACAGTGTTTACAATCTATCCTTCATACATGCACTTCTTTTACTTCTATAAGAATCTTTAACTTGCTTGAATGATAACACACAGCTACAGTCCCTCACACTTGGTTCATTTCAACATTCACACAAAGACCTTCAAGACTAATTAAAAAACCCACACATTCACCCCTTGCCACGTGAATCTTTTTACTCTACATATGTTATCACATCAAAACAGAGCATTGGATTGTCATAACAAGCTACAATAATTGCATGGAAGGCTCATCAACAGTCACACAAGGGATTCCACTAAGCATTGTAGCAAGAAACCATCAGTTCTTAACTCAAACCACAGAAATACCCTGAAAAGACAAGATAAACACATCAAAACAGAGACATGTATGTATTCAACTGTAAAACTTTATACAAAATACTTAATTCTTCTCTACTCCATAGTTCTCCTCATCCTCCACACGAGGAATGAATGTCTAACTGCCTCCCTAATCCCTATATTCAAATTTCTCTTTATGCATGTACCTACCTCATGACTCATGACTGTCCTTTTTGTGACTCTTCGGCTTCCATATGCCTTCTAGATGCATAACTGCCATTTTACAATATTTTAAGCACTTCAATGAGACTCACAACACAACCTACAACCTAACAAGATACTTTCAACCCCTAATCAACCTCTAGGACCTTTTATAACATTCTTAGACATCAATTACCCCTCACATTCATGACAAGTCATTTTACATCCTTTTGCAATTTTGAATACATTTTGGAGGGAACTATCAAAATTCAAATTTGAACTAATTGACCACCTAGCTCTTTCTCTCTCATGCCTGCAACACACTTCCATGCACTAGTTTTGAGCCCACATCTATAACTAGAATGATGATTTGCCAAGTTGGAAGCTCTGGAAGATGCTCCTGCATCAGCGATTCAGCAGCCAAACATAAAATTCCACTTTTTAAATTGGTTGTTCTTAAAGAACTGATCATGAAACTGACTCAAAGGATTTGCTCTCCCTGAAGATGGTGTTGATGAGAACCAATCAAAAGAATCCAACCATGTTCTAAGTAACAGATACAACAGCACTCCTCTCGGTTCACCTTCCAAAGGGCTGCAAACTGAAGGATTTTTATCATGCTTTATCTTAGAATCTGGAAGCTTTATCTTAGATTTTTATCATGGTTTGTTTTCTTAAACTGTTTGTAGCTGAGTTGCTTCAGCTTTTTTGTTTTAAAACTCTTTGTGACCCAGCAGTATAATTTATCAGGGCCCTGTTTTGTTGTTTTAGTGCATGGACAGACAAGGTAATTTTCCTTTCTATTGCTTGTGGCTTTTGGAGTAAGGGCTCCTATTCACTTCCTTAATCAATTTAAAAAACATTGCTTTGACTATGAAATGATCTGTCTCTTCTATAATCTACCTTCCAAACATCAAATATATTGCTGCACTACCACATTTGTAACCCACAATCCTAAACATGAGCCATCGCATGCTCATTGATGTGATGAGAAGTTTTCCTGCTCTTACATATATAAGAACTATTACAAATATTTTAAATACATCAATTTGAAAATGCCGATAGATATCAATTTCAAGAATTTTATTTAGGATTTTACACATTGATCAATAATTTCATTAATTTTGTTCAAATTTCCCATAGAATGACAACTGAATAGACTTAAAATTTATGGTCAAACGAACGTCAAAATTAATATAGAAATTAAACCTTACACGGCCACACCATCACATCCCGCCCCTTGCTACCATTGTAGAGCGCCTATTGGCATAAATAGCTATATAAAATCTCATTTTATTACTACTATTCAGAACCTGCTGGTTATGAGAATAAAAATTACTCTCTCGTTTATTTTCAATATGCTTGAATATAGAGATAAACATTAAAAGATAAGCAATTTATTGTTTCATAGGTTCAATAGGCTGTGAAGGCCTTAAAGGACTGCAAAAATCATCATTAACATTATTCTTGCTGATATATTTCCTTTTCTGGTTCTTATCCAAAGAATTTTTCAACATAAGTAGTAATCTGTCCTGATTGAGTTGAGAGAAATAGTTTTCATTTGTAAGCAGGAAAGAATTTGGAGTTTTGGTATGCAATTCAGGTGGTTCCCTTTCCAAGATATCATTCTTGACATAGGATGCCTTTTGGCATCATTCTTGATTATACCTGAAACAGGAGGTTTTAACATTTGTTGTATTATAAACCAAAACTGAATTCTACCAAAGGGCCTCTGACTTCAATTAGTCTTCTACCCAAAGCCCATGTGACATCAAATCAACCCTTAGACAGAGGGCGATTATTGCTTTTCTGTAAAGGACCTCTCTTTACCAAAAGTTTCTTGGTAATTTACTTAGGAGCAAAGCCAACAATTACTAACCAAAAGCATTACTGCTAGTTTTTCTATAATTGACAAAGTCGTAATGTGAACATTGTCTACAAATCAGAATATAACTTTTCAAGATGAAGGATTACAATTAGAACACCCAATAGAATAGCATAGAATATCACACATGCACACATACACACACATAACCTTGTTTGAAGACAAATTACCCGTTATACTCTGTGCCCTCTCTTTTAGATATAAGAAGCAGATCCCTATTCCGTCAGTGCAACTGCCTACTGAATCCTGCAATCAGGAATCACAGCATATACTCAGTAAGATCCGGAAGATAAAAGAGAATCCAATTCAGAAAGAAAGAAAGATACTAATAGCATTCCCTTCTTCATAAACTCACTGAAACAAAGCACTCAGTACAAATAAAACCAATCATAATACACCAACTGAGAATGGAGTAAGAAATCTCTCTCTCTCTCTCTCTCTCTCTCTCTCTCTCTCTCTCTCTCACACACACACACACACACACACACGCACACGCACACGCACACGCACACGCACACGCACACGCACACACACAGAAGAGAGATTGAAATTCAGAGCTCTCAACCACATACACATGCACCTGCAAGCAAAGATATGTTGGGGTAAAAATCTGATTAGCGGTGGTTGACAATCAAAGGAAGATTAGAATCTGAGTTTGAGTACGCTGTCTTGGTGGTTCAAAAACATAGAAAACAATAAATGAAGGCAAGAATGTTAGCAGATTCCAATGATAATGTGTCCATGGAGTCAGCTGAAAAGCAAATATAAGCAACATTAAAATCTGTTGTTTACAGTGGATTTAAAATGTAAAAAAATAATAGTGAAAATGCAGATAACTCGTATTTCAGGAAAAACAGGTACCGAAAATTGGGAACGAGCTAAATCCTATAGCTTTCAACTGTGAAAAGTTAAAACAATAAAACCAACCTAATTGCAGAGAAATCAATGTACAGAATGTTGGGTGAATCAGAAAAACCAAATGTGCTGGGAGGAGTTGAAAAACATCCAAGTTTGGGTGCTCAAAAGACATGGAAGCCTGCTTAGTCTTACAAAAACATCCCCAAAATAAGGCCTCTTTATTTTCAATGCGAATAGATCTAGTGAAACCAATGAGACCTGAATTAGGCAAAGCCCACATCATCTATTGTCGCTGACAAAGCCAAGGTTTAGCATGTAAGGCCAGCATGGCACAGATTGTATAAATTTGTATTATATTAACAAAAAAAGGAAAGACCTTATGACAGTCTTCTATGATTTTGTCCATAGTTACCAGGTTCGGAAATCCGATTAAATTCGGAAGGGCAAAAAAATCCGAAAATACGGAGTTCTCGAAAAAATCCGAAAAAATCCGGAAAAATCCGGTTCGGAATATATATACATATATTATTATAAATTTATATTGTTGTATACTTATATCATTATATATAGACAAATCATACAAAAAAGCATCCATCTACCATAATCATCATCATCATAATGATTCTTTCAAAAGATTGCAAGAAGTTGCTTGGTCCAAAAAGGTACAAAAATGGATTTTATGAAAATAAGAAAAATATTGCCATCAATGCGTAGAGCTCGAGAAAATATATACTTTTAGAGAAGACGACACCTAAAACGGAGCCACAGAATGAAAGTTATGGCACATGCAAGTTTTTGCTGCTACATCTTCCCGGACCCTTTCCAAAAATGGCAAATTTTTTTCCATACTTGCGATTTTTTCACCAAAATATGCCAAAAAGGAAATTTTTTTTTCAAAAAAAGGCCGAACCGAACCGGATTTATTCGGTTGCTTCAAAAAATACGGTTCGAACCGGATTTCATACAAATCCGGCCGAACCTGGTAACTATGATTTTGTCTCCTTGGTGTCATCCTCTAATCTTCATTTCTCTATTTCGGAACTACATGCCAATGAATACTAATAATTGCTAGTTTTCAAAGTAATTATAGCTATTGAGACACCAGTGAGGCAATTCCCATGACATCAATATACTAAAATCTGCAAATTTTGAATACAAATAGAACTAGAAAGACCCTATTCAGATGAAACCCTTCTAATCTATACACACTAAAATCCGCTACTTTTCAATGAGAGTAATAGTGAATCAGCAATTAGGTGAAATTAGGTGAAGTCCATTCAATCTTGTACATACTAAAATCTGCCAACTTTCAATGAAAACAGAACCATTGAGATCCCAATCAGGTAATTTTTATGGATTAATTTTTTCCAATTGGCTAATTTTCACCGAATTTTCAAAAACCATTTTCCCTAAATGCCAAGATTAAAAAAATAATATTCACCAACTCTTCATATAAAATTAACAAAAAGTTATCTGTTTCACCAAAACATACATGTAATAAATGATAATTGTCAATTTGATGGTCTCAATTACAATTAGGCTATAATATATCATCTTTGAATGGGAAATATTCGCCAATTGATCTATGATTTAATTCTATTTTCCATTCCTTTAAAGTTTTCCCCAATCCCAATCAGGAAAATTCCATATCATCTATTTTGAGGTGCCATCCATGGTATAGAGATTAGGACCAACAAGACACGTATTTAGTTGATGTGTACTGCATGAATAGAAATGGAGTTAAGACCAAAGGGCAGCCTTCTTGGTGTCATCTTGTAATCCTCATTTATCTTCTTGGCATTCGCTCTAGTATTGCCTAGGCGTTCGCTCTGATATTGCCTAGGGTGCTCGCTCTAATATTGCCTAGGGCACTCATAACCCTTAATTCAGCCCTGATGATAATGAATGCTACTACTATCTGCTAATTTTCATTGTAGATATAACTAGTGACACCCCAATGAGGTAAAGTTCACAAAATCGGTGTATTAAAATCTGCAAATAATGTAACTAGTGAGACCCCAGTGAGGTAGAGTCCACATGATCTATGAACATGGATAGAGCTAGCAAGACCCTTATCAGCTAAATCCCATACCATCCATAAACACTAAAATCTGCAAGTTTTCACTGTGAATAAAACCAGGTTGACCCTATCCAAGGGGTTTAGGGTAGCTGGTGGGGAGCAAAAAATTCACATCAAAAGACAAGGTTCCATTCCTAGAGGCTCTTGGCATCTTTTAACCATAGTAAGAACCTAAGTCAAGCAGGGAAGGAGGAGTCAAGCTTGTGGCGAAGTGTCGAGAGGCAAGGATCATACTTAGGAAATGCATGCATATACCATGTAACCATATTACAGACCCAATCCCAGCCCATGTTCTCTTTGAGCTCCAAAAACATGTTCTCCTTAAGCTTTGCCCTAAGGATGACCTAAAACTGTGGTCTTAAAAACTACTGAGACCGCAACTAAGCAAGCCCTGTGTTTGTATACCAAAATTTGTTATTATTCATATGTCAGCAGAGCGGTATAATAGAAATAAACACAACAATCTGAAAAAAAAAAATCTGAGAAGAACTAGTAATTCCCGAAGCAGAAAAATTCTACATGCCAATCAAAACACTGAAGACTTACGTAATCGAAAAGACACAAATTGAAGTACTGAACTTCTGGGTATCCAAAAACACAAAATCCTATTGAGGAGACCATCTCGATACATAAAAACATCGAAATCGAGGGGAAAAAAGCACAGCATAACATGTCACGCAAAGAGAGATTGTTGTCATTCCTATAGATGCTCCGATAGAAAATGATTCTAGAGCGTACCTGGAACGACATTTTGGCGAATTTACAATTTTGCTAGAATTGGTATGCTTCCGGTCCAATTTACAAATTCAAATCGTTACAGATTCCCAACAGACAATTTCCCTTTCAAAGACGGTTAAGAACAGAGAACAGGGCAGGAGGGCGGCCCACGTATGTATTAAAAATCAATGAGAATGTAAGACACCGGATATCACTATTTCGCTCTTATAGGTCAGGATCCGAATGCGAGAGGGACATTGTGTCGTCATCTATTTAAAAATAAATTTAAGAAGATTAAATTTAACACAAATAATCATTGTTTATGCCTCAAAATTAGTCCGGAGGAGACAAAAATAAAACCCAAATTAGCCTTCAACGCAGATTTGAGGCGGCAAAAATTGTCCATACATAATGTGTAATGTATATATGTTTATATCTAACTGGACATAATGGTGTCGCCACTTAGCAGACTTAAGCCAAACAGAAAAGAACATATATGTAAGCAAGCCCACCACATCAAAGAAAATTCAACCTGAAACACCCATATGACTTTATTACTGAAAGTAAATTAATTAATATGCCAAGTAATCAAGATTGCTCAAATTGGGAAAAATTAACTGATGATATATTAATTGTGTATATATCCTTGAACAACTTGGAAAAAATAACGGATGATATATTCATTGTGTATATGTTCTTGAACAAATTGGAAAAATTAACGGATGATATATATTAGTTCTGTATGTGTTCTCAAACAAATTGGGGAAAATTAATGGATGATATATGCATTGTGTATATGTGCTTGAACAAATTGGGAAAATTAACTGATAATATATTCATTGTGTATATGCTCTTGAACTCGTGCTTTTCACTGTGTATATGTCTACATTGACATTAACACTGACAGGCTCCATCATAAAAAACAAAACAAAATTTAAGATAAATACAAACTGAAGATGCCCACTTGACTGTGTCAAATCAAGGCACCAAAAAAATAACTAATTGCATATATTAAATGTGTATGTACCCGGAACATGCCAGTTGAGAACTTTTTGTTTGGTTCTTCCTGGTGTGCGCGATACCCCACCAGATCGAACCCGCAACCTCCGAAATCCGATCGACTTTGTCTGAGAATTAATTTTCGGCAAGAGTGAAGTCATGATGGACTTATAGCCGTCAGATCGGGCGAACATAGAAAACAGTAAAAGCAGAAAAATGAAAATGTTGAGAGGGTGTTAACAGGATGATGACATTGTGAGGACATGTGGTAGCGTGTTTTACAAATACAAGGCATTGTATGGATCTACGTAGGCATGCGACTGCCACGCTGCCATTTTTATGTCGACAGTGACGCTCATTGTTTGCTCATCCTTTGTATTATTTGATTTTTTTGCACTTGGAAGTCAATGATGGCACTGTAATAGACAGGTGACCTATAATTCAGAAGCGAGGGAATCGCCATTTGTTTGGGTTGGTAAGACCTTGAATCATGGTGATTGGTAGAGGTAACTCCTCCATTATAATAACTAGCAATTGCACTTGGGTATTGCAATGTGAATGTGAAAGGGGAGGGAGATAATGTACGAAAAGTAGGGAAAGGAAGATAGAAGAGTGAGCGGAAAGGGGAGGGAGGGATATAGTGTAAGAAAAGAACAGAAAGGAAGATAATAGGAGTAGGAGGAGCTAGTGTGATACGAAGTAAAATATGAATGTTTCGACCTAATATAAATTTATATAAAGTTAAGAGGAAAAATATTAAAGTAACACATGTTGTGATATAGAGAAGTTGCGGTAATAATGTAGTTAATCGCATTAATTAAATTAAGTATATATCGGTGGTCGTAACTTCATTTACAGAACTAATCATTTGTTATAATTCAAAGAAATTGTCACACCCAAGATTTTAAAAAAACAATAAACATGAATTAATTTCTCCCATTATGTAGCATATTTAACCATTAGTTTTTGTAAACAATAAATTGGAGTATGTATTATAAGAATGACCAATGTGTCAAGTGTTGTGAAATACGAGTATCCAATCTAATAATTGTTAATGTTTTAAGTCTCGCAAGTGCACTACTAAATAAGCAACAATTAAATAGACCACAGAAAACAAATAGCAATAATTTCAAGACGACAAAAAAAAATCCAACATCTAAAAGTAAATATGAAATGGATGCTCAACTCTTGTTTGTAAACTAGTATAAAATCAATATCTTATGAAATGAAGTGTTCGATACAACATGGATGCTCCAATCTTGTTTTCAAACTAATATAAAATCAACATCGATTGAAATAAAGTGTTTGGAATGTCATTGTACTTTTCAATTAATATATATTGAAGATGCTTTAAGAAATATGGATAATATATTACAAGAGAGGCAAATAGAAATGAACACAAGGAAGGGGAGAAACAATACAATGGAGTAGGTAGCACCAAAGGGAGAGGAGAAGTGACGAACAAAAGCTGAGGAAAGAAAATTGAGATGGGGATTAAGACGGAGGAAGGGACCAGAGGCGTAGTTCTTCATTTTTGCACGACAGTAGTAGAGGTGTTATGCACATCTTGGAGTAACAAGAAGAAAAGAGAAAGGTGGGGAAATATGAATGTCCATCAAGGAAGGGACTCTAGAAATTGTTGTGAAAGTAAGTCCTGGTCTTTCGGTGTTGCCAATGTCAATAGTGGTTTTTTGCAGAGTAAGGCCTTGAGACTTGTGGATAGATAAAGCCCAAGCCATTTTTAGTGGCAATTTCCTACGACATCCCCTAGTAATGGGCGGGATTGGAACATGGGAAGGATTGTGGGGATCCCAAGGAGGGCCAATATATCAATCAAATTTGACAACAACAAATGTAGGTAAAGAAGGTGGTGTTGAGGAACTTTGTAGGTAAAGGCGGCACTCAATGTTAATACACAGACTTTGTTTTGTGCATAGAGCTCCCTTCTTCGGTCTCATTTATGTAAAGTTGACATGAAGAACAACATAATGTTCTGCAAAAGAAAATCAAGTTCAAAGCATTAGCATGAAAAAGATAGCTTATTTAGTCATGTATGTAGTTAAAAAAAATAAATGTATTTTGTGATATATATGTGTGAATATTTCTAGGGATGTTGTTTATTATAGGACAAAACTTAGCAACACTTACTATTTAAGAATACACACTTTTTTACACCATAGCAAGACAAAGAACTTAACAACACTTAAAGAAAAAGGGGAATGATCTTACAAAGCATCGATGTTCTACACGATACAAATAGTGTTCCTCTTCACATAATCCTTAATGTATATGGTCAACAATGTATTAGGAATCCACAAGTTTTCTTTTATTACAAATAAAGCAATGCACTTCACTAGTCATTTAAAAAATTAAATGTTTCACTAAAAGTATTTCCTCGTACAAAAAAATGAGAAAGTCATTCTATCTAAATACAGAAATTTGCTTCTATGTTTTTATCTAAATACATCTCCAACGATAAGCATTTACAAACTTTAGACCAAAAATATTCAATAGTTTCATAGTTTTAGACAATGTACAACTTTACTCTTCTTTGTAGGGCCTAAAGGGAAAAGGCAATCATATTTTGCTATTCCCAAATTGTTTGTAGTCTTCATTCCTTCAAGCTAAAAAGGAAAATGAAAAAATACTCAGAAACCAACAATCGAAGTAAATTTTGCGATAGCTTCCGTGAGGTTCTATTGACAAGGAGAAGGAACGAGATAGGTCAAAATCAAGTTTAAATATATGTTCACAACTAAGCTAGAAATAAATAAAGGCTTCCCAGATGGCAGGAAGCTTCAAAAAAATTACAGCCAAGTAGTATAATGTCCAACATGAGACGCTTCAAAGCGTCCTCACAGGGATCTAACTCCCTCAAAGACACAACGAATCATGCCAACAACGAAGGTGCATGCCCCTACATGCCAGTATCAAAAGGGTGGCTATTGTTTCATCTTCACTAACAAACACTATTTTTTTGTTTACCTATGCCATAAAATAAAAGTCAACAAATCATAAAAAAAAAAACCATCAACACATGATGGCGAAAGTCTCTACATCAATAACAAAACACGCTTTTAAATCCATGAAATTATGAAGTCTTAAAATACGTTAACTTGTAAATCCTATGTTTTTTTATACATTCCAACATAAAAATTTAATTTCTATATAATAATAAAAAGGTTTTTTCTGTAAAAGAAAAAAAAACATTTATACATTCTATTCTATTGCATTTTTCATTGTCTATACCTGTAATTTTATCAAACCTGCCTATAATATCTGGGACAGGCATGCGCCATTGTCAGAGCTTTCCAATAAGTAAACATCAACATGATTTTTCACGGGCTTGGGAAAAATGCATTAATCTCGGTTTTCAACACTATCTGTCCTAAAATCCACCCATCTTCTTATCTGCAGGAATCTAAACTGTCACGTGAAACTATATATTAATCCTATCAGAGGTTAAGAAACACACAGGAAACAGACAAACCTAATTGCCCTCTTAAAATGGGTACTTTTACACAAAGATACAAGAAGTAGTTTATAATTATGTTATGTAAATGATTTAAACAACATATTACTTTCAAAGCATTAAGTTGTTTGGAGAAGTAATGGGAAAATCTAGGTCGGCAACTAGCAACAAAAACTCAGAAAAAAGAACTGAGTTCACGCTCGTCAACTTGAGCATTGTGCTAAATAAAACGAAGTTTTATGAGGTCTAATTCAAGAGGTGCTATGTAATTGGCTTTTCCAACTCTCCAGAATGTTAGGGGATAGGGGATCCTACTGAACATCAGAATAATCATAAAACATTGTACAAAGAGACTAGATTTCTTTATCTTTAACATGGAAAAAATCCCTATGACTCTTTTGATTTTTTTACTTTCTGCAAGATGGAAAGACATTGGTCCCTGATGCCTAGCCAATTTTTGCACCAAAATGAATTGTGCTTCACAATTTTTCTTGTGAGTCCCTACAACTATAGGTAATGTGTGTTTCTTTATAGACTACAAGTGCCTCTAAGATATATATAATTTCTTGTTTCTTCCATAGAATATGGGTGCTTCTAAGACATATATAAAGAGAAATTTGTGTTGGTGTGCTTGTAATTTTTCATATCTTCTTGAAGTGGAACTATTCATTGGAAAACATTGGCATACCAGGCACAATGAGTCTTGAATGAGCTTCAATTTCCCAGGGCCTCCAGCTATAAATATGAAACGAATGAAAATAACACAAGCTATAACCCATATCAAACAAAGGGTCCTCTCACTGTAATAGTGCAGGGAGGAAATCAACATAAATGATGGATTATTTTGGAATGGATTTTCACACAAGGGTATGTAAATTTACCTCGATCTATGCCAAAAGCATAGTTAAGCGGAGAATACAAAACGTGTGTGACTCCAAGGATGAAGAGAAAATGATGCAGCTTGCTCAAGAGTTTCATATGAAACAAAAGGTTCATGCCCCTTAAACACGACAAACCACAAAAAAATCAACATAATGGTTGAAAGAGACAGCTTTTATGGAATGTTATGAGAGTTGCATATGCACTACATGGGCGATAAGCAACTTAAAATATAAGTTACCGGAAAAAAAATGAATCCAAAACTTGGAAGTGCCAATTTTCTAAGAACAGTTGGCCTATGCCCCGCCACGTCTTTGCTTGATTTGTCCTTACACTGCTTTCTTGTGTTGATGCAAACAAATTTCTTGATTTCAATTTGTAAATATTTATCTCATTCCAATTTAATTTTTCTAGTCTCAGTGCAAGCTCTAAAATTTGAAAATAATATTATTTTATTAGTGATGGGTGGTGTGCACCGACAGTGCCAAGGAAAAAAGCTAGCTAAGTTAAAAGCGACAACGACAAATGATGTGAAACACGAATAAAGCCTAGATGATTTTATTAATAATCAATCAATCAAATTACAAAAGATGTGCTACAATATTTATACATATTGGACAACAATATACAAACAAACAAATAGGTTGCACAGGTACAACCGTGAACTAATACAAACAATAGTATTGTTAAAACAATACAACAACTCCCGTATGTTGAATAAAACAAAATAGATGGTTATAATTAAATATAACCATATAACAATTAATAAATAAACAAACTAATATGCAATGCATAATTAATTAAGGTAATAATATATTTACCCTAACATCCCCCTTAATTTTGCATTGCCTCAAGGGATGAGGAGAGGAACACTCTAAACAACTCGAACTTGTCACGTGCAAGTGACTTTGTGAAGATATTTGCTCGTTGTTCAGCTATTGGAAAAAAATGAAGCTATATATTGTGCTTCAAGACATGCTCGCGTATGAAATGTACATGTACTTTAATATGCTTTGTTCTTTCATGAAAAATTGGATTGCGAACAAGTTTGAGAACACCTTCATTGTCAACATACAAGGTGGTCGATTTGTCTTGTGGTATTCCAAGTCCTTCTGGTATGCGACGTAGCCATATCGCTTCATAGACAGCTTCACCTGCAGAACGATACTCGACTTATGTGGAAGAATGAGAAACAAAGTGTTGTTTCTTGCTTCCCCATGATATTGGTCCAAATCCCATAAAGAATACAACCCTTGAAGTGGATTTTATGTCATCAATGTTACCTACATGATATGAATCCAAATATCCTAACAAGTAGAACTTTTCATTCTTCTTGTATTCTAGACCAAGATATATTGTTCCCTTGAGATATCTCAAGATGCGCCTTGTTGCCTTCCAATGACAAACTTTGGGTTCCTGCATGAACCTGGATAGATAGCTCACTGCAAAGCTGATATCTGGTCTAGTGTAGGTTAGGTAAATGAGACTCCCAATCAACTGCCGATAGAGAGTGGCATTTACCGCAGGAGATGGATCTGAATGAGATAACTACAATTTGTTCTCTATAGGTGTAGCAATAGGTGTGCAATCCATCATCCTAAATTTCTCGAGTGTTGTCTTGGTATATTTCAACTAAGAAACAAAGATGTGATTCTCTTTCTGCCATACTTCCAATCCAAGACAATAATGCATTAGCCCGAGATCTGTCATGTCGAATGATCGATTAAGATCTTTCTTCGTTGCATCGATCATCCTCACTGAACTTCCAGTGATGACTAGATCATCGACATAGACAACGAAAATCACAATCTCCCCCTTGCTTTTTGAGGTAAAGATTGGGATCGTATGGATTTCTAACAAATCCATGTTATACGAGATGCTCATCAATTTTGATGTACCATGCCTAGGGTGCCTGTTTGAGGCCATAAAAGATTTCTTGAGTATGCATACCTTTTCTTCTTGACTAGGTATAATATATCCCTCAGGTTGAGTCATGTAGACTTCTTCTTGTAAATCTTCGTTGAGAAAGGCACTTTTTACGTCCATCTGATAAAATTTCCAACCAAACTGTGTAGCTAGAGCAAAGATCATCTTGATCGTTTTGATCTTAGTTGTGGGAGTAAATGTCTCCACATATTCAATGCCTTATTTTTGTGCATACCCATTTCTTTACTAGTCTCGCTTTGTACTTGTCTACGGTCCCATCTACTTTGTACTTTGTTTTGAATATCCATCTGCATCCAATGGGTTTCTTCCCTAGTGGAATATCGACAAGTTGCCAAGTGTTTTTTTTCATTACTGAGTTGTATTCAACATCCATGGCATCTTTCCAAGCTTTTGACTATAGGGCTTCCTAGAGTGTAGAGGGCTCATCAGATTCAATAACTCTACTCATCAAAGCAAATTTCACTTCTTCTCTTGCTTTAATACGAGTTTGTGGTCCAGGGGTGGATGTATCCATGGTAGAGTATCCATTCTTGCATCTCGTAACATGCTAGTATACCACTTGGGCATACACTGAACTATTCATGTGGGTCGTGGTTCTATCTAATCATCACCATCATCCCCATCATCACTTTCATCATCAGTGGGAACATCAACTTTAGTTTTTACAACTTGGTGAAGAATCTACATCAGGTGAGTCTGGAGGAGGAGACTTTGCTTCCTTCTTCTCAAAGAACTCAACATCTCTCATTGGTGTAGACTTTCCTGGTCTTTGGATCCATCAATTTGTACCCAAGAGTTTCTTCACTGTAGCCAATGAAAATGAGTTTTTGTGACTTCATATCCAATTTATTTTTGTTCTACTTGGGTATGTGCATACTTGCTTTGCACCTAAATACTCTAAGGTGTGAAACATATGGTTTCCGCTTTGACCATGCTTCATGTGGTGTTACTCCATCAAGAGAAACTGTGGGCACTTTGTTCAACAAATACATTGTTGTCTTTGCTACTTGCCCAAGAATGTCCTCATTAGTCTAGAATCATTGATCATGCATCACACCATTTCTAATATAGTATGATTTCTTGTCTTAACGACACCATTCTATTGTGGTGTGTGTGGAGGAGGCATTTATTGATAAATCCCGTGAGCTTGTAGGTAGTTTTTGAACTCATCACTGGTGAATTCTTCCCCCTTGATCTGAGTGGAGATTTATGATGTGACAAAATTTTCATTCTCAACAGCCATTTTTAATTTCTTGAGGTTTTAAAAGCTTCACTTTTCTTGCGAAGACAAGTATATCCACATTTTCCATGAGTATTCATCAACACAAAGCATGAAATATTGGAACCCATAATGACTTGGTTGCATCGGACCACAAAGATCGGTATGAACTAAGTCTAGCTTACCATGAAATCAATACATACTCTTCTAGAACAAAGCCTTGTGTTGTTTTCCTGTAAGGCAGTGAGGACATTTATATGTATCCTTTTTACCATATTACCATATTGTGCAGTAGTGTCTCGAGATACTTGAAACTTATATGACCAAGTCTCTGATGCCAAAAATGTGCAGAGGTAGAGTTTTTAGCCATAAGTGCTTGATCATCTCTATGGAAAAAATCAGATGGAACATGCATCCGATATTAGAGGATTTTGTAACTATTTTTGAGCCTCATGATTTGTCTCGAATTAGACACAATTTCTTGCCGAATGACTATCAAATTCAATTTTCAAGTTATGATCAAGGAGTTGACTGACCGATAAAGATATTTTTAGTTAACCCAAGGACATATAATACATATGATAATCTACAATTGTGTGAACCAAGGGGTAGAGAAATGTTTCCAATCCCCGAATTGTGTATGAAGAATCATCACCTAATGAAACATGGTTTTTCAAGGCATGTCCCTCATTGAAGTAAACCAGTCTCTATGGATGGTCATGTGTCGAGTGGCTCCTAAATCAACATACCAGACATCACTAGATGATGTGGAAGGTTCACTTGATCGAGCAGTGTACAAGTAGTCTTCATTATCTGAATGTTCTTCTTGCTCAACAATATTTCCTTGTTGATAGGGTTTTCTTTTCTAGTTCCCCTTTTTCTAGCCCTTGATTGTAGTTCATATGTCCCTTGTGATATTGTTGGTGTTGAGGTCCAAAATTACTTGATGAACCTTTCTTGTATGTATTATACCAACAATCTTTTAATTCATGTCCTCTTTTGTAGATTGACATTGCTTCTTTTGTTGCTTGTCTCCTTGTTGATCCTGATTCTAGATTTTGGGACTTTTGATAGGAATTAGGTTTTCCTTTCCCTTTTCCTTTCCATTTTTGATGAGAAGAAAGTGCATGCTCCTCTTCATCATCCTTGTTATGTATGGGTTCCTCTTGTTGCAGTAGGTTTACCAGTTTGTCAAAACTAACTATCGTATCTCGGAAAGTTTGTTGTTACAAAAATGTGGTAAGAAGAAGGAAGAGCTCTCAAAACAATGGGAACAAGAGCTTCATCTGTGACCACTTCTCCTAGGGCTAGAAGTGAAGCCCTCAACTTTATAACTCTTCTCAAGAAAGCTTTTATTTTTTCATTTTGCTTGAACTTTAGTGTGTGTAACTAGACTCTACAAATTCAATGACATTCTTGTTTTTGGCCTCATATACTATGCTTAACTTATCCCACACTTCTTTGGTTATTTTGGCATCTTGAATGTGGGGTTTCACATCATCAGACACTCCAAATAAGATGATGAGCTTGGCCTTTTGATCTGATCTATCAAACTATCATTGTTGTGTTGTATCAGTAGTTGATTTGGTCAGAGTACCATTCACAATAGGTCAGATTTCTTCAAACTCAAGTTGTGTCTTGATTTTTGTCTTCCATGCAACATAGTTGTTTCCTCTGAGTAGTTGTGAATCTGAAGAAATAATTTGGGGGCATTGGTGCCCATTTTGCAGAATTCACTGACAGGGTTAGGCTCTTATCACTCTAGGTATAAGGTCTCCCAATCTATATACCATTAGTCCAATATACCAAACCTTTCTATATACACGCCCTTTCGATATACCCATTGGTACATGGAAGAATCTCACCCTTTTGATATACCCGACGGTATGTGAAAGAGGTGTTAACGTACATGAAAGAATTCAATACGTGGTACCAAGACAATACTGAAAGGGGTCTGTGTGATTATTGACATCGGCTCAAAGAAATATCCTCATACGCATGCGTAACTTCACTATATACTCGGATAATTTCTCAATCCGGATTTACGTCATGCAATCGTTCACAGACAGATGAAATGGCTCATAGTGAGTGTATTGTGTCCTTATTACTCCCCATCGATTTAAAGGGTCGATGCCCAGATGATGTTGTTGTGGCTATATTAGGCGTTAACTGTAGTAGTAATCATAATGACTTTACCCGTAAGCGCTTCCCAAAGGCACTATTTATATCGAACGCTGCGAATGAGATCTAGGATCTCGTGAGTGTTTTAGAACCAATTTTCAATGTTTTTTATTACAATTATCTGTCATTTTTTTAAGTAGTTACAATGTTTACAGTTGACTATGACAACTTGTAAATTAGTACAATACACTGAAGTATACAATTACATTCAAATTTTGGAAAAATTAAATGACAGGATTTTTTTTTTTTTTTTAGGGCCTTAGTGGCCTCCGGAGCCCAATACGACTTGCTGAGCAAAAGACCATAAAACAAATTTTCTCAAAATGAATTTTTCTGATACCAATCCTTTAGCAAATGTTTTCCAAAATAAAAAAGCCAATTACGAGAGAAAAAAATTGGCCCTAATTAGGGTTTTTCTCGCTAAATTTAGTTAGTTATAACTAAATTTGAATTTATCACTAAAGTTAGCGGTTACACTAAATTTCCTGCAAAATTTGGTAGTGGGTGAGGGAGGGGGATTTGACCCCTTGACCTCTCTTGATGGGAAGTGTCTTACAAAAGTTATGCTAGCCACTTGGGCGGCTAATCAAAACAAGTATATGTAAAGAGAAAATTGTAATTAAACACTTCCAAATGGTAAAACCATACCTCTTTAAAAAACCACGGTTTGGGAAAGGTGGTTTTGAACAAAAATTCCAGCAAAGAGAAAAATGATAGGTGGTTTTGGTGAGAATGAAGGTGGTTTTGAGTGTGTATGGCGCCTTAGATCAATTTTTCTTCCTTCCTTTGAGCTTGTAATCTCTTCCTTGGTGTATTCTATCCTCCTCAACCTTAATTGCAATGAATAAAGGTGGTTTTGATGAATTTGATGGCATTTTTGAGGAATTTGATGATGGTATTGTAGGGGATGGGGCTGGGAAGTTACAAAGGCAACTCTGGCTCTCCTTTGCTTGCACAAGCTTCTCCAATGCTCCTCAAACTCTGTTGCAATCCTCCAATATCCTTCAACCTGCTCTAAAACCAAATGTGAAACAGGGACGAAAACCTGGATGATTTTATTAATAATCAATCAATCAAATTAGAAAATATGTGTTGTAATATTTATACACAGTGGACAAAAATATACAAACAAATAAATAGGTTGCACAGGTACAACCGTGAACTAATACAAACAATAGTATTGTTAAAACAATACAACTCCCGTATGTTTGAATAAAACAAAATAGATGGTTATAATTAAGTATAACCATATAACAAGTAATAAACAAACAAACTAATATGCAATGCATAACTAATTAAGGTAATAATATATTTACCCTAACAATGACTATGATGCTTTCCGCTTCCTCCATCTCACCTTCCTCCGTCTTATAGCTCAACCGACATTATATTCGCTCGACCTTTGATGTAACCATTAATATTATCTCACAATGCGCATACCTCATGTCAATAGCCCTCCCCCGCTTCAGCCTAACTTGATGAACACATTTCGGTGTAATAAGAATAATTAGTGTTATAGTTTATAATGTTGTGCGATGAGTGTGGAGGTAGTTTACATCAGACGATCGTGCTTCAAATATGAGGTGTACATACTATGTCTCATGTGTGCAAGATTTGAACTTGTTACATTTCTTTCAAGGGCATAAGCTCTTCACCCTTATAAAAGGGTTTACGCAAACAAAATTTAGGTGAGAAAGAATAAAGAGCCAAGAATGTAAAACCTACATGTTAGAATGTCACAAACCCTAAACAGTAGGGGAGGCTTATAGCTCCACCACCTTATCAACCTCTAAATATCAAAGGACAAAAAATTTGAGGCTCGTATTTCAAAAAGAAGGATTTAATTTTTCCTCAGTAACAAGTTGAAAAAAATTCAAGGGACTTGTCAATGCATTTTTTTGGAGTGGAAGTTGCTCCATGGGACCTTACCCTTACTTCGATCAGGTAGACATCTAAAAATGGTCTCTTGGTATTTAATAGTAATTAAATTGTGTGATTTTAGTGTGTTTGTCTATCTATCAATATTTGGTTTAAATTATGTGTCATTGGCATGTTTATCACATTTTTACATGTTTTCCTCTTTCTTCTAACCCCTTCTCTCGCCCCTCTTTGTGTTTGGCTTCTTTAGTACATTTGTCTAGAGCATCGATGTCACCCTTGGGTATGTCCAAAACACCCATGAAATTTCAATTCCATATCTTTGGTCTTAGTTATGTTAAGGTGCATATATCCCATTTGTCCCATTTTTTTGTTTTTCAATTGTTTGATGTAGATTTGGCACCAATATGGTATTAATATTAATTCAATAAATATGCAAGCATTATAGTTCATTTTCAAAAATAGAATCATTCGATCTTACATAGGATCTTGTTAGAGCATTTTTAGCACTTGCATAAATTTGAAAGAGATCAAACAATTATTGAAGCATTTATCATTGTCTAAATTTAGTATTTACTATGAAACATGACCTTAGGTTTTGTATGTTACTACAATTGTTCTCAATTGTGCAATTTTATGTTTTTGATATATGTTTTATTATTTAGGACCTTAATAATTAGATGATGCTTAAAACCCCAACTAATCATCCACACATGCCCCTAAACATTTATTGTTTTCTTTAAGCCAGGGAAAATTTTAGTGGCTAATTGATTTAATCTAAATTGAATTAAACATTATTTCAGAGTAACTTACTGTAACAAATGATATTCATATAATTAAATACAAAGAATGTGTAAGCACTAAGCATTCAATAATGTAAAATCCTAAGCAAATGAGAGAGGGGTGATGACTTAGTTGATTTTGTGTAACCTGGGAATGATCGGATTGTGTATCTATTGGAATAGGATGGAAACAACATTGCAAAGGCTTGATGGGGTTTCGAACCCTGAATGTATCGACAAAAGTGCCGTAGGAGGACAGAATGCCCCAAGAGTTAATGACTGATATGGGCACCTGTGTCTACTCGATGGTTAGAATTTGGTCTTTTCTAGGTCAAGATATTTGTTGTTGCTTGTTCTTTGGCACTTTGATTTCATTGTTAGATCATTGATCGCACACGTAACTCCGTAAAACAAATGACTACCTGCACATGCCCATAAACCACATCAAATATAATAAAAATATGCATAATGTGGAGTCGAATGACCCCAATGGTCACCTAAAGAGTGAACTTACAACCGAGCGTTGCACTACATCTCAAACTCCATGTAGTTCTTTGTGTGTGTGTGTGTGTGTGTGTGTGTGTGTGTGTGTGTGTGTGTGTGTGTGTGTCCATGTCCCATGCCCTAGGTTGCCCTTGTGTAAGTTTCGGACGATGATATATAGGATATATCTAGATTGTCCCAAATATGTTAAATGTGTGTGATGGAATAGAATGAACTCCCTCCTATGCAAAGTGTATGAGATCAATGCAACCCTTGTCCCTTGTATGGATGTGATAGATGTATACCTTGTAGTGTTCTCAGTACCTTTATGCAAGCTTAGGTGGTAATAGATAATGCTTATAGTGCTTGGCCCTTTATTTATAAGAAGTAACTAAGTATAAATATGATTCCCTTGTTTGAATGTTATAATTAACAACTAAAAGGCCAACCCAAAGTATTAAAAGGTGACCAAAAATGAAAAGGACCCAAAAGGGGTAAGAAGAAGAAAGAGAGGGATGAGAGAGCCCAGGAGGGACATGAGCATCCTGGCGCTTCTATCCTAACTAGGCACTAGTTTTAGAATCCATCAAAAGGTAAATCACCAAGTTTCAAAGATAGATGTAAGATGTGTAAAGCCAATAAAGTGCAAGAGATAAAGTAACAAAAAGGCCAACAGGATTTGTCAACCACTAGTTTTCTTGCTTTGGAATCATTTATACATTAGTATGCTTTAGGACCTAGAAATGTACCCAAGTGTATAGATTTTATGTCTGCATTTTCCCCACTTTATGTTGTTGAGTGAATAATCGATATCATAAAGTAGATAGAAGATGCATACCTTCTAATCTAGAGACGAGTGCAGCCGATAGTATGCTTTGAGTGGAAAAGTAGTCATGTGAATCTTGAAGTGATTGTAATGTGAAGCATGGCAACTAGGATATGAAGGTAGACCCTAGGGGTGAATCATATACGTAGTAGCATACTACTAGAGCTTGTGCTTATTGATGTGAGATGCTTCTTGTTTCTTATAAGGATGGACCTGTAAAAAAAGAGAAAAAGAGTAGTCAAAGTCTCGTATATGAAAAATGAGTGTAATGTATGTATAAGTATGTAAAAAGTAGTAGAAAGGAGTAATTAAGGATAGAGTGCACCATGTATGAGAGAGTATAAGATAGAAAATTGTCCTAATTACTTTGGATATGTTGTGGATTTGAGTGTTCTCGCCACTAAGGGTGAGGTTTTGGGTGATCTCATGCTAAGAGTGTGTTTTTGGGTGATCTCACGCCAAGGATGTTTTTTTGGGCGATCTCATCCTAAGGGTGATTTTTTTAGGCGATCTCATCCTAAGGGTGATTTTTTGGGCGATCTCACACCAAGAGAAGAGTGTTGGGGAGAGTCTATTTTTCTCTCCTTCCATAATGCTTCTCAAATGATAAGTTCCACTACAGATTGGCACGTCCCGAATCAGAATCGAATTTTAGCTAAATTATAGCCTAATAGTAATCGAATCAGAACTAAATTGTAGCCGAATGACTGAATTATGTAACTAAAGACAAGTATTTGATATTGTAGATATGTACAAGAAACTACCTCAAAATCTATTAAATTGAGAAATTGTCCGAATTTTCCCCCATGACACAAATGCCCATTGTTCCTGTCTCCGATACTAGGCATTAGTGTATGCTCTATGTTTGTGATCCAAGTATGATTCTTGACCACTTTGAATCGTGTTTTTTCCATTTTTGTATTGTTCTTTCTTATGAAGTTATGTGCTACTTGGAAGGGTAATGTGTTCACCCATTAGTTTCCCCCCTTGTTTGGGGGTGCATGTGACGAATGTAGGAGGAGGAAGCCCAAATGAGAGGACCTGAAACTGATATGCATATCGTGGATTGGATACCTGTAGGGGTAGGGGATGTGCATGGTAGAAACCAAGGCACATGCAAACAATATAGGATAGAAATAAGTGTTAGTGTAAAAGAGCTAGCATGCAATAGAAAACAATATAGCAAACAACTATGAAGACAAGAGGTACCATAAAAAGTGGGTTGCATACATGGGACATCACTCACAATGTCACAAGAAAATCAGGGCCAAAGTGGCCATAAGAAAAAAATGATCAAGCAAGACATAGGTCATAGCTCAAAAACATTAGAAAATAATAGCAAACAAAAAGTAACAGATAACCATGGTTGTATAAAATATTGCAAGGAAAATGCTACACATGAAGCACTCGTTAACATGTTAGAAAGATAAGTAGTATGTCAAAGCATGTATATATCATCAAAAATTAAGTGCTCATGTCAAGAAGTAATAAGTATTGTAACAATAGGACCTGTGATGTGTGGAGTATGAGAGTAGAAAAGGTAGATGCCCCCAAGAGCCTCGACGGGACTGGTAAAGAGTAGTGTTGAGCATCATGCATCGTGTAATAATATGTAAAAGTATTGCATTCACCTCAAGATACCATGTGAACGCGCATGTGTGTATAGAAAAAGATAATGACATACTAAGTATCCGCTAGCATAGGAAACAAAATGCAACATGTAAGTAATATAAGCTAACAAGAGTAAAGACAACCAAGATGTGCAGATGTTGTGTGAAAGTGATGGTGTGTTATGATATGCAAGATGTGTAGAGGGAGGAGCCATGTTCCCCCATGGATGTGTGTGACATGAGGTTCATTTAAAAACTACTCCCTCAACAATTAAGTATGAACCATAGCATAAGATTGCATCATTAGGTAGAAAAGGCATTGGCTATGATTAAGATTAGATGTTAGGAAATATTTATTGTGAATCATTGAGCGTGAAGTATAGCAAATAAGTTAGGAGTAGATGATAAAGAGAGATAATAGTGACATGGGGAAGAAAGTGCAATGGCCCCCAAGTGTGTGAGTGAGGTTCATTTAATGTCCTCAAAAATCATGTATGAACCTTGAGAACACGAGTGCGTCATCAAGTAAGTAATGTAAAGTATATATAATGGAGATGTGACAATTTCTCGGAAGGCGGATATGAAGCGGGCTAGATTTAGATTGTCCCAAATATGCAGAATGTGTGTGATGGAATAGAATGAAACCCCTTCTATGTAGTGTATGTAGATGAATGTAGCCCTTGTCCCTTGTATGGATGTGCTAGATGTATTCCATGTATTCCATGTAGTGCTCTTGTGCCTTTGTGCAAACTTAGGTGGTGATATATAATGCTTATAAAGTGCACGGCCCTTTATTTATAAGAAGTAACTAAGTATATATATGATTCCCTTTTGAGTTTAGTAATTGACAACTAAAATTTCAAACCAAAGTATTAAAAGGTGACCAAGAAATGAAAAGGACCCAAAAGGGGTAAGAAGAAGAAAGAGAGGGGCATGAGCTCCTAGAGGGAAAAATCACCTAGGTGCTTCACCCTAAGTAGCGCTAGTGTCCGAAGCCATCAAAAGGTAAATCGACCTCTAGTGCCGATAGAGTTGTAAGATGTGTAAAGCGAGTAAAGTGAAAGAGATAAAGCAACAGAAAGGTTAAAAGGAGTTGTTAACCACTAGTTTTCTTGCTTAGGAATCATGTATACATTAGTATACTTTAGGACCTAGAAATGTACCCAAGTTCATATAGTTTGTGTCTATACTAATATTCGTAAGTTGGCTATTTTTGGATATTTTGAAATTCCCATTTGGCTATTTAGAAAAAATATGCACGCCTAAGATTCACCAAAAATAATAAAAATTGTAATTATTTCCCGCCGCATAACCAAATTAATTCTAATATCAATATATTATTTTTAAAGGATCACCTTTAAATTGACAGGCAATGATTTTAAAACATGATTGGATCGCCATGAATTCTATGGGCCCTTAGATCACAATCACTAACATTTTATAGGGAAAATTTTAAAATTAATTAAATCCACTACTTGTGTGTGTGTGTGTGTGTGTGTGTGTGTGTGTGTGTGTGTGTGTGTGTGTGTGTGTGTGTGTGTGTGTGTGTGTTTGTCTATTGATATGATGAAATATATTAAACATACTACTTTAAGTAACCATCTATTTAATTAAAGGATTATCTAAGCTTAAAATTAGAATATGGATTCTATTCTATGTGATATTCTTTAATTAAGGAATTCCTAGGACCATTTAAGCCATAAAATGTATTGTTTGCATCTTGGGTTGAATTGGTTCAGCTATCACATTTAGAGTCTTGACAATAGAGGCCTTTGTAATTTTTCCTATAGGAACTATCCCAAATATCCCAATGAGTGAAAAGAATATGTGTATATATAGAAAAAAATATCTTAATATATTGGAGGAAAGGCTTCATGGGAAACCTTTTGGAAAAGTGTTGAAAAGTTTCAAAGTAAATACCAAGGCATGAAACTCTAGAGCCAAAATAGCATATGATGTTCACACGTTGTAAGAGATTGATGAATGTGATATAATCCCAATAGGATTTATGAGGAAGGCTTGAAAGATCATGGTTTTTCCCAAAATTTTATGAAATGGCGACACTTGGCCAACGGATCAACGATCAAGGTTTAATCCTAGATAAGATTGGGTAAAATGGATCCAAATTTCACAACTCAATTTTTTTGTTTCTTAAGTAAGGAGTGCATATAATGCAGTTTATACCATCAATAGATTAGAAAAATGAAATTTAACATGAAGAGGAAAAATGAAATTCGCCAATTTATTTTTTAAATTTAGAAAAATTAGGTAAGATTCACCTTTTGATTAAACTAAAATGGATTACTTGTTGTTTGATTTGATGTTATAGAAGCAAAACATAAATGACAGAAATGTAGTAAATACACCCAAGAAACTAAGTAAATAAAATGTGAAACCCTAATGTGTAAAAAGGGTTAGAAAGGCCTTAGCGATTCACCAAGCTCGCGGGACTATGTCACAATGGAGACCAGCTAGACAAGAGGAAGAAACCATCACATAGGGACTCAAGAAAATGTAGATTCGAGCTGTCTGGATAGACTGGGGCACTTGGAGAAGGACAGAGGCACCTAGGGCATCTTGGTTTGAGATATGGGCACCCTGGTATGTGGAAATGACCAGAAACCTCCTCTAAGGTTTTTTTGAATGATCGTCTGTGTTCTCTTCCTGTCGCATGAATGTCGTTGAACCTCGTTGGATGTCACTACAAATCATAGATGGAGGAAACACCTGCAAAACCCCAAGAAAAACATCAAAACCCTAAAAATAAATATGCATATGAAGGGGTCGGATTGTCCTCAACTACCAAATAGATGGACTTATCACTAAGCGTGCACTACATCTCAGCCCAATGTAGTTCTAGACGTGTGTGTGTGGAAATCATGCCCTAGGTGCTCTTGTGCCAGTGAACTTTGTGAGTAATGAGAAATAACTAGATGTAGAATGTAAATAGATGGTACATGGAATAGAATGAACTCCCCTCTTATGAAGTGTGATGCATAAAACTAGCCTTTGTCCCTTGTGATGGAGCTAGATGGATGTAAATGGAGCAATAAAAGCCTTTGATGGATGTAACCTTAGGTGGAGATACTAGTGCTTAGTGCTTGGTCCCTCATTATGGTCTCATAAATTTATATTTATATGGTTCTCTTGATTTAATTTCGTAATTAACCCCGAAAATGCTAACCACTAAAAATATAGAAAGCTCAAACAGATAGAAAGTGCCCAAAAGGTGAGAGTAAAGTGAAAGAGAGAAGAGGGGATTAGGGTGCCCTAGAGGGGATCAGGCACACTGGTCGCCCCAACCATAAATAAGAAAAATGTAATATGAAAATATGAACTAGGCAAGTGTGTGTAAGATCAAAAATAACAACTAAAAGAAAATTAAAATGGCCAAAGACATGGGTTAATTAGTACTCTTTTCACTTAAGAACCATATGAATAGTAGTATGAGACTGAGACTAAATAATTACCCAAAGTGTGTGATTTAGTGACTACATTTTCCCCCACTTTATATTGGCGAGCAAAAATCTTGGTAAGATAAATTAGATAGAGATGCACTGATATCCATGTAGAGTGTGTGAAAAGTGTGTGCCGAAGGACTAGACAAAAAAAATGGAGTGACAAAAATATGGAGCGTGGAGACTAAAGATGCAAAAGTGTAAAAAGTGATGAGAGTGAAGCTAGGGCGGAAGCACATGTGTAGATGTTAATGTGTGTGATGTATCTACATGTTAGTATGTTATGTGTAGTATTATTGTTGATGTTGTTGTTGTTGATTATTGCTTCCCACCCAGATGGGCATATAAAAGAGAAGATGATCAAGTCGTCAAATTCACATGTATATGTGTAAAAATGTGACATGTATATATGTAAAAAAGACTATAATGAAAGTGAAAATGAAAAAGGAACATGAGTACCGATCCATGATGAGAAAAAGGGTGTAGAAAGGATATCCTGTAACTGTCGGTGAAGTGTGAGTTTTTTGGGCAATCTCACGCCAATGTGGTCAAAGAAGTGTAGGGAGAAAGGTGTGTTATTCTCCAGCCTGTAACTACTTCCCTAATAATATGAAGAGATATTTGTACTGCCTAGTTTTTTGGGTGATCTGACATTACTAGCCGAAGAAGTGTAGGGAGGAAATTATGATGTTCCTCCAACCTGTAACCTCTCCCCAGAATCTTAAGGACAACCTATCCTATAAAAACCATTATGTATGGAGTTCTATAGACTAGTCTGAACCCACTTGTTGTATAACCCACTATGTCATGGATGAAAAATTGAAAAATGAATTGTACTGGTACTGCGTTGTGTATTGTGTAAACCCAAATGATGCCCCCTCTTTGGGGGCGCATGACGACGTCAAGGATAGGAGGATGGGGCCCCAAAAGAGGATCGACCGTAAAAACTATGTGCCTACCTCAGGGGAAGGGATGAACTTGGTAGAAACCAAGGCACATAAAAACAAATGGCTAGGATAAACAAGTGTTAGTACGAACAAACATGCATGTAGAAAATAAGTGTAAGCTACCAAAACAATGTGTAAGCTAGAATGCAAGTAAACACGCAAGAAGCCAATCATAGACCACGAAAAGCGGGTTGCAAACATGGGACACCACTCACGATGTCATAAGACACTCAAGGCCATAGTGGCCACATACAAACAAACAAGTGTGCACACCAAACAAAGGAAAAATTCCCACATACACTATAAGAAAACATAGACAAGCAAGTACAAACAACAAATAACCATTATAGAAAGTAATCCTACAAAATAAATGTTGCACATGAAGCACCCGTTAACATGTTAGAAAGATAAAGTGTATGTCAAAAGCATGTATAACTAATAAAGTAAAGTGCTAAGGACAAAATGAAACAATAACACTTGTATTTTACGAAAGTGGATGCCCCTAGTAGCCACTGTGGGACTGGTAGTAGCAAGGCATCCATGTTGTGTGTAGAAGCTATGTATCTACAATCAAAACTATAAAAAGACCTAAACGCACATGTGTGTATGGTAAAGATAATGACATACAAAAATCTATCTACAATGTGTAATAAAGTGAACATGTACAAGTAAATGTCAAGTAAGAGTAAAAGTAACCAAGATATGTTGCATGTTGTGGATGGATGGAATGGAATGCAATATGGATGATAGGAGCCACATGCCCCCAAGTGAATGGATTTGTATGCAGTGAGGTTCATTTGTTTATGCCCCCTCAGAAGTCAAGAATGAACAAAAATGAGAGTGCATCATCGGGAAATTGTTGAAGTGTGTGTTGTGTGTAGTGCACTGTGGTGAATATGTAGGGATGAAATGTGAAATAGAGATGAAGTGTGTGTGACCCTATAGCCTAAGTGTATATCAAAACAAGATGATCGAAGGAGTGATGATTTAGCCTAAAGTGTATATCACTAAATGATTATTATAATAAGTGATGGGGATGCTAGATTAAGTGATTATGTGTAGCCTACAAGGCATATCACCACAAGATGATGAGAAGAAGTGGCCCTATAGCTTAAAGTGTATACCACTAAGTGATGGAAGTGATGGTGTAGCCTATGGTGTATATCACTACAAGATGATGGAATAGGTGGTGATTTAGCCTATAGTTTATGTCACTAACCTAGGAATGTTGCATGATAGAAGGTTGAATGATGAAAGTGCAAATCTGATGAGGTCCATTTTTGATGTATACCCTCAACAATCCAAAGATGGACAATGAGATAGAGTGCATCATAGGGTAATGAGTGTAGTACATAGTATAATATATATGTATGTATGCGATGATGAGAGATGACCATGGATGTGTAGAATACGTACAAGGTAATGTCTAAGGTGCATTGTGTGAGATTCATGTGTATATGATGCCCTCAACAATCAAGTGTGAACCAAAGCACAAGAGTGTGTCATCAGGAAATGGTCGAGGCTAACATGTGGATGATTATGCGTATGCTATAAAGTGAATAAAGTGAGTGTGAAATTTTTGTCTATACTAAGGTGGGGGAGAGTTGTATGGGAATGTTATGCCCCTAAGCGTGGGTGAGTAGATGAACTAACAATGAAATTGAAATATGAAGGTCCTCCACCCGATGCTTATGGTGACAAAAAATGTATGACCATGTGCTAGTAGTGGTGGTATAGTAGATAGACAGTGCGCAGGTGAGTGAATTCTATGTGCATGTGATGGATGAGTATATGATGAGCGCGCAGTGTGAACAAAATGCATAGGTGATGGAGAGCAATGAGAATTCGAGTGCATAGGTGATGGACACCTGCGCGAAATAAAATGAAGGTGGTGACCTATGTCAAGATGCAGTAACTATGTGTGAGAATGGGACAATGTCGATGTGTAGGACTAGCAAGCAAAGGTGAGGCCACATAGATGGTATACGAGTAGGTGAACTAGGAGTAGATTACACTTTAAGTAACATGGATTACGATGTACTAGATGAAGTAGGATATGCATTAACTGGTGCTCGAGGAGATGATGACCATGGAGTAGATGGAGGTACACCATCAATAGAAATAACTTGATTTTTATGAATGAATTTGAGTCGTAAATGATTCATAGAGATGATGGACTTAGACCTACGAATCCAATTGATGCCTAGAAGCATGTCACAACCATCGACCACTTTTCCAACAAGGAAGGGTACAAACATAGTAAGAGGACCTACCGTAACATGAAGTTTGACGACACCATATGAATTACTCATGGATATGTAATTTTTGATAGTGGATAGCCAATAGCGATGAGAAAGTAGAATAGAACATGCACTAATGGGCCAAGATGAGTCAACCTTAGTATTATTGATAGAAATCAAACCAATAGATGCATTGATATGTAAGTGATTAGAAGTGAAATTTGCATGATAATCATAGTCGAGAAATATATGATCGGTGAAGAAGCATCAGTATGTGAAAACTAGAAAGTCAAGAGCCCCTGATGTAGGAGGAGGAACTATGTGATATACATGATTAGTTGAAGATTCAATCTTTTCTTCTCATGTTGTGGAAACAAATGATTAAATAGTTTGAGCTTATGATTTTTAGTGACTAGTGTGGAGTCTGCAAGATCTAGAAAATCAAGCTTGTTACTATTAATAATATTTTGATAATGATGTAGATCTTGAGAAATCTATTTGTAGAGTGTCCCACACATCAGTGATAGTCACATCAAAATTTCTCATTGTAATTTCTTCCTTTTGGTCATGATGGGTCTAATTCAAGTGGTGGAGGAAGTGTAATAAGATTTCTCTCTAGAATTTTTACAATATGAGATGTGGGGCCATAGGGAACTTAGTGAATGTGCACTAAGGTGGGTGTACTTGAGGCTCTTTAATAGTAGTTATTGCATTGAAATGACTTTTGTATCAGTTGGTTTTGTCGTAGATGGTCTAAATGTTGACTTGCTTTAAAAACATGCAGAGGATGATGCTTGTTCTTGATATTTAAGCTTTCCTATAGCTAAGAGCTTGGTTTCACGAAGCTTAAGAGTATGAAAAGTTGATCGAATGAAGGAGAGGTCTCAAAGAGAACACTCTCTTGAGAGGTGGTAGGAGACTCTGAATGAACAAGTCCTCGAAGCTCAGAGTCTACGAGCACATTTGACATTTTAGCTAAGTTGTTTTTGTATCTCAAAACATAATTTTCTAGGTGTTCATTAGATCCTTTCTTAAGTTATGCTAATTGGGCATAAGAAATCTTAGAGCCGATGTTGATAGAGAAATGAGTGAGAAAAGCATCAGCTAGATGTGTGAATGAAGTTACTAAATGGATAGGTAGGTCATAAAACCAACACATCACATAATCATGGAGACTACGGAAAATATATTTTCCAAAAGAATGTGATCATCCACAAAATCAAGATAAACTATGTGGAATGCATGGAGATGCTCTTATGGGTCATCCATGCCCATTGAAAATGGGAAGCTTAGGGTGAGAAAACTAGGAGGAAATGGATAAGTGGAGATGGTAGGCACGAATGGATAATGTAATAATAAGGTGGAATCCAAATATGGAGATGCACAAGAAGTAACATGTTGTAACTTACAAATTTGTGCTTGGAGGTCTTGATAGAGGAGGCTAAGTCTTGAGTGCCAACAAGGAAACATGCACCGTATAAGAGGCAAGAGGTGGTGTGAAATGATTGGTATGAGTAGTAATAAAATGGGGATGGTAGAAATGGGTGGAATAGAGTAGAAGCAAGTGGTTGAGTAGCAATGGAAGTAGAGATGGCCGCAAAAGCAGTAAGCTCTGCCAAATTAGTAGCTTCCTCACGAGCAGCATGTAAAAGCAAGTCTAGATCTTGGGGATGTTCAACAATATGATCATTAAGGGATTTAAGATGTGCTTCAGTAAAATCACCATAAGAGTGAGCCATGGTAAGAGGAGGATAATAACCCTAAATGAAAGGTGGAGTCGAAGGATGGGTTCACCAAAATGATTAAACTAAAATGAATTACTAATGTAGTCTAATATGATGTTATAGAAGCAATAAATAAATGATAAATAAATGTAAAAATACACCCAAGCAACTAAGTAAATAAAATGTGAAACCCTAATGTGTAAAAAGGGTTAGAAAGGCCTTAGTTGATTCATCGAGCTCACGAGATTGTGTCACAGTGGAGACTAGATGGACAAGAGGAAGAAACCGTTTCACACAAGACTTAGTAAAATGTAGATCCAAGTTGTCTCGGCTAGAATAGGATGCCCGGAGAAGGATATGGGTGTATGGGGTGCCCTGGTCTGAGATCTGGGTGCCCGGTCTACGGAAATGACTAGGAAAACCTCCTCTGAGGTGTCGTTAAATGATCACTTGTGTTCACTTCCTATCGAGTGAATGTTGTTGAACATCACTAGATGTCACTGCAAATCAGAGATGGAGGAAACACATGCAAAACCCCAAGCAAAGCATCAAAACCCTAAAAATAAAGATGCATATGAAGGGTCAAATTTTCCTCAGCTTCCAAATAGATGGAATTATCATTGAGCATTGCACTACATCTCAGACCCAATGTAGTTCTAGGTGTGTGTGTGTGTGTGTGTGTGTGTGTGAAAATCGTGCCCTAGGTGCTCTTGTGCCAGTTGCACTTTATGAGTAGTGAGCAATAACTAGATGTATAATGTAAGTAAATGGTGCATGGAATAGAATTAACTCCCCTCCTATGCATTGTGATGAATAAAACCAGCCTTTGTGTTCCTTGTGATGGAGCTAGATGGATGTAAATGGAGGCAATAAAAGCCTTTGATGGATGTAACCTTAGGTTAAGATAATAGTGCTTAGTGACTAGTCCCTCATTATGGTCTCATAAATTTATATTTATATGGTTCTTTGATCTAATTTGTAATTAACCCCGAAAATGATGACCACCAAAAAGATAGAAAGCTCAAACAACTAGAAAGTTCCCAAAAGGTGAGAGTAAAGTGTAAAGAGGATCAGGGTGCCCTAGAGGGGATTAGGGTGCCTGGGGCGCCCTAGACCTAGCTGGGTGCCCTAGCCGAAAACAAAAATGTAGTATGAAAATAGGCAAGACTGAGTGTAAGATCAAAAATAACGACAAAAAGCAAAGTAAAATGGCCAAAGACATGGGTTAATTAGTACTCTTTTTCACTCAAGAACCATATGAATAGTAGTATAAAACCGGGACTAAATAATTACCCAAAGTGCGTGATTTAGTGACTACACCTTTATATATGCAACCATTTTAAATTATTTTCTCCATTTTCACCATAGCCATGATATCGGTTTTTGTAAGATTCACCATCCCAACGAATCTTGATTTAGCAAGATTTGCCATCCTTTCTATAAGTTTTTTTCATGGGTTCCTTAAAATTTTCACTGCTTTAAGTTTAAGAGGTTGTTGATAATCTAGGGTAGGGAGAAGAAAATCTAGTTTACAAGTTATAATTGCTGTTGGAACTCAAGATATGAAAAAGGAATATAAGACCCAAACTAGGAAAATATATTCATCAATTCATTTTAGTTGTGCATGAATTTTGTACTTGTCGAAGTGTGCATGGCACTTTGTACATTTGTTTCTGAATTCTTTCAATTTTTTGTGAGCTTGATGTAGTCAAGGTTGGTTTCCCAAGTGAACAAGAGACCGAACTTATAGCCTAGATGCAGAGAGAAAATAGGCCCGAAGGGCCATATAGAGGCCCAAAGGGCTATATAGGATAAGCTCTTGAGACCATCTCTAATAGATTCCCAAAGGCCCATATAGAATCAAAGGATTATAACCCACCTCCCCATTATAGGGGAGACCCCGGGAATATAACAATAATAATAATAGTAACAATAACAACAACAATAATAAAAATAACAATCACGATAATAAAAAATGATAACCCCCTTCCCTTAATGGGGAGACTCTGGAGGGGGTATAACACAAGGAGGATTATAGCCTCCCTCCCCATTTTCTATGACACTCACACACATATGAACATCCATATTTACTATGATATTTAATGATTGTTTCCATTTAATTTAAAAGTCATACATCTATAAATTACAAATTTCAAATATTGATGTCCTTGATGTTGATGATCCATAGAGAGAGGTGATAAAAAAATGTGTGATGTTTCAAAAATCATGATTGATGGTTGGGGAGATAAATGGGTAAGAAAGGAATGAAGAAAATAAACAAAAATATAATAAGAGTCTATAGATATTAGTGTTAATTTCATAGTTAAGAGGAGGGATTAGTTGATGCAAATGTGGTTAGAGTGCTCAATCAATCCACATGACATTATAATCATATGCAATAAACATAAAAAAATGCGTGTAATAACACAAGAAATTCAATAGTAGAATAACACAAATAAATAAGCTTTATTTGTAAACTCATAGAGGAATTTCACACACATGCATCGATTGCTAGAGATGTAATCAATATGTCATATAATCATTCTCCTCTCAAACACTCACTTCTATGAGCCATAAGCTAACATAAACTATTAAGTTTAGTATAACTAACCAATTCCATAGCTTAACTTCTAAAACTAATATGAAACTATAGTATAAAGGACCCAATACAAACCTAGTTGGACTTTCCAAGATTTCACAAAAAGATGATCTTTCTATAATGTTTCATGACTTCTACACATCATTATATTCTTCCACAAATTCATAATAGTACTTCGTGGATTCAATTCAAAACTTGTAGTATTGGGTGGATTCCCTTAAGTGTGCATGACTCCTCTTAGTGTTCTACACATGTTATCACCAAATTACAACACCCTCTGATTTTTCATGTGTGTGTGCATGAGCTACCAGTGTAATTGGGAAACATTGGACCATCTCTCAAGTTGTGGGACTTATAGACTTGAGATGGACCTCTAGAGAAGGTTGGTTCCTCTTCCTAATCTAATGTTAAAACTACTCCTAATGAAGGAAATGAAACTAACTACTCCTAATCTATGATTTCCAAGGGACTAGGGAGAGGGAGAGTGCATGAAAATAAAGAAATCCTATACTAAAGAGGTGATAGCTCCAAGAGAAGGGGTTACTAGAAAATATTGAGTGTCCAAAATAGAGAAAGGTGAACATGGAGAGGATGGAAAAACATCACAAGCCAAGATTACACACAATACTCCATTTCATTTAAACACGACATTATATAAACTTGAAGTAAGAATATGAAATATGCACAAAATACCTACAAACATGAAGAAAGGCATGAAAATACAATGAAACTAGTGCAAGGATTGAGAAATGCTCACAAACACATGTTTTATTGCTTCAAAGATATGCAAAATACATCATAGTAGAGAAAGAAGGCATGAATCCCCATTACAAAGCTCAAAATGGAGGCTTAAAGCTCTAAATTCACCTAGTAGTTGAGAGAAGAAGAGAGAACAAGTTCAAAAAAAATGTCCAACTATTTTAAAAATAGGCTTTCATTTTCTTGAGTATAAAATCGTTGTCCAAATCGTGAATTTCTTCTCTGCAATTACTTCTTTTCTAAGCATGATGAACTTTATAATAAGCATACACTAGAAAAAAATAGAACATGTGCACCAACACTTAGGAAATTAAAACCTATTCTAACAACAAAAATGTGCACAGAGACACTTGGAGGAATGAAAATCCTAAACTAATATATACAAGGATGGGATGTTACTCCTCTAATAACAATGCTTGAGATGGATTCCATTGACTAGAATCTACAGATCCTCACCATCTAACTTGGCTAGTTAGAAAGAATTTCTACTCTTGTACTCATGATCATGTATGAACCACTCCATATTGCATCAAACTTGGAATATTTTCCCAATTTTTCTCAATCAGATCCCACTTTAGTACCAAGTATCCTTCTTGGAACATCCTAGCTTTTTTCTTGTCAAATCTTTTCTTGATCGGTGCTTGATCTTTCTCCATGGTTTCCATTGCATACTCTCTTGTCTCTTATAACCCCATCGCCTCTACATAATTGATTTCCATGGGTTCAAACTCAGCTAGTTCCAACTTCTTCATGAGTTCTAACATCGGCAACTCAAGTGATATAGGAAACACTATTTCCTTCTCGTATACTAATTTGTATGGAGAACTATCTATTGATATTTTGGGCATAATTCTATCACCCCACAAGGTTGATTTGAGTTTCGTGTGCTAGGTTCTCTAATTCTCATCAAGAGTTCTTCTTATGATCCTCAGTAAGTTATTGTTTATGGACTCTGCTTGGCCATTACCTTGGGGGTAATAATTTGATGAAGTGTTGAAATATATTACATTTCTAACAAACCATTACGTGATCTTCATGCCAAGAAAAGTCAATGCATTAGCATATACGATAGTAACATGTACACCAAATCTTGTCACTATCCCTTCATAGAAGTCTAAGATGCCATATTCATTTACTTCTTTGAGTGCCACCACTTCAGTCCACTTGGTGAAATAGTCTGTTACCATGAGTATCCATTTGTGGCCTTGGCTCGAGTTTGGATTGATAAATCCAATGAAATCCAATCCCCATTGCATGAATGAATGATCAAATGAGATTAGGTGAAGTGGAAATGTTACTAGACTTTCCTTTCCTGTAAAGAATGCACACTTTTTGCACTTTTTAATCCATGAGTAGCAATCACTAAACATCGTAGGACAATAGTAACTAACTTTCATGATCTTGAGAGCTATTACTCATGGAGAAAAGTGGCCTCCCGATTCTCCATCATGGAATTCATGAAACACTTTCTCAATCTAATTTGAAGAGACACACCTTCGAAAAACTCCATTTACATCCTTCTAAAACAAGATGTTGTCAATGAGCACGCATTTAAATGGACTATAATCAAATATCTTATTGAGTTGTGGAGCTCAATTACTTTGGATTAGCATGCAATATGAAACTTACTGGAAAACAAAGTAACTGTCTCATTGGTTATGGATGGACCGACATCGATCAAGTAAGGAGGAACTAACATCAATTAGGACTAACCGACATTAGTTACCTGCGAGGAGTGTTTTATTTAACTCTCGAGAATTAGATCTATTTTTAGCATTAAAACAGATCTATTGATTATAATTGCATGGCTAAGTTCCCTAAGTTTGTACGCCTATATAAGCATGAAAGCTAGGGTTTAGAAGTAAGAATTAAGAATAACTTGCAAAAGTTGATGATTATTGTGAGAATAATTGTGAGAGAGAGAATTCTTGGAGAAGAAGCAAAAGCTTGAGAGAAAGAAAGTATTGTACATTTGAGAGGTGTGGAAGATTGTAAATCTTCAATTGTATATCTCATTAAAGATTTGGATAATAGATTAACTTGTTTCTTGGTGGACGTAGTCCATACTAGGTGAACCACATTAAATTTAGTGTTGATTTATATCTCTTTTTTTGTATATTTCTTACGTAGAATATCCGCTTTTATTTACATGTATGCTTAGTTTGATATATTATCTCAGTACAACCGGTGTGCTAACCCCAAAAATGGCATCGATATTTGTTTGAGGGTTTTGTGTGTTGAAAATTTACTCACAAAGGGTTTTTGATTGAGTGGGAGCTACAACAATGGAAGAAGAAAACAAATACAAGGTAGAGAATTTTGTAGGACGAAATTATCAATTATGGAAGATGTAGATTGAGGATTATATGTATCAAATATTTTTGTATTTACCATTGGATGAGAAGTATAGATCTACAAAGATGACTGATGAAGAATGAAAGATTTTTGACAGAAAGGATTTAAGATGTATAAGATTGAGCTCACAAGATCATCGTGGCTTCCAATATTACGAAAGTAACTTCTACCGTAGGGTTAATGAAATCTCTTGATAATTTATATGAAAAATATAGTGCTTCAAATAAAGTTTATTTGATGAAGAAACTATTTATTTCTAATATGCATGAAGGTGGATCTACATCTAGTCATTTAAATGATTTCAAATCTATTTTAAATCGCTTAAAATCGGTTGATATATCGTTTGATGATGAAGTGAAAGAACTTTTATTCTTATGTTATTTTCCCGATAGTTGGGATAACTTAGTAATGGTCATTAGTAATACATCATCTCGTTAATAATATTTTGAAGTTTAATGACGTGGTTAGTATAATCTTGAATGAATAAATTCGCAAGAAGAGCATAGAGGAATCATCATCTGGGAATGCTTTGAATTTAGAAAGTAGGGGCATGCGAGATGGAGAGATCCAAGAGTAAGAGTAATGAGAAATCAAAGTCAAGGGATAAAATATCTAAATCCAAAAGTAAGGGAATTACTTGTTGGAAGTGTGAAAAGAAAGGACATGCGAAGAAAGATTGTTGGTCAAAGGATAAAGAGAACCAACAACCGAAAAAAGGTAAAGAAGAAAATCTTATTGCAGCGAGGTAATGTAAGATGCTCTTATTCTTTCTTTAGATAATAGAATTGCATCATGGGTTTTAGATTCAGGAGATTCTTTCCATGCACCCCTAATAAGGGTTATTTTAGAAATTATGTCCAGGGTAATTTTGGGCATGTTTATTTGGGTGATGATGAACCTTGTAGGATTACTGGGTAAAGGGAAGTTCGTCTAAAATTACAAAATGGAAATACATGGGTATTGAAAGATGTGAGGCATGTGCCAAGCCTCGGGAGGAATCTTATTTCTGTAGGGCAACTAGGTGAAGTTGGTTGCATGGTTACATTTACATAAGACTCTTGGAAAGTCACCAAGGGTGTTTTTGTTGTGGTAAGAGGTAAGAAGGTAGGAATGTTATATTTATCTACCTGTGTTATTGATTCTTTTTCTGCATTATCTACTTCAAATTTAGATGCATGCATATGGCATAATCGGTTGGGCCATATGAGTCAAAAATGAATGCAGATCTTAAAGGCTAAGGGTAAGTTATCAGATTTGAAATATTTAGATCTTGATTTCTGTGAGCAATGTGTCTTTGGAAAACAAAAGAAAGAGAGATTTCTCAAAGTTGGGGCAACTAAGAAGGAACATAAATTGGTGCTTATACACTTAGATGTGTGGGGACCAACTTAGGTAGCTTCTCATGGAGGATCCCAATATTATGTTAGTTTCATTGATGATGTTACAAGAAAGGTATGAGTTTATTGTATTAAATGTAAATCTGACATTTTGAGACTTTTAAAAGATGGAAAGCCCTTGTTGAGAATGAATCAAATTTAAAGTAAAAGTGCCTTATATCTAATAATGGTGGTGAATACTATAGCAAGAATTTCAATGATTATTGTTCAGTGAATGAGAAACGTAGAGAAAAATGGTTTCAAGAACACCACATGATAATGATGTTGTAGAAAGAATGAACAAGATAATCATGGAATGTGCTAGAAGTATGAGGATACATTCTTGATTTTCCTTACAGTTTTGGGTAGAAGTAGTTGATACAACGGTTTATTTAATTAAATGTGGGCCTTCAAGTTCACTAGATAGAGGAATGCCAAAGGAAGTTTGGACTGGAAAAGAGGTAGATCTTTATTTTCTTAAGTTTTTGGTTCAAAAGCTTTTGTGCATATTGATAAGGAAAATAGAAAAAGTTGGATGCAAAATCCAAGAGATGCACTTTCATTGGTTATGGATCTAGTGATTTTGGATTCTGTTTTTGGGATTTAGAGAATTCTAAAATTATTAGGAGTTGTGATATTAAATGGAATGAAAAGAGAATGTATAGGGATCAAATTTTGGTACCCAAGGATAAACCAGGTTGAGAAGTTTGTGAATGAAAATAAACTCTTAGATTTAAAAGTAATACCGATAGGGTTACACAATAACCGATGTTGGTTGACCCCGATCGACATCGGTTAGCAAAACTAGTATCGATTCTGAAAAGCGTAACCAACATCGGTTAGTAGGACCGATGTCGGTTATAGGTGATCGGCATTGGTCACTGACAAATTTGGATACAAATGTCCAGGAGGTCCAGAATGAGCCTCTGGTACCCCAAACTCCTATGAGAAGGTCACAAAGGGTAAGTAAACTTCCATAAATATTTACACCTTCTCTATTTTATTTATTATTGGCTGATAATGGTGAACAATTTTTTTGAAGAATCAATGCAGGATAAGACCCACGTCTAGTGGGAGCATGGCATGGATGAGGAGATGGACTCCTTGGAATAGAACTAGACTTGGGATTTGGTTAAGTTACAATAGGTAAGAGAACATTGTAGAACAAGTGGGTTTATAGGATCAAGGAAGAAGAGGGTGGACAGAAAAGGTACAAGGCAAGGCTTGTAGTAAAGGGATTTACACATAAAACATGTATTGATTTTGGTGAAATATTTTCTCCTATTGTTAAGATGACTTCTATTCATACTTGTATTGAGTTTAGTTATAGTAGAGGATTTTCATTTAGAGAAATTAGATGTGAAGACGACTTTCCTTCATGGTGATTTGGATGAAGAGATTTATATGCAGCAACCACTTGGGTATGAAGTCAAGGGTAAGGAGAAATTAGTGTGTAGGTTGAAAAAGAGCCTATATGGGCTCAAGCAAGCTCCAAGGAAATGGTACATGAGGTTTGATAGTTTTATGCATGATCATGGTTACTTGAGATGTGAATCTGACCATTGTGTTTATTTCAAGAAGCTTGAAAATGAGAGCTATATTATTTTGTTAATGTATGTGGATGATATGATTATTACAAGATGTAGTATGCAGGACATTGGTGAGCTTAAGGGAAAGCTAGCTCACACATTTTCTATAATCCTTGGCATGAAAATACACAGAGAGAGGAAGAACAAGAAATTGTGTTTCTCTCGGAGGATTATATCTACGGGGTGTTAGAAAGGTTCAAGATGCGAGAATAAAACCCTATTAGTACACATATGGCTAGACACTTCAAATTAAGAAAAGATCGTGTCCTTCATCACATGAGGAGGTCAAATACATGACATGAGTGCTATATGCTTCAAATAGTTGGGATTTTCATGTATGTTATGGTTTGTACCAAACTAGACATTGCATAGGCGGTGGGCGTTGTGAGTTGATATATGGCCAATCCAGGTAAAGATCATTGGAAAGCAATCCAATTGATACTCGGTATTTAAAAATGACATCTAACATGTGGTTATGTTATAGAGGTTCGGATATTTCATTATGTGGCTATGTTGATTCAAATATGGTGGAGATATGGATGGTAGAAGGAGCACTCTTTGGTTATATTTTCACAAAGTAGGTGGGATGACATTTAGTTGGATTTCAATATTACGAGAAGGTTGTGGCTTTGTCTACTATAGAGGAAGAGTATGTTGCACCTACGAGAGGCTAGCAAGGAGATGATAGATATGAGTAGGTTCATGGAAGAGTTATGAAAGGATAAAGGTGATTGAAAATTATTCAAGATTCTGATCGAGTGCAATTCATTTGGCAAATAACTCAACATTTCATTCGAGAATGAAATGCATTCGATTGAGGTATCACTTCATATGACATGTATTGGAGATTGGGTAGTTGAATCTGAAAAATATTCATATGAGTAATAACCCCGAATATGCTAACAAAGCCATTATAAAAGGAGAAGTTAGAGCTACACTCCACTTCTCGTTGGTCTTGAATTTGATACTTGAAGAGGAAGAAAAAAATCTAAGGAAGGATCCAAGAATGATGTTGTACATGTATGGTGCAGTTTTAATCTCCAAGTGGGAGATTGTTGAGTTGTGGAACTCAATTACTTCAAATTAACATGTAATATGAAACTTGCTTTGAAAACACAAGTAACCATCATCGGTTATGGAAGGAGAGACATTGGTCACCTATGACTCGAATCGGTTAGGGCTAACCGAATCGGTTACACAGTGCGGGAGTGTTTTATTTAACTCTCAGGAATTAGATCTATTTTTATCATTAAAACAAATATATTGATTGTAATTACATGGCTAAGTGCCCTAAGTTTGTATATGCCTATATAAGCATGAAAGCCAGGGTTTAGAAGTAAGAATTAATAAGAACTTGCAAAAGTTGATGATTATTGTGATAATAATTGTGTGAGAGAGAATTATTGGGAATAAGAAAAATCTTGTGAGAAAGAAAGTATTGTGCATCTCTGAGAGGTGTGGAAGATTGTAAATCTTCAATTGTATATCTTATCAAAGCTTTGGATAATAGATTGGCTTGTTTCTTGGTGGACGTAGCCTACAATGGGTGAACCACTTTAAATATGGTGTTGATTTATATCTCTTGTTCTCAGTATATTTATTATGGTAGAATATATGTTTTTATTTTCATGTATGCTTAGATCTGATATATTATATGTACAACCGGTGTGCTAACCCCAACATATCTTCTCTTAGCTTTGTTCCATTCTGGAGGACATAAACATGTTTGAAGATAATGCACCATGTCTTGGGTCCAACATGGAATAGGTGCACCATCAGCTGGCATCTCTTACTCATTTTGTAACACTAGAACAACCTCTTCTTCATCATTTAACTCAACATGTTGTTTAGAAGCAAGTTTCTCACACAATCCCTTGCCACAAACCAAATTGGTTACTTTGATGTCTATATCATACTCCATCACCTGAGTGATCCAACATGCCCTTTTCTCATTCAAATCTTTGTTTAGAAGAAAGTATTTGACCCCAGCATGAGACACTAACAATTGAATCTTATTGTTCGAGACCAAATGTTTGAACTTCTTCAATCTTCTAATCACAACAAGAACATGCTTTTCAATGAAAGAATATATTACTTCATAATCTTCCAAGATTTGATTGAAGAATACTATGGGGTGCTCAGAAAATTCTTTATTTAGTTGTACCGAGATAGCTGAGATTGTATCTGAAGCTCCAAAATCATAGAGCATGAAATATTTCAAAAATCCTAGGTTGATAAGAGTTGGATCTTGAGATATAACATGTTTAATGGCCTCAAAACTCTCCTTGCCCTATGTTTTCCACTTTAATTCCATTATTTTCTTCAACATCATTTTTAATGGTTTCACCAAGGTGGCAAAATCAGGTACAAATATGCAGACAAAGTTTATTCTCCCCAAGAAGCTCTAGAGATCCCTCTTGTGGCTTGCGAATGGTAGAGTACGGATGACATCAACTCTCTCAAGATAAATTTTGAATCCTTCCCTTGAAACAATGTGGCCCAAAAATGTTCCTTCATGTGCTAAGAATATACACTTTATTGGATTCAAAGACACTCCGAGTCTTCTACACCTTTGAAACACCTACCTTAAGTGAAAGAGGTGGTCTGCTGCATTTTTCAAAAACATAGTGATATCATCAAGATAAACAAGCACTATCTTGTTAATCAAACCTTTAAATGAAATATCCATGGCTTGTTGAAATGTTGCTCCAGCGTTTGGTAGTCCAAAAGACATTTTCCTATAAGCATATGTGCCCCATTTTGTAGTGAAGGTTTTCTTGAACTAATCCTCTTCTTTGACCATTATCTGATTGTAGCCTAAGTAACCATCTAGCAATGAAAATATCTCGGAACCAACCACTACTTGTAATATTTGTTCCATTTAAGGAAGTGGATAATGATCTTTGAGAGAAGCTCTATTTAATTCTGGAAGTTTACACATAATGTGATCTCTCCATTTCTCTTCCTTACCGACACCAATTTTGCAACCCAACTTGAATGTTTGATTAGAAAGATGATGCTAGCTTCAATAAATTTATTCAATTCTTTTCTCATGAGTGGTTCAATATGAGGATTCACCGACCTTTGCTTCTACCTGATGGGATTGGATTCCAGATCTAATTCAATAATATGCTTGAGCCAATTTTGGATTAAATCCTCTCAAATCTTTATAATTCCAGGAAAAGACATCAAGAAACTCTTGACAAAGTTGGACAAAATCAGATTTCTCCTGTGGAGTACTTACCTTTCCAATTTGCAATACCTTGCCTTCTCTAATGGAGATATGCTTTGATTCTTCACCTTTGACTTGAATGTTTTCTTTCTCCTTTCATAATTGATCATTGGGATTGAATATTGAATCCAAATTCACAACACCCTTTGGTAATTTGTTTGTTCTTAGCTACACCACATGGTCACCATACTTATGTTCTAATTTATCTTGGTTCCTAGCGGAAAACTCAGCTTCTTCTTGTAGACAATTTATGATTTGCTGATCATTTTTCAAGACTTGCCAACTTGTATTATTATCCAGGATAGTTGGTCGTACAATGACTTTGATATGAGGTCGGGTTTTCTCACTTTTGATACTTTCCACAACATCAAATGTTTCCCCAATTGTTACAAGTCTATTTTTTGCCTCATTCTTCTTCCTCGGGATGGAATTGATGTTAAAATCCTCAAAATATTCAATAAGATACCATACCCGATTCTTTTAATTCCTCAAGAGATCATTCTTAGCAGCATTTTCCCCTCTAACTTGGTTTACAATCAACTCACTATCCCTAAACACTTGCAAGTTCTTAATGCCTCTCTTTCTTGTCCAATGCAATCCATGGATCAAAGCTTCATACTCAACTATGTTATTTGAGTAAAACAAATTGAAAAACAGAAAGTGAGTAGTATTTTATACCTTGAGGTGAAACAATCATTTCTCCTCTGTCGCACCTTGTCTACTTCTTGAGCCATCAAAAAATAGCTGCCATACTTCATTGTTACCTTTGTGATATGATATAGTGATGTTAAGGAGGGGCAAATTTTTTTCGTGCAAGAAATAAATCCCCAACTCAGCTTCTTCCATCTCCTTGTATGGATCAAAATCATGCCTCTTGTTTGTCCATTCATCAATAGTTAATTCTTTAATACCTCCAACCTTGGTATCCTCTTCATAAATACTTGGACAATCTTCTTGATCAAAAGTTGCGCAATTAGCATTGATTGGGCTTGGTACATGTGGTTCAACATGAAAATTTTCAATATGTTTAGACCTAATTATAGCCTTAGTTCCATACCTTGTTCTGAGTAACATATGTGACTAATCAATAAACAAATAGCCTCCATTTTAGTTGTGAAGTCCTTGATAAGTATAATGAAAAGAGTGGTGATAAATCAATAAGCGAGACATCTTACAAGACCGTAACATTGGGACATGTAAGCAATGTGAGGCTCAATCCTTTGATCACTCCAATTGTTGTCACTTTTGTCCCATCTAATTACACTACACCTCTAGAAATGACCTCATATTGAAGGCCCAACTGATCAACTATTAGTTTCAGCATGACTAAGCTACTTGCTCCCGAATCAATCATGTAATTTTGTACAAGATTGCTTCCAATAATCAAAGATATATAGAATGGAGGAGGCTTCATGTTCTTACCTTGTTGACCTCCTTGATTTCCTTCTTGTGGAGATGTATTGGTAAGCACTTTTCTTGATCTTTAGATGGCTGATTCAATGTAGACCAATTTTCCATGACAACTTGCAACAAATCCCTTTGGCCTGTGATAGCTAATGACTCCCACATTGAAATTTTCACATTTGTTTTCTTCATTTCCTCTATGTTATTGAATGGAGATGAGCTATCTTTTTTCTGCCCTTTGATTTGCATAAATTTCTCTTACACATGAGCTACTACAATTGGTGTGTGGATTGGTCTAGAAGGTGTCCTAGACTGATTTTGCACACTTGGAGTTGTACTTTTATTGCTAACACCTTGTAGAGTGATAGAGGGCTGAGAAGCACTTAGATTAGATGAATTCCCTTCTTCAATATTCCTCTTCTTAGATTGTGTGTTAGCTACCATACCTTGAGAAGGAGCCTGATTTATTCCACATAAATCTTCAAATTTCCAATTCACAAGTGTGGTGTCATTTGGAGGTACCTCTTGAGTGGTTTCCTATTACTGATTTTCTTCTTGATTTGTATATGGTTCCACGCCGTCATTTTCACCATTAATTCTTTATTTAGAGCATCGTTGAAACATGTTGACTGATTGTGTGGATGATTGCATAGGAAACACTAGTCATATTCTTGAGCCATGTTATTTTACACTTGGTACCATGGCTCTAGATGTGGATGCAACATTAGGATTATAGGGCTGAAATGGTCTATTAGTAGGAGGTTTTACTTGGTTCTAATTTGCAGCTTGAGCAGGTGGCCTATTTGGTTGATATAAAGGTCTATTAGGTTGGGCTTGAGGCTGATATGACCCAAAATTTTGAGCATGTTGCCTCTTGATTATCACCAACTCATTGCCTAAGTTTTGTAACTACTTCATGACTTCTTGGAGCTCATTTTAGGTATTAGAAGCTTCGGTAGAACTCTGACTTTTTGGGGTAGGAATGGGAGCTAACGTAGGTGTTTGGCTAGTGCTTGGACTTCCTAATTCTAGATAAAGAGGCATGGGTAGTCTAGGTGCAAGTTTACTAGCTTGGATGAGGTAATTTTCAGATCTAATAAAAATATTATAAGCTACGGGTAAAGTTGTACCTCCCATGGATTGAATCAACATGTCAATATTAGAATTTAAGGATTTTAGAAATTAGAGAAAAGCACCTTCACTTCCGGTCTCATAACAAGTGTAATCCTATGCCATGTCCTTTGGAATCAAGTTGAAATCTGCCATTTGTTCAGTTGGAGCTCTCTTGATTGTTGTCAATTGTTCCAATAAAGAAAGATTATCAACCTTCTCCCCAAATTGATTGCAAAGAGTTGAGCATAACTAATTCCAGGTTTGTAATTGAACCCACTCCCAAACTTCTAAACCATTGTAGAGCCTTGTCTTTGAATGTGGAGGCTAATAATTTAACTACTACATCCATCTCATTGATCTCATGAATGACACAAACATTGGAAATGTCTTGGACGTGTTCAATTGGATTTATATGGTTCTCTCCTGTGAGGTATGAGATGTTCTTCAATGCTACAACTGGGATTGGATTTTGTGCATTAAGAGCAAGTGGGTCATTGTCGTGAAATTCACAAATGGATTTGGAGGTGGTTGTTGTTGATGAGCCATTATAATTGGTGGTTTGAGAACTCTATTAAATTGAATAAATGGCCTACCAGGTGGAGGTTTTGATAATACTCTATTTGGTGGAGATGGAGACCTTTGAACTCTTCTTCCTCTCCTTCCTCTACATGGAGATAGCTGTAAATATTTGAAAATACATTCTTCCCTAGTTATTGACCTTGTTTGAATCCTTCTCATAAATTGAAAAACACCAACACTTTTGAAATCACTTGAAATATTCCCTTTAGAGTCGCCATGTGTTCTTCTGAAAAACCTCTCGAAAGGTTGAAATTCACAATAATAGCACACCAATCTTGTTGCAATGGAATTGAAAATTTCTTGTTGTCCCACCAGGCATGCGAAATCTTATCACCAAATCATAGCACCCTCTAATTTCCTAACATGTGGATGTGTTAAGGCAAGTAATGTGACTGGGTAACATGGGTACTATCTCCAAGTGTGGGACTTGCTACTTGAGATAGACCTCCAGAGAAGGTTGGTTCCTCTTCCTACTCCTAGTGCAAGACTAACTCTAATGAAGGAAAACTACTGATTATCTCTATCCTACAATTCCAAGGGACTAAGGAGAGAGAAATAACATGAAAGTAAAATAAATCTACACTACATAGGTGATGCACCAAAAGAAGGGTATGAGAACAACTCTCCAATGTGTGAAAATGGAAGCAAAATGCAGATTAGAAAGGGTGATAATAGTTCTCCACAATCTAACAACAACATTCAAAACAACATTTCCATACATACACAATAATAATGAATCCCTGCAAAAGCATAGAGTAGACACAATACACCTACAATAAGATTGAAGAGGAAAGAAGAATGTAAATAAACACAACAAGGGAAGATACATCCACAAACTTTTATCTATTGCTTCATTGATATGCACAGTTCAAACTCTTACAAAGGAAAGGCCTGGATCACCATGCAAGGAGTCCACCACAAAGGCATGTAGCACATTAGCTTCACAAAACCAAAATGACAGAGTTTTTCTACTAAAATTATCCTCTCCTTCAAATGAGGGAACTTCTTAATTTATAAAAATGAAGGCGAGAGAGAGAGAAACAAGAAAACTCGATCTTCCATTTGCGTCAATTTCTAAGTAGCCAAAGTGGGTGGAAAACATGATTTATGACCTAGAAAGAGCCTCCCATACTACCCCATAACTTGCAGTAATGGAGAAATGTTTATCCATGCCTATTAATTGCTCTCTCAACCACCATCCAATAACCAATTTGAACTGGGCTCATTTTCCACAAAATATACCCCCAAAACTACATTAATTTTTTGATTTCGTGATTCTTGTGCAAAACCCTCAGATTCATGATTCCAATAAGACTGATTTTTTGAAAATACGTTGAGAAATGCTCAAGATATGAGCTTCTGAGTGGTGGTGGATATTTTGAGCTTTCACAAGCTTGCTTGACCTTCACGGGAGTGTGAATTAAATCTAGTAGTTGAAAATCATCATTTAAATATTTTCCTCTTTCTTAACATTTACACATCATTTAAATGATTTGGTAATTAAAAATGGTGGGGCCCTCCTTGTTTTCTACGCCTTTTATTTTGTATGTTTAAGGGGGTCGGTGTTTAAATGTTTTATATATTTCCAACTTGTCCAGCGTGGGTGAGATGGCTCTTCCTTTCCACACTAAACACTCCACTTTTCCACGCACCGAGATGGCTCCTTGCCACATTGGTGAGCTCACCTCCCAAAATATTGAGTTTCTCCTGACACGTCTCAAGCTCTCAAGCCCACGAAAGACTTTTATTTGGCACGACCCATGTCATTTGGTGTGCCCAAACCCCACATCACTCCTCCTAACCTCATCAGGATTTCAGACCTGCAATGTAAAATTATCTCAATGCCACCATTCGTGCACACCTTCCTCACGACCCACCCAGGATTTTAGGCACACAGTGTAGAATTGTTCTGGCGGTGCTTGTGCATGTTAACCACATCGGGCCCACTCATCCGCATACACTCCTCCCGAACTCCCTTTGCTCTGTTTTTGTCTAAGTTCCAATTTCTCATTTAAAATTCAATTTTTCCTTGCTCGATCGAAAGTCTCCATGTTTAGATTGGCTTGTATTCATCAAACTTGGTCACACCTTAAAACAACTCACCCACATTCTTCCATGGCTTGTTTGTGCGTGTTCTCACCCAAGCCCAAAGTTAAGATCTACGAACTATTTTTCTTCTTCGGCTTGCTCATATTTTCAATGTGGCTCACTTTGTAACTTGCAATGTTTTGAAGATTTCGTCCTTATATTCTTGGCGACCCCTATAACATTGGGCTTACTCGGAAATCTCCCTTAGATGACTCAACCTTTTCCATAGGGAACTTGATGCCACTTTTCCTACCATGAACAACTTGATCTTCAACATGAGGACCTAGCTTGATGGTTTTGCAAAGATACTTACAAAGGGCTCGAGTCTCAAATACATGTGTTGTGAGCTCAATCTTGTTCTTTTGATGTTTCAACCTTCATTTTGCATTATTACGTCATGCGCAGAATAGCTCCGAATTCCTTGACACCTGTTCACCAAAACAGCTCAAATTTTTAGTGTTGTGCTTCCATCAGGAGCACTACCCTCTCGCCCATTGTTGTAATTGGCATGGACTCGGCCATGCAAAGGAGATCATCTATGAGCTTGATGAGATCATCTCTCATTACAACACTGGTAGTGCTCTTTTCCTCTTTTGTATAGCCCGATGGATTTCAAAATAACTCACCCTTAGATACATAGCTCGGTGCATACACGAACATATACCACTCGCTAGTATCCCAATTAATTTGTAGAGTGTGATACTCGAGGCGGTGGCAACTTAGCTTGGTCCTATGACACTTTGAGCTCAATAATGAGGAATAACTCACCTTTAGCTCGATTAGCCCAAAAACTAACTCGCTCATTATGAATGAGCCCGATCAAGGCCCATCTCACCGAGCTAGCCAAGGGCTTCAATAACAACTCTTAACCCCTTTTTCAATTGTGCCTCTATCTTTTACAAAATTTCTAGATCTTTTAATGCCGGGGGAACCATGTGGAGTGCTTGGATGTGTTTTAGGTGAAGTGTCAATTTTTTGCCATTTACTCCACAAATGGGCCCTGTTGTAGTTTCGTAGCGTAACTCCTGTAGTCCAATTTTACCCGGGTTAAAATTGATAACAACATCATCCTCTAATTTGTCAATACTTGTAAGACATACTTCCAACAAATTGTATAAAGACTCTATATATTTTCGTAGAGTACGTAAATTCTTACATAGATTGTACAATAAACTAGACACTGCGTGCAATGGGATTGTGCACTTCACTGACATTACACAATGGATTTTCACACAAATCAAGTAGTGTATAAATGAAACTCTAGTACTTTGCATCCCACCAACAACACAATCCTTCACAACTTGGCTTACCAACAAAAAAATCCGAACATAATGTAAACAATTGACTCAAACTATTTAAACTTATATTTGGTTGATACAATATTTCCTATGAACCCATATGCTCTGTAATGTCACTTTCTCTTGGTTAGTTCCATGGAAGACCTTTGGCCCATTCCACTTCCCATGGGACCAAGGAAGCAATGGGGGAAGTCATTAATGTTATAATTATAAGTTGTTAAATGTATTTGTGTATTAAATTTTAGGAAAAATTTTAATCATGACATTATAAACTCAAGTTGGTGAGAATATGCTAGCGCCAACTTAAGAGGACAAAAGGAAGATATAATTTAAAAATAAAAATAATGTTATTACTCCCAAAGGAGGTGGGTCCTCATTGGAGGAATGCATTTGAATTTTTACACCACCTTCCATTATAAAGGGGACGCTAGGGGTGGAAAAAGACACACTTGATCATTTGATAATTTTATTTCTTGAGTTGGAGCACTCTTATTCTTTCTTATCGAGAAGCACCATAGATCTACTGGTTTGAAGAATGCATAGGTGAAATATGTGAGGCGTGAATTATTTCAAGACAAAACAAAGCATGCATACAAGACTGTAACCTTCAAAAATACAAGAGAGATAATTACAATAATGCGAGAAATAGCTCCAACTCAATACTCCATATATTAGATCAATAATCGGATGTACATATAAATGAGAAGTGCAACTACCACCTAGATTAGTGGTGAATAACTCTCACTAATACTAGCAGTAGAGATGACTCCACATAACTAGTAAGCTAACTCAACACAACTGGTAAGCTAACACAACATAATTGATACACCTAAACAAGCACATTCCATGAGTGTAGGAAAGCTCCGAGTGAGGTGGAATATCCCGAGTAGGATAATACAAATGAAGTGAGGAAAATAAATACTATGCTAACACCCCCATAAGCACAACTTAGGTGGGTAGTGAAAAAATTAAAGCGGGTCCCGACAACAAGGCCTGATGAGGTACCCACATACAATGCATCTCTCACAAAGATAGAGTAAAAGGAGAAAACCCAGTGGGAAAAAACTCCCTCCAAAAGAGAGAAAGAAAATCACTCAAGAAAACCGTAGAAGAATAAGAAGTTGGTCTCGATAAATCATCTTGATGAGTTACCTACGTAAAATGATCATCACCCAGTGGGGAGAGAGAAATAAGTGAGAACAAAAAGGTCACCTAAGAAGATTGTCGATGATGTGGTCCTCCGCATAAATACTAAAGAGAATTTGCATGCAACGAACAATGTTTCTACCCTTAAGAAGGAAAAAAGGGAGCAATAAAGTTGGGCCACTCCACAAAGGAAGAAGAAGCCCATAGTACTCGATCTTTGTATCTATTCTCAGAATCGAAAGTGGCATAGGTATGAAAAAAGTGTAGAAAAAATAAAATTGGAATGCCACCTGCAGTATTCGTGTCAAAGAAATAAAATGGTGGGGGCCCAATAACCCTCACAAAGGGATACATAAGAAGAGGTGGATCATGAAACATCTTTGAAATAGTGGAGGTGACAAATGTTCCAAGGCGGGAACTCCTAATGAGAGAGTTAAATGGGTCCTCCAAAATGTGTGATGACTTAATCAGAGCATATGCCTATAATGAAACATAAGTGGAATATTAAAATAAACTTAGGTCGGGTAGATACTCATCCCAATGGGGTTTCTCAATGAGAAAAATGTCTAACAATAATGACATCAAAACATGAAGTAAGAGGAGAATACTACTGCGAAGATCTGCTGGAAGTCCAAGATGAAGCAACGCTACACTCAAAGGTAGCAACTGATGTATGTGGAGTGTTGTCAATTGAGAAATCAAGATGCAATGGTCATATCTATCTCGAGAGGAAGGTTTTGTTATTTCCAAAAACAACACCCTCGATTTGTCATGAATGAATGATGAACAATAAGTGCTTTTAGGTAACATGGGATTGTCTCTAAGTTTGGGACCTTTTTGTTGAGACAAACCTCCGAGAAAGGTTGGGTCCTCTACCTATTCATAATGCTAAATTACTCCTAGGAAGGAAATGCAACTACCTAACCATACTCTAACAATCTAAGGGACCATGGTGAGAAGGATATGCATGAAATGAAAACCTAAGCTAAGGGGAGGTGATAACACTATAAAGAGGGGGATGAACACTATCAGATGAGTGGAAATATGGTAAAATATGCATAGGGAGGGTAAATATACATGCCACATTTTGAAACAACAATCACACACTCACTTTCATGGATCATAATAGAAAAGGAACCTGCAAGGGACATGAAGAATGCAAAATAAATCAACAATGCAAGGGAAAGGAAAGAAGATGTAATAAAATACAAAGTGGGGTAGATATAGCTACAAAACAAGACTTTTATTTCTCCCAAGAAATGCATAGTTGATTACAATGGTGAGAGAGGCAAGTATCCACATGCAAAGAACCAGATCTGAGGCCTACAACTCAAAATTCCAAGGGACACCACTCTGAATAATGCTCTTGTAAACTAAGAGGGTCCAACCTTTACAAATGAGCATCCTTTTACAATATATAGAATATGGGAAAGAGGGAGGGGGAAAAAGAGAGGAAAAATTGAATTCTTTCTTCCCATCAACCACCGACTAAATTCATTAAGTCTCTTGCACAAGCACGTGGATTCCTTTTGAAGATTATCCTACACATCATCCATCCTGTAGATGGATAGGGTGTCATTCTCCATTAATGTTGGTGGGTGGATAATGATTTAATGACTTTACGTGTTCTAAACTATCTCTTTTTCCTCAAACCCGTGTTTTACATTTTAGTCTCCAAGAATTCATTATTTTATGAAGTTTTTGGTTGTAGAACGTAGCCATTAATGAGACAATTCCAACAAGATTAATCTTGCTTGATTTTATCAACCACAATGAGGGTTATGAGAAAAAATGCTCCATTGCTTGTTCCATGGAATTTTTCCTCATGGCATATTTTCCAGTGTCACGTGGATTTTGAATTCTATAGAACATTAAAATTTGAAAAATCCATGGAACATTGGATCGTGTCCCATGACTTTTGAATTACAGAATTCTTCAATTCTTCACAAAAGTCACCCCCGTGAAACTTGAATCCTTCTCCAGTTGACCATTTTCTCATAAGTCATGACTCACTCACTTCCCTTGTTCCATAAGTTTGTTGAGGACCCACGACAACAACACATTCCCGATTTTGTTGAAATCCATATGAGAACCTCATGGCTTCTGCGGACCATGAAAATGGTTAAATCCATCTTGATGAGTTATTTAAAATTTTAGAGGCGCAATTTTGGATAACAATTTAGCAACTCGAAGGGGTAATTTTTCTACTAGATAAAGAGATCAGCGACCTTGAAGCATCCATTGGACATGGAGTCAACTTGATAATCTGAAAACTGATCTAAAACTTGAATCTCTAACCTTTGAATCTTCTTGAAGTATTTCTTGGACCTGGAGATGATCTAGGACTACTTGAACCGATCATTCTCATTATAAAAATTATTCTAAATTAAGTTTTAATGAGAGTGGAAAACTATTTTGAATTGATTTTCCACCACATTTCTCCTCTTGCAACTCATCCCTTTTGACTTCCAACCTTGTTCGAAACATATATTCTTCATATTCCTCCACGAAACATTGTGCAACAAAACCATGCCACTCGAAAGCAAAAAAACACTATGCAAAGCACTTAGGGAAATTGAAAATACACTACGAACAAGACAATTTGATGAAAAAAACTTGGAAGAATTGAAATTAGTCTACTATGTACAAAGGAGAGTCCTTACATCAATAAAATGCTTGAGATAGATCCCATTAATCAAGATCTGTAGTTATTCTCCCTCCAATCTCGACAATTGGAAAGCATTATTTGACCTACAAACTTAAATCATATAGGGGCCACTCCGCATCGTATCAAACATTGAGTGATTTCCTAGTTTAGCTCAGTTTGCATCCCACTTTAGTACTAGATACCCTTCTCCGAAACTCCTAGCCTTTTCTTTCTTATCAAAACTCCTCTTAACTTGAGCTTGATCTCTCTCCATTATCTACACTTGCTTGATCTCTTAACTCATCTAATTCCATAATCTCTACATATCTTACTTCCACGGCTTTAAATTCAAACAATTTTAGCTTCTTGATGAGCTCCAATGCTGACAATTCAAGAGATATTGGCAACCTTTCTTCTTTACCATAAACTAGTTTGTAGGGAGAGCTACCAATTGATCTCTTGGGAGTGATTCTATCAACCCACAAGGCTGATTTTAACTTTGCATTCCAAGTGCTTTGATTTTCATCTAAGGTCATCGTTATGATCCTTCAAATATTATTGTTTGTGGACTCAGATTGCCCATTACCTTAGGGGTAATAGTTTGAAGAGGTGCTCAAGTAGATGTCATTTTTGATATCCCAATCAAAGATCTTTGTGCCAAGGAAAGCTAAAGCATTATCAGAAATGATGGTGGAAGGAACACTAAATTTGGTCACAATACCTTCATAAAAGTCTAAAATGTTAGCCTCATTTGCTTCCTTGATTAGTTGCCTCCTTCGGATCAGGTGAAATAGTCAGTGGTTGTGAGGATCCACTTGTGACCCAAGCTTGAATGTGGGTTGATCACTCCAATGAAGTCCAATCCCCACTACATGAATGATTGATTTATAGAGATGGGGTGGAGTGGAAGGGATGCTAACCTTTCTTTTCTTGTAAAGAATGCACATTTTTTGCATTTCTTAATCCATGCATAACAATCATTGAAGAGGTTAGGCCAATAATAACCAACTTTCATGATCTTGAGAGCTGTTGTCCTTAAAGAAAAGTGACCTCCTGCTTCTCCATTATGGAACTCATACAACAATTTCTCTATCTAATCTATTTTGATGCACCTCAAGAGAACACCATTCACATATTTTCTAAATATAATTCCATCAATAAGCATAAAGGGAATGGAATGAAGTCTAAAATACCTCCTTTTAGCTTTTCTTAATCCTTTAGGGCATTGGTCTGTTTGGAGAAATTTGACTACATCATGTGTCCAACAAGGAGTGGGAAATGCATCAACCGTGCTGCTCTTGATCATCTTAGAGCACAAGGGTGGTTGATTCGTTAGTATGTTAATTTGAAAATAGTTTCTCACAAAATCCCTTTCCTCGAACTAGCTTAGTCACCTTGTTGTCAATGTCATATTCCATCACTTTGGTTATCCAACCAGCTCTGTTCTCATTCAGATCTTTGTTCAAAAGGAAGTCTTTCACACTAGCATGTGAAACTAGTAGATGGATTTTGTTGTTGGATACTAAATACTTGAACTTCTTCAAGCTTCTTATGACAAAGATCGGGTTTGTTTTTCAACAAATAAGTACATCACCTCATAATCTTCTATATTTTGGCTAAAAAATGCAACAGGTTGTTCCAAACCTTCTTCATTCAGCTACACCGGTATGAAAAATATTGTTTATGTGCCACCAAAAGCTTATAAGGTGACATCCTTTGAGAATTTTGGGGTAATGAGAGTTGGGGCATGTGTAATTACCTTCTTGATGGCTTAAAAAATTTTCTTTCCTTCAGTGGTCCATTTTAAGGCCATACTCTTTTTCAACATTAGTGTCAATGGCTTGACAAGGTTTGAAAAATTTGGAACAAACTGTCTGAAATAGTTGATCCTTCCTAAGAAGCTTAGGAGTGCCTTCTTATGAATGGGTAGGTACAATGCAAGAATGGCACTAACTCTCTCTAGATCAATGCTTAACCATTATTTAGAAACAATATGGCCAAGGAGATTACCTTCATGAGCTAGGAAGATACACTTTTTGGGGTTGAGAGAAAGGACAAACTATCTACACCTCTTAAATACCTACCTTAGGTGGAGAAGATGATCAACTGCATTATTAGAGAACACTGTGATATCATCTAGATAGATTAGAAAAATATTGTTAATCATCCCCTTGAATGCCATATCCATGGCTCTTTAAAATGTTTCTCCTACATTTGATAGACCAAATGACATCTTTCTATAGGCATAAGTTCCCCATTTTGTGGTAAAAGTTGTCTTGAACTGATCTTCCTCTTTTACCATGATTTGATTGTAGCCAAAGTAGCCATCTAGAAGAGAAAACCTTTCTGAACCTACTACCATTTACAAAATCTATTCTATTGAGGGTAACAAGTAATGATCCTTCAAAGATGACTTATTTAAATCCCTAAAATCAACACACAGTCTGATTTCTCCATTCCTTTTTGCACTGGAACAAGATTAGCAACCCAAGATGAATGCTTGATGGGAAAGATGATGTTTTCCTCAATTAACTTGTTCAATTCCTTCTTCATTAGAGGCTCAATATGTGGATTGATATGTCTTTATTTTTTTCGATAGGCTTGGTAGTTGAATCCAATTCAATGGTGTGTTGAACTAAACTAGGATCAAAACCTCTAAGGTCTTTATAGCTCCATGAAAAAATATCGAAAATTCTTGACAAAGTTCTACAAAAGAATGTTTTTCATGTGGAGTGCTTACCTTACCAATTTGAAGCAATTTTCCTTCACCAATTGAGATGGGTTCTGAATCTTCACCCTTGACCGTTATGTTTTCCTTTTCTTTTCTAAATTGGTCATTAGGGTTGAAAATAGATTCCAAAGTCACTAGGCCCTTGGGAATTTTGTTTGATCTGAGTTGAACAACTTGGTCTCCATATTGCTTTTCCAACTTGTCTTAATTTCTTGAAGAAAACTCAACCTCCTCTTGAATAAAATTGACAATTTGTTGATCATTCTCAAACACTTTCCAATTTGTGTCATTGTTTGGTATAACATGCCTTACTACTACCTTGATATGTGGTTTTAATTTGTCTCTCTTAACGTTCTCAACAATGTCAAACTTTTCTCCAATTACAGCTAGTCTATCAGCAATTTCATTTTCTTTTATTAGAATGGCATGAATATTAAAAGCTTCAAAATCTTCCAGAAGATCCCATACTATATGTTTGTAAGATTTTAGCAAGTCATTCTTGGTTGCATTTGATCCTTTGATCTGATTCACTATCATTTCACTATCTCTCGAAGGTCTATAATTTCTTTATGTTCTTCTTCCTTTCCCATTGAAGACCATGGATGAGGGACTCATACTCTAATGTTTTGTTAGAGAAACTAAATTGAAATATGAAAGAGGAGTAATATTTCATACCTGTAGGAGACACAAGGACTACACCTCCTCCTGTTCCTTGTCTACTTGATCCATCAAAGAACATTTTCCAAATACCATTTTCTTCTTCATTAGTTGGTTTGATAATGTTAGGTAGGGGTGAATTATCCTCATGCATACAATAAATACCAAGGACAAATTCTTCAACTTTGTTGATATGGATCAAAGTTATAGCACCCACTTTCCCACTCATCAAGTAGTAAGTCAAGAATTCCTTCAATCTGAGTATTTGCTTCTTGAGTACTTAGACAATCCTCTTGATAAAAAATGGTACAATTTGTATTGATGGGGCTAGGAACATAAGGCTCTATATGGTATGTAGAAATTGGTTTAGACTTGATCATAGCTTTAGTGTCATACCTGGTCCTAAAAAACATATGATACCAATCAGCTAATAGATATCCTCCAATTTTGCAAAGAAGTCTCTAGATAGGCATAAAGAAAAAAAAGTGGAGGTAGATCAATTATGAATATATCCTAGGAATAGAAAATTTGGGGCATACATGCAATGTGAGAATTAAACCTTTGATAACCCCAATAGTCCCCACTGTTTTCCCATCCAATTGTACCACACCCTTAGAAAGAGACTCATAGTTGAGGCCTAGCTAGTTTACAATATGCTTAGGCATGATAAAACTGCTTACCCAGAATCAATAATGAAATTTTGCACTAAATGATTTCCTATGATAAGAGTTACATAGAATGGTGGAGGTTTCATATTCCTACTTGGTTGATCTTCCTGCTATTGTATTGAATTGGTAAGAACAATCTTGGCTTGTTCTTCGGGTGGCTCACTTGAAAAAATAGACTAGACATAGCCGCCTACAAAATATCTCTTTGTCCTAGAATTACCAAATATTCCCACATTGATATGATCATGTTGGTACTCTTCATATGTTAAACAATATTGAAGGGAGATCTATAGATTTATGCATTAGAGGTATAATGCTCCCCTTGTCCTTTTGTGCGATTCTCAAAAATTATTTGTTTTGCGGAACTTGTGTGTTCCACGGGCAGGAGTGCTATGTGGGTTTTGAATGTCCCATGCTAAACTGTATGGGGATATAAAATTTCCCAAGTATGTGGACTGATTAGGGGGTCATGGTGGAATGGGATGATGAGGGGAGGAGATATTTTATCCATATGTATTTTCCTTAACCTTGTGTTATTTTCCGCATTGAGTTACAACCTATCCGAGTGATCCGTGACTTGATTAACTACACAAAAATAATCTATTTTCCAATTCACAAGAGAAGTATCACTTGGTGGAATTTCTTGAGTAACCATTTGTTGTTGGTTTTCTTTTGAAGATACCTCTTGAGGAACAAATACACTTTGTACCATCAAAGATTGGTTTAGAATTCCATTGGCATGTTGCTTGGTTGTGTGGAAGATGACAAGGGAAACACCACTCATAATATTACACAAGGTTATTTTGAACAGGAACCAAAGCTTGAGATGAACTAGCCACATTTGGGTTATATGGTTGAAATGGTCTTGCAGAGGAAAATGATTTTGATTTGGAGGAGCATCTTGGAAAGAATTTTTGTTTGGTTGATAAGGGGACTTGTTAGGTTGGTATGGAGGTTGATAAGGTCTGAAATTTTGAGCTTGTTGCCTCTTAATGGATACCAACTCATTTCAAACATTCTGTAAATGTTTCATCACATCTTGAAAATCAGGTTGAGGTACTTGAGGAAGTAGATGCTTGACTAGAACTTTGATTCCTTGGGGTTGGAATAGGAGCTAATTCATGGATATTAGGGGAAATAGGCACCTCAATCTCTAGGAAGATGGGCATTGGAGGTCTAGGAGAAAGTTTCCCAACAAAAATGAGGCTATTCTCACTCTAATGAAAATTTCATAAGCACTTGGTAATGTCCTACCCCCACAAACTGAATCATGATTTAAATATCACTATTCAAAGCCTTTAGATAATAGAGAAATTCATATTGGGGTGTAGGTCTTACCACTTGAGTAATTTTGTCATTAGTTCTTTGAAACCTGATATTAAAATCAATCATCTACTCATTTGGGGCTATCTTTGTTGTAGTCATTACTCTAACAAAGATAGGTGATCTAATTTGTCCTCGAAATGATTGTAGAGGGTTGTGCCAAGTTCATCCCAAAAGGGTTCATTTTAAGAATCCTCTGGTATAATGGAGGTGGAAAATCCTGATGAATATACCTGGAACCACTTTCGTGGAAAGGTGAATTTTCCAATTTTTGAGAATGAAATTTTTGCCTGATATTATTTGAGCGAGAGTGAGGGCCTTGAGGAAAAAAAAATGTAGATGTAGAAAAACAGGTATTGTTCACTGTTGACACATAGTTGTCACTTGCGATGAGCATTGTATGGTTTTGATGTGCGGCAACAAATTTTATTGACGTGTGATAATAATCTTTGTTAACGCATGAAAACAAGTGTTATTGTCACGCCGTCAATAAAAGTTGTTGTCGTGTGTCGAAAAACTTTGTTGACGCGTGAAATCAACACTTGTTGTCACATGTCAACAAAGTTTGTTGACACGTGGAAATAAAACTTGTTGTCGTGTGTTTAAAATTCTTGTTGTCGTGCGCCTAAGGCTTGAGAAACCCTAATTTTTTTCCTATAAATACCCCACTGCCCCTCATTTTCATGTTTACACTTCTCGGCTCCCAAATTTTCTCCATTCTCCCAACACTTACTACTACAGGAATCATACATCACTACACCAGCAATCCAACCAAACACAAGATTCTCCAATCAAGCTCAAATACAATGGCTACTACAAGTGCAGCCCAAGCTCAAGACCAAGATCCAACGAAAATCAAGTTAACCAGGCATTGGTCACCACCCAAGCCCTACCCAAGGGCAAGATACAATACATGAACTTGATGTGCCCCCACATTTATACAATTTTGCAAATGAATACAGAATACAAGGATTTTCTAGAAGCATGTGATTTTGATGGGCTCATTAACATGCCCTAGTTCGAGATTGATCATGACGTTCTAAACTACCTTCTGTCCTCGTATAATACAGAAGACGGTAATTTTATTATTACTATGGATGATGGTCGTACATTCAAATTCAATGTCGATCCAGCTGATATCCATCGGTTGATAGGCCTTTTGTTTAAAAAATTCCCATAGTAACAATGAAAGAAACCCTCATTGAAAATGATAAGAAGTACCTCAAATCTACTTTCAGTTTCCATGTTGATTGTATGTGTAATCTGTTTTCAATTTTCATTTGAATGTTTTTATTTTGATACAATTCAAATTGATATTAATTCCAATGACTTTTTCAGCTCACGTCAATAAATCAAGATGAGGTGTGGATACGCAAGGAATTGCACACCACTTTCTTGCTGCCATGATTTATTTCTTTCAAGCCAGAATTGTTTTGTAGGGTTGGCAAACAAATATTCTAAATTGGGCTATTGCATACATTCTTGCAACGATCGAAAAGTTAAAATTTGATTGGTGCACCTTTTTATCTAATAAGATAAAATCTGACATTACAAATGCATCAGTTTCTAAAAACCAGTTATTCACTCCACAAACTATCTCCTTGGCCTTTATTACGAGGATATTTTTAATTTAAAAGACAAACCAAATCCTACTTGCAAGGACGAGACAATGAATAATTTGTCAATTCCATTTCAAGAACAACGGTATATAGTTTATATTTTGACATTAGACTTTGGTTATTGTCTTGATTATGTACTTGGTTAAATCTTGATCGTATGCAAAGAATATTTTTGGAGGCCATTCCATGGAAAAAGTGGCATCAAGAGGAAGAGGCCAACAACATGTTGAGGCATCGGGAGATTCGTAATCTGAAATGGAAGTTCACTCATCGCCGAACCCCAAGTGTTTGCATTAGTTAAATGATAAAGACATAATACCCTAACATTTACTATTTACAAATTACCATTTTCTATTTACAATTTACCATTTACCATTTACAATTTACCATTTACCATTTACCATATTGAATTGACATGCAATTGACTATTGTTGCACTTGCAGGACTTTGCACTATATGCATGCTTCTCAACAGTCTTCACCAACTCACTCAATTCAATTGTGTGCAATTGTCGATTCTCAACACCCTGCTCTGCCATCCCAGCCACACACAACTCAAACACAACCAATTACTACTCCAACACGGCCACCTTTGGTACAACGACAGGTTACCCTCAACAACAAGGTATGATTTTATTGCTTTAGTACAAGTTTTGAATAGTTTTTCATATAATTTCGTAGCTTTTGCATAGTTTTAACAATTTTTCATATAATTTAGTAATGATTTTGTTGATTTTTCTTGGACTTTGCAGTACATTGCAGTCCTTCGCCATCTGTACAAATAGCAGCACCACCACATCCTCCACCATTATGATTCAAAATTCCAACCAAAGGTTCAGGTAAAAAGAACATTGGTAAATGCATGCCAATTCCTTCGGCCCCTAGTGAGACACTAAACATTGCCTCCTCATTTCCAATTCGACCCTCTCTCTTAGTGGCTTGCCCAATGCAACCGACATATTAGTTTTAAATAATATAACTTTATATGAATATTACTTGGGCATTGATAGCAATGAACCAACAATATTTTTCAATACACGTGAGATGATTCAAGGCCAGCAAGTATATTTCTATTTCAACGTAATTTATTCAACTTTTTTTACATTTCAATTTCAATTTCAATATTTGAATATTGATTTATTTTATCACAAATAGGATTAGGCCACCCAAAGGAAAAAAGAGGTAGCAGACGATACTCAACCCAAAAGCCCCCATACCTCTCCATCGGCATCATCTTCTTCGGATACAAATGGTGAACAATTGCTATCATTTCCTTTAGAGAACTTGATTGGTTATGATTTTCAATCCCATGTCCAAGATTTTATTATACCTCATATCAGTCAACTCATAGAATGGGAGAGAAGGGAAAAAGTACTAATCAACGAGATAATAAGTCGTTATGAAAATCATTGGCAAAGGGACAGTTTATACGCTGCAGTCCAAAATCAACCTACGAAGATGGATGCCTTACTCACCCAAGCAAGAGGTGGGACTGTCACATATAACAACAATTATAAAGATAATATTTTAGATAAAGCATTAAACAAATTGGAAAATATTGAAAGGAACGATAACCGATCGTACTGCAAGCCAAGAACACAGATGCTAATCAAACACCATGATCTATAAGATGAAAGCAATTCGCGAATAACTTTACATAAAAGCTTTGCAAATAAATGAGAAACAATATCATATATTATTATGGCACTCAATGCAATACATTGAGGATGGGCCTTGCTTAAATAGGCAGGAATAACAATCTAAGAACCAATCAAGGTCTTAGATCAAGCCATAAATCAAGGAAATAACTAGTCATCAAAGAACAAGTCAAGGCCATAGATTTAGGAGAGAACTAGACATCAAGGATCTAGTCAATACCATAGATCAAGGAAAGAACTAGTCAATACCATAGATCAAGGAAAGAACTATACCTAACAACTAGATAATATCTCCTAATATCTAAATAAGATAAAGAAATATCCACACACATAAGTGGGTGAGGATAAATACAATATCCACAAATTATCATTTATTTGCAAAGGTTTTATGTAAAGTTATTTTCTTCCAAGAATTTTACAATATCTTCTTGAAGTCCACAGACTTCAGAGAAAAGCATATCATTCTCGAGGCCATCATAGGTACAAACCGCAATTCCCAAAAGTTTAGGATGTCGGAGCTCAAATAAAAAATTACGTCCACAAATACTCCTTCATATTTGGCACTTTATAATTATAGTGCAAGTCTCAAAATAAATATTTTTAATGGAAAGAGAAAGAAAAAACAAGCACTTTTGCAAAAAAACGACACTCAAAACCGAGTTCTGGGATCAAAAGTTACAAGCTTTTCAATATTTTGCTCATTATTTATTTTAGGTGCCACTAAACCAAAATAAAATGTTGTTTCCTTCATCACACAAATAAAATTAAAGTGGGCTGAATTTTAGCACCTACTAGTAGGAATAACAAGCTTTAAGCCCTCATATGACCAAGGGCTAATGATTTTAATGGGTGATATCATGCCAAACCAAGAACACAGATGCTAATCAAACACCACAATCTATAAGATGAAAGCGATTCGCGAATAATTTTACATAAAAATTTTGCAAATAAATGAGAAGCAATATCATATATTATTATGGAACTCAATGCAATACATTGAGAATGGGCCTTTCTTAAATAGGCAAGGAATAACAATATAAGAACCAAATCGAGGTCTTAGATCAAGCCATAAATCAAGGAAGTAACTAGTCATCAAAGAACTAGTCAAGACCATATATTTAAGAGAGAACTAGACATCAAGGATCTAGTCAATACCATAGATCAAGGAAAGAACTATACCTAACAACTAGATAATATCTCCTAGTATCTAAATAAGATAAAATAAATATCCACACACATAACTAGGTGAGGATAAATATAATAAAGGTAAATAAAGTACCTAGGTGAACATGAGTTAAGGTAAATACCTACTCTAACATGTCATACCACATTCCAAATTTTCTTTAATTATCATCACCAAATTCCATGATCGTGCTTGAAGCTAAATCTACGTCCACATACAATTCATCATCATCCATATCTAATGTAATCATCATTACAAGTAGAGAGAAGATTTTGAGAAGGTTTAAATGTGAAGAAACCTGATACAGAATTTGAATTTTACAAGCGAGTGAATTTTTTAAAACAAAGAATTAACCATTATCATAACGCCATCACATGCATATCAAAAATAAAAACCATATACAATCTAGAAATTCTATATATAATAAATAACAAGATATAAAAATCTAGATTACAACATACTTAAAATCAAATACATATTCAAGTTTCATACTTTAATTTATAAAGTATTTTAGATTTTTAAATTTAAAGTTTTAATTTTTCAACCTCAATCATTAAATTTTCCCAGACAACTGGCATATTTTGTGCCCCTTTCCCCAATGGCTTTCCCTCATGTATTATTTTCTTGAATATTCTTTACGATTGTTTATTCTTCCTTTTTCGCATCTCCATGGGATACCAAACTAGGATCTGCAGCTGCCTTTTCTTTGAAAAAAATATCAGGGTCGAAGCCATTCTCTTTAATTATCCACTTAAGTGTATTGTTTTGTTTGTTAACTAAAACAATATTTTCTTTCATCTTCATTGTTGCGGATAAACTGTTCTTAGCGGTTTCCAAGTGAACTTGGAACACCTTTGCTTGACTCTTCAAATTTTCATATTTCAACTGCAAAAAAACAAAGTGAGCTCAATTAAACATATTAGTAAAATAAGAAAATTTCAAATTAACAAAAATATTGTTTCAAAGTGATAATACTTACGACCGCTCTATCTCTTTTGGCATTTACAATTGCCACTAGATCCTTGTCCTTAGACCATTTGTTGAAATAGGTTTGGGCTTCAACACTAATATTTGAAAGGAACAATAACCAAATCATACCAAGCCAAGAATACGGATGTTAATCAAACACCACGATCTATAAGATGAAAACAATTATTTAGAATGACTTTACATAAAACCTTTGCAAACAAATGAGCAACAATATCATATATTATTATGGAACTCAATGCAATACATTAAGAATGGGCCTTGCTTAAATAGGAAAGGAATAACAATCTAAGAACCAGTCAAGGTCTTAGATCAAGCCATAAATCAAGGAAATAACTAGTCATCAAAGAACTAGTCAAAACCATAGATTTAGGAGAGAACTAGACATCAAGGATCTAGTCAATACCATAGATCAAGGAAAGAAATATACCTAACAACTAGATAATATCTCCTAATATCTAAATAAGATAAAATAAATATCCACACACATAAGTGGGTGAGGATAAATAAAATAAAGGTAAATAAAGTACCTAGGTGAACATGAGCTAAGGTAAATACCTACTCTAACACCCCCCCTCAAGTGAAGCTAGGGGCCAAAATAGAAGTGGCATGTCCACAGTATGAGTCCCGACAACTAGGCCTGATGAGGTACTCATGTACAATAACTAGGAAAAAGGGACACCGCAAGGTACCCAAAACCAATAATAACAAAGTAAAGAGAGAGAAAACCCACTATAAGGCATCCCAAGAAGCTCGGATAAAAAAACTCGTGCAATGCTTTGAAGAAGTTTGGTGTGCACTTGTGGTTTGAATCCACCGCTCGATCACAAAACTCAAAAAATCTGACATTGAGCTCCACCAGAATCACTCCATATAAGGAGACCATCAACATAGTGATGTCGAAAGTCCAAAAAAACACTAAACATAATTTGATCAATTCTTTGCGCAAATAGGTGTGCCATCGATCGAGAACAATAACCAAAGCAACAAGGAAAGGACAAAAAATCTAGAGTGTCACGATCCAAGAAAAGTCAAGGTAACAAGGCAAGGACACAAAACCGAAAAAGCGGGATCAACACCACACCCTCCCATACTTCCGAATGGGTGGAGTGGCGCTACTGAATCTGTATGAGTTTTAAAACAACTACACGAACACTAACAAAATAACACTTTGGCTCCACGAATAGCTCCCCATAAGAGAGACTATCAACATGCCAAAAGTGTTGAAAATACAGATACAAAATCTCTCAACAAATAAGAGAGATACACTACACCTGCTAAAGAAAAATGCTCAAAACAAGAAACATCACAATGCAGAAGGTATAGAAAGTGGAGCAAGAGGCCAAATGGTGGAGGAGCCACGCCTGTAGATTCCTCTCAATGAATGCCTATGTCACCTCCACGAGTGATTAGATATCCACCCTAAATCAACACGGATGGATGAAGAAGATGCCTACATATGACTTGGTGTAAAATGCACAATGGGTGCATGCATAAAAGAACATCAGAATGTGTGTCAGGTTGATCATGTCTAACAACTAAAATCTTAGGTTTCTCAAGCCTGAGTGAAGATGTAGAACTCATGTGTTGCTCAGGATCCTCAGAAAGAGTCGAGTGAACAAAAAAGGAGCTCACGTCGATGTGTGATCCCAATGAAGTATCTCGCTTTCGAAAACCAATGTCATGAAGAGAATTCCACTTAACATGTGGAATAGAGGAAACAATACCATGTGAATGTCTATCAATGACTCCACTAGTGAGACCCATAGAGCGAAGCATGCGAGAACCGAATGCGATAGTATGCTTCTCAAAAAGCCATGTAGATGAGGATAAATGAGATACACAACATGTGGTATTGTAATAGACACGAGATGTGGAAGAGCATACAGAATGTGAAGCCTCAAAGGTTTAAAAGAATCAAAAGCAGGTTCGGGCTCAAAGAATGGCAGATCAATGTCAGTGGGTACAAGAGCGACAACTGCAAGTGGACTAGGAGCATGGATATGGTTATCCACAAAATGATGGTGATGTTGTAGGCTAGTAAGTTTGTTTTGTAGGGAGTGTATTATTGTATCCTTATCATGAATGAGTGATTGTAGAAGAGAATTTCACTTCTTGAGCAATCTATTTTCTTCCAAAAATTTTACAATATCCTTTTGAAGTCCACATACTTCAAAGAAAAGCATATCATTCTTAGAATCCATGATAGGTACAAACTGCAACTCCCAAAAGTTTAGGATGTCGGGCTTAGCCAAAATTATGTCCACAATTGATTACAACACTCCTCCATATTTGGCACTTTATAATTATAGTGAAATTCTCAAAATAAATATTTCTAATGGAAAGAGTATGAAAAAAAGCACTTTTGCAAAAAATGACACTCAAAACCGAGTTACCGTTCAAAAGTTACAAGTTTTTAATAGTTTGCTCTGTATTTATTTGCGCACAAAATGAGAAACATACGCTATGACAAAAAAACCAGAAAATATTACAAAATCTAGCAAACCCGAATAAATAAAATCACATTTTTTCCCCTTGGCTCAAATCCCGAGGTGCACCTATGTGCTTCTTTGCAAAAATAAAAAAACTACAAAAACGATCGCCTCAGAATTGGCCGAGTTTGATTGAACTTAGGGTTTTCCTACCTTTCGGATCCAATGGAAGCCTCTGTTTTACATAAAAATGCACACAAAAAAATACGACCAAATCCCAAATATATGAATACACAAATAATTTATTTGCAAAATAAAACTTACAGACGGATGTCAATAGCAATCTCCTGCTCTGATACCATGAAAGGAACGATAACCAGATTGTGCCAAGCTAAGAACACAGATGCTAATAAAACATCATGATCAATAAGATGAAAGTAATTCACCAGAATAACTTTACATAAACCTTTGCAAACAAATGAGCAACAATATCATATATTATTATGGATCTCAATGTAATACATTGAGAATGGGCCTTGCTTAAATATGGAAGGAATAACAATCTAAGAACCAATCAAGGTCATAGATCAAGCCATAAATCAAGGAAATAACTAATCATCAAAGAACTAGTCAAGACCATAGATTTAGGAGAGAACTAGACATCAAGGATCTAGTCAATACCATAGATCAAGGAAAGAACTATACCTAACAACTAGATAATATCTCCTAATATCTAAATAAGACAAAAAAATATCCACACACAAGTGGGTGAGGATAAATACAATAAAGGTAAATAAAGTACCTAGGTGAACATGAGCCAAGGTGAATACCTACTCTAATATGGCGAGACATTTTAATATAGTTAAATATTCTTCTCTCTACTTGTAAAATTCAAACTCGTATTAGGTTTATTCACATTTAAACCTTCTCGAATATTCTCTCTACTTGTAATGATGATTGCATTAGATGTGGATGATGACATTAGAATAGATATGGATGATGATGAATTTTATGTGGACATAGATTTAGCTTCAAGAACGATCATGGAATATGGATGATGATAATGGATAATTGTTTTAAGAAAATTTGGAATGTGGTATGACAGAGACATTTAAACCTTCTCAAAATATTCTTCTCTCTACTTGTAATGATATGATGACATTAGAATGGATATAGATGATGATGAATTATATGTGAACATTGATTTAGCTTCAAGCATGAATATGATCATGGATGATGATAATGGATAATTGTTTTAAGAAAATTTGGAATGTGTTAGGACAGAGACATCTTAATATAGTAAAATCTTCTTCTCTCTACTTGTAAAATTCAAACTCTATATCAAGTTTCTTCACATTTAAACCTTCTCAAAATCTTATTCTCTCTACTTGTAATGAATCAATGATATGATGACATTAGATGTGGATGATGACATTAAAATAGATATGGATGATGATGAATTGTATATGGACATAGATTTAGATTCAAACATGATCATGGATGATGATAATGGATAATGTTTTAAAGAAAATTTGTAATGTGTTAGGAAAGAGACATCTTAATACAATAAAATATTCTTCTCTCTACTTGTAAAATTCAAACTCTGTATCAGGTTTCTGCACATTTAAACCTTCTCAAAATCTTCTTCTCTCTACTTGTAATGAATCAATGATACGATGACATTAGATGTGGATGATGACATTAAAATAGATATGGATGATGATGAATTGTATGTGGACGTAGATTTAGCTTCAAGCATGATCATGGATGATGATAATGGATAATTGTTTTAAGAAAATTTTGAATGTGTTAGGACAAAGACATCTTAATACAATAAAATCTTCTTCTCTCTACTTGTAAAATTTGAAATCAGTATCAAGTTTCTGCACATTTAAACCTTCTCAAAATATTCTTCTCTCTACCTGTAATGAATCAATGATACAATGACATAAGATGTGGATGATGACATTAAAATAGATATGGATGATGATGAATTATATGTGGGCGTAGATTTAGCTTCAAGCACGATCATGGATGATGATAATGTATAATTGTTTTAAGAAAATATAGAATGTGTTAGGATAGAGACATCTTAATACAATGAAATCTTCTTCTCTCTACTTGTAAAATTAGAACTCTGTATTAGGTTTCTTCACATTTAAACTTTCTCAAAATCTTCTTCTCTCGTACTTGTAATGAATCGATGATATGATGACATTAAAATAGATATGGATGATGATGAATTGTATGTGGACGTAGATTTAGCTTTAAGCATGATCATGGATGATGATAATGGATAATTGTTTTAAGAAAATTTGGAATGTGGTATGACAAAAACATCTTAGCATTCAAGAAAAATCAACACAAAAATGGATTAGTATATAGATGGGTGAGTTGCCTAACATTTTTAGTCCCGAGAAGTGAGAGCTTCCTCGGATGGATGTCAACCCACATTTTCAAGAAAAAAAGATGAAATAATGATTGAGCGGATTAAGGAAGAAATATAAAGATTAAAGAAAATGTAAATGATAACTTTGTACATGTCTAGAACAATGGAAAGTCTAGAAGTCTAGAAGAGTATAACAGTGGAAGAATATGTAGATCTGAACTCTAAAGGCCTTACAAATTAGTATTCAACAAATGCATGTAATAAACATATTTTTACATTAGATGTGGATGATGACATTAAAATAGATATGGATGATGATGAATTGTATGTGGACGTAGATTTAGCTTCAAGCACGATCATGGATGATGATAATGGATATTTGTTTTAAGAAAATTTGGAATGTGTTAGGACAAAGACATATTCATATAGTAAAATATTCTTCTCTTTACTTGTAAAATTTACACTCTGTATCAAGTTTCTACACATTTCTCTCTACTTGTAATGAATCAATGATATAATGATATTAGATGTGGATGATGCCATTAAAATAGATATGGATGATGATGAATTATATGTGGACGTAGATTTAACTTCAAGCATGATCATGGATGATGATAATGGATAATTTTTTAAGAAAATTTGGAATGTGTTAGGATAGAGACATCTTAATACAGTAAAATCTTCTTCTCTCTACTTGTAAAATTCAAACTCTGTATCAGGTTTCTGCACATTTAAACCTTCTCAAAATCTTCTTCTCTCTACTTTTAATGAATCAATGATATAATGACATTAAAATAGATATGGATGATGATGAATTGTATGTGGATGTAGATTTAGCTTCAAACATGATCATGGATGATGATAATGGATAATTGTTTTAAGAAAAATTGGAATGTGTTAGAAAAGAGACATCTTAATACAGTAAAATATTCTTCTCTCTACTTGTAAAATTAGAACTCTGTATTAGGTTTCTTCACATTTAAACCTTCTCAAAATCTTCTTCTCTCTACTTGTAATGAATCAATGATATGATGACATTAGATGTGGATGATGACATTAAAATAGATGTGGATGATGACATTAAAATAGATATGGATGATGATGAATTGTATGTGGATGTAGATTTAGCTTCAAGCACGATCATGGATGATGATAATGGATAATTGTTTTAAGAAAATTTGGAATGTGGTATGACAAAAACATCTTAATATAGAAAAATCTTCCTCTCTCTACTTGTAAAATTTGAATGTGTGATTTTTACATGTAATTTGATATTCATCCCACAAAGTTCAAACACTTCATCAAAGCATTTTACAAATACAAAAATAAATTAAACATGATTGTAAAAACTCAAGCAATGTCATATGATAGGGTTTAAGCTACCTCTTGTCTTTTAGATGGTATGTGAAAAAGCATATAGAAGGAAAATGAGAAATCATTCTTTACAGCGTCTTTAGAAGAACCTTTGATTAAAAAAATCAACACAAAAAATGGATTAGTATATAGATGGGTGAGTTTCCTAACATTGTCAATCCCGAGAAGTGAGAGCTTCCTCGGATGGATGTCAACCCATGTTTTCAAGAAAAAAATGAAATAATGATTGAGCGGATTAAGGAAGAAACATAAAGATTAAAGAAAATTCAAATGATAACTTGTACATGTTTGGACAATGGAAGTCTAGAATTCTGGAAGAGTATAACAGTGGAAGAATATGCATATCTAAACTCTGAAGGCCTTGCAAATTAGTATTCAACAAATGCATGTAACAAACAAATTTTTAAAACAGAAAGATTTTAAAAAATGCAAATGAGAACCTATGCATGTCCGGACAAAGGAAATCCTGGATGAGTATAAAAGTGGAAAAATATTCGAGATATGAACTTTGAAGGCCTTGCAAATTAGTATTCGACAAATGCATGTAACAAACATATTTTTAAAATGGAAATTAGTATTCGACAAATCCAAAATAGTAATTATATAAAACATATTTTTTTATAAATAATTGTAAATATATATTCTGTAACATCTTTAATGATGACAAGAGCTGAAACAAAATATGTTAAAAAGTCTCCTCACTCAATATTTACATTTGTAGAGTTACAATTGTGTTCACTGTTACATCTAAATACAAACTATTATATTTGAATATGTTAATATGAAATTGAATAAATAACCACGATTAAAATGTAAGGTGATAAATAATAAAAGTAAGGTTAAGGAGATACCTATTAAAATCTTAAACACTCCATTATAAATATCTTCTTCAAAGTCAACGTTCTCTTCAGTAGAGTGTGACGACCCACCAATTCTAGTCTCATCGTTGGGAACAATTATACTTGTAGATGTATTATTTAAACCTCTTCTTTCAAAAAGGGAATTCCAATGCACAATTGCTTTGTCGAAAGGAAAGGTTTCTAAGGAGTAGAGAGAAACATAACACCTCATGTAACTTTCCAGATTTTTATCCAACTTATTTCTCAGATTTGATTAAATGATAAAGCACTGAAAACCCTTCCATCCTCCACAGACCCCAAAATCATTATTTGGCATAACTCATAAAATCTGAAATATTCACTGATATATTCTTGTAAGATAGTACTTTGATAGATTCCTCGCTAGAGCCTTGTAATAGCACCACTCTCAGAAGGTTCATCTAAATTTTTATATTGGTTCCTCATTGTTGTTGAAAAATTTGTTGATTGAGACTTTAATAAATCAACATTCAGTATACCTTTGATTTCCATACCCTTGACCTTTGAAGTCTTGGTGAAATGTTCCATTATTATACCCATGGATTTATGGAAATGCTTTCTTACAAAGTCTACACGAGCACCTTCAATATTCCAAAAATTAGGATTCATCACACCCATTGCTTCAAGAATTTTATCTTTGGAGAAACGTTCTCTAATTTATGATGATAAGGATTTTGGAAATTTTCTAAGCTTTATTCTTGTTTCAACTGTAACAAAATCAAAGAGATTACATGTCACAGAACTTCTTCTCTTTTTGATCCTGTAATATCTTGATGTTTTTGCAAAATGTGCAGTGGTATGTCCCTCCCATTAACATTGATGCAAAGGTGATCGTGGATATTAAATCTCAAATAGTTATTAGGATTCTTAATATCTAATAAAACTTTCCAATTCTCAAAAACATGTGTATCAAAACTATCTTGGGAAGTGTACAAGATATCAAGATTTTGACATACCATTTTTCTCATCCGTATAAAATCCACAATATAGATTAATCTCCCTTGTGCATGCTTCATCAGTGTATTGATCTCCTGCAACATTGGAAGAATATCAACCAATGTATGTAATGTCTCCAAATCAGTTAAATGGAACAACAAGTCCCTCACCCCTGTCAACTTTATGATGATATTTGTGTATGAAACCAACCAACGATGGATACTCCTCACGAACTCGCATGCAAGTTCATACAAAGAAATTCATTTCATCTCAACATCCTTGAGAATATTTTTTCATCTATAATTCCAATTGAGAATTTTTGGAACTCAAGAAATAAATTTGGGCTTCTTTCCATATATGCATGAAGTTATCTTATAAGGTCTTCTACTTTAGTAAACTTTTCATAGTTGCTTACCATTTTATACACTAAATTCATTCTGTGAGCCATACAGTGAATTGCTAGCATATAAGGGGCCACTGTTGTTTGCAATCTAACACACAACTGCTTCGGTGCCTCTACATGAGTGATGCACCATTTTATCCAACACATACCAACTTCATAGCAATTTCATAATCATTCATTCCAGAAATATCTTTCAAATGAGAAACAACTATTTTATGTAGGTTTTCGGCATTACAATTTTCAACCATTTTCATAACACCCAATGAGATGCGGTGTCCTTATATGATTTTCTAAAGTATAGACATGGATACATACCCATGCAGTGTTGTCGAATGTTTTCACTTCATCAATTGAAAGAGAGATAAACTTCACTTTTTTTACATTCTCTTTCAAATCTTCCTTCTCTATCATAGAAAGGCATTTTGCCATTTCCCATGCACTTCACCGACCTGACCAATGAGATTGAGGAGAATTTTTCATTCCATTATATTGATACAAAACTTTGAAATCAAGGAAATCTAAAATCGGTCTTCCTTTCTTAAGTATGTGAAATAAAGTAGAGAACTGTATGATTTTTGCATGCATATTTGATTGATTCATCTTACCAATTTGCAATGTTATCATTCCTCCCTTTTCCACAAGATGTTGGTGTTTTTCTGCTCTACTTTATACTTTGCTACGTATTTAACATACATGCATTCTTTTTCAGTTTTCCACCTATGTGTTTTAATTTTCTAGCCATCCTTCCCCATTACAGTCAAATATTGTTTTCCACAGTGTTTTTCTATAGTGTCCAACTTCAATTGCATTTTTGTTGATTTCCCAATTTCCACATACATATTATATGTGTACATTCAGATGGGATCTCTTCTAAATTAGTTGGCTATATAGGTTTGATAAACAAAAATTTGGCAGCCCAATAAAACTTGTATGTCCTCCCAAGTATCCACATATTTTTGTTCATTTTCAATGTTTTACTTTTATGAGTAGAATTTTGAGCATTACCACAATCACTTGCTTTCCTCTTTTGTGAACCAAAATTTTCATTTGATTTTTGAGTTCCATTTTGTTGAGTATTTGTATGTGTGATATCTTGATGCACTCCTAGTTGCACCTCAATAGGAATATCTTCAAGCTCGGGCATCCCAATAGGTATATCTTCAAGATCGGCATGGTATCATCATAGGTGTCATTTGGTTGATACTATGCAGAATGCATGTCCACCTCAATATTACCTTCCACATAGTCTGTACTTTGATTCATTCTAGTGGCGATGTATGGGTGTTAGTGGTTGCAGTATCTATAACGCAGAGTTTCCAAAATATTTGAACAAGGACTTCTGAGATTTTTAGTTACTTTTTGGGTCTTCTCATTCTGAGCACTAGAACCTTCCATTGTTCTGAATGGCTAAGTTGAAACTCTATTGCATGTTAGAAAATATGAATCATGCCTCAATAACATGATCATTATGTGTCAACATAACATTGTCGTGCATCAACAAATATCCTTGTCGCTCGTAAGAGAAGGTATGTGTAGTGCGTCAATAAGATAACTATCATGCATCAACAAGATAAATGTTGTGCATCCACAATAGTTGTGTCGGGCGTCAAAAACATAACCCATGTCATGCGTCAATTGAGTATCCTTGTCACGCATCCATAGAAAACCATTTTCATGCGTCAATAAATATCATTGTCACATGTCAAAGAAAAAATCTCTCATGCGTCAACAAAATCAGTGTTGGGTGTCAACAACCAAACCCTTTTCATGCATCATTTATATCTCCTTATCACCCATCCATAGAAAAACTTTGTCACGTGTTAGCAAATATTATTTGTCGTGCGTCAACAAATAACACACAATGCCCAACCAGAAACTACTAAATAGTAAATAGTTTTGCACTATGCACTGGTGCTTAGAGTATGCAAGTTCACAGTATTTGATATGCCGGTAGCTCAACTAGTAGTAAGGTACTGGTGGTAGTATACTACTTGGAAAATCACCTAGGTTTTTATAGGAGATGCTTTCAAATGTAGGCGAAGCTGACCCCTAAAACAAATATATTATAAATTTTAGGTGAACAAGACACTGACCTGCTCTTCCAAAAAATTCACCTTTTCAAATTTTCCTAAAATGAAATTTTCACCATATTACGAAGATTTGATACTAAAATTATCCTTGCATCCCAATTTTGAATTGTGGCGGTATCAAACTCTGTACCATTGAAGGGACTTCCCCTTAAATTATGAGGCCAAGAGAGTCATTGTTAGGTCATCTTCAGTAATAAAATGGACTGAAAAAACATTAACAACATCTTCGATATGACCAATTTGAGATAGTATGGTTCTCACCAGTGAAGAAAGGGATGCTTTTGAGTGCAGACACTAGTATATCATGTTATGCATTGAGGGCCAAAGGACTACCACCATTAAAGATAACAAAGGGTAGATTTCTTTGATGTGCCATGATTGGGATATGTCTTAGAACTCTAGATAACAACACGAAGGGCCTACTCGGAGGAGGAGTAGAGAGGAATCTATTTAGTGGTGATGGTGATCTCTGAACTAATTTACCTCTTCTTTTCTCCTTGGTGAGAGATGTAAGTAATCAAAAGTTTCTTCCTTTATTGTTCTTGACCTTATCTTATTACTTCCCATGAAACTAAGGCACTTTAACTACTAAAACTAGTAGATGTAAAATTTGGAGTCACCAGATGTGTTGTCATGAAAGCCTCTAAAAGGATGAAATTTACCAAGAATCACACCAAAACTTATTGAAATATCAAGAAAATATCAGGAGGTCCCACCACGCATACTAGAATTGTTATCTCCAAAAAACAACACCCTTTGATTTGTCATGAACAAATGATTAACAATAAATGATTTTGGGTAACATGGGAATGTCTCTAAGTGCGGGACCTTATTGTTGAGAAAAACTCCAAAGAATGTTGGTTCCTCTACCTATTCCTAATGATAAACTACACCTAGGGAAAGAAATGCAACTATCTAACCATACTCTAACAATCCAAGGGACCAGGGTGAGAAGGAGATGCATGAAATGAAAACCTAAGATAAGGGGAGGTGATAACACTAGAAAGAGGGGGATGAACACTCTCAAATGAGTGAAAACAAGAGAAAATGCACATAGGGAGGGTATACATATGTGCCACATTCTGAAATAGATTTCACACACTCACTTTCATGGAGTACAAAAGAAAAGGAACTGTAAAGAACATGAAGAATGCACAACAAACCAACAATGAAAGGAAAGGAAAAAGATGTAATAAAATGTGAACTATGGCATAGATATCCACAAAATGAGACTTTTATTGCTCCCAAGAAATGTACAATCAATTACAGTTGTGAGAGAGGCAAGTACACACATGGAAAGAACCATATTTGAGGCTTGCGAACTCAAAATTCCAAGGGACACTACTCTAAATATTTCTCTTGCAAACCAAGAGGGTCCAACCTTTACAAATGAGTATCCTTTTACAATATACGAAGATGAGAAAGAGGGAGGGGGAAAAATAGAGGAAACTTGAATTCTTACTTCCCATAAACCACTCGACCAAATTCATTAAGTCTCATGTGCAAGCACATGGCCGTCTTTGAGAGATCATCCCTACATGCCATCCACCCTACATATGGAGAGGGGTGTTGTTCTTCATTAATGCTAGTAGCTAGAGAATGATTTTATGTATTTGTGTGTCTAGAACAATCTATTTTTCCTCAAACCCGTGTTTTACATTTTGTTCTCCAAGGCTACATCAGTTTCTAAAGTTGTTGGCCCTAGAATGTAGCCATTAATGAGGCCTTTCCAACAAGATCAATATTTCTTGATTTAATCGACCATTGCAACGAGGGTAATGAGTGAAAATGCTCCATTGCTTGTTCCACGGATTTTTACTAGTGGAGGGTTTTCTAGTGTCACGCAACATTTGAATTCTGTGGAATTTTAACCTTTAAAACATCCAAAAACATTATATTAGTGTCCCATGGATTTTGATTTAGTTGCATTCTTCAATTCTTCACAAAAGGCAGCCCCGATGCACTTGAATCCTTCTCCAATTTACCATTTCCACACAAGTCATGACTATCTCGCTTTCTTTGTTCCATGAGTTTGTTGAGGACCCGTAGAACACTAAATTCTGGATTCCATGAAAATCGAATGCGAACCTCACAGCTCTCTCATAGACCATGAAAATGGTTAAATCCATCTTGATGAGTTATTCAAAGTTACATATGTGAAATTTTGGATAACATGTTCTCCAATAAAATATTGATGTAGAGAGTGAATGGAATCATGAACATGGGTGAAAATTAACTCTGTGGAGGAAACAATAGGGAGAGTGTGCTCAATAGCAATATCCTATGGTGAATCGTCAACACGGGACTTATAAGTAACAACGGTTCAAGAAGAACACTCATAAATGAAAGGAATGTGAGAAGGGGGAGAATATATGGTGGCAATAGAGTGGTCTAGGGAAGCATTACTCTCAGATGGTGAAACAAGGTTGCCATACAAATGTTGGATAATGGTCCATCCAAATGAAAGGGCATATTACAATTTTCATATCTATGATGAAAAACAAATGCACGAGCAATTGCAAAAATTGAAATAACTAACAATAAGATGTAATATGATCAAGAACTCACAAGGAAATAATGGATCCAAATTAATACACTAGTCAATATCATAAAATGATGTAATTTATGTACGTGTATAAGAGGAGGAAAATAGAGGTAGTTTTAAGGTTTTAAAACCCTAATTTTTGTTATGTTTCAGTTATTTAGCGTTTACATGCCCAAGAAAAATATACAAGGAGAGAAAACAAGGTGTGTAGGACATTGGGAAGATCATTGGAATGCCTTTTCAGGCTAGCAAATGAGCGTATGTGTTGTCGAAACCCATCTCGGGATCCTACACACACTTTGGGGTGCCAACACTTCCCAAGGGTTTGAAAACACCTTGTATGGGCCATATTACTTGTTTTAGAGGTTTAAAACATGCCATGGGGGTATACACAACTCCTCGGGGTTTGAATTGCCATGTATGGGTCATTTAAACTTAGATATAGGTCTAAAACATCCATTAGGTCTTAAAAATGCCCTTAACAAGTCCAAATGTGTATGTAAAACATTGTCACGGTGAAAACACTCCTCATAGGTTTGAATATGCATGTAAGGCATTGTCATAGGTGAAAATGATCCTCACAAGTCTTTAACTACGTATATGGGCATGCAAAAATAATCTCTAGGTATGTATACACACCGTACAGCCTCTGAAATACCTCTAAAAGCTTATAAATAGGTTGTATCCACCATAGACCAAACAAAAAACCAAGAAAGTAACCATTGCCAAGACCAAAACTATTGCAAATAATGACCTCAAATGAAAATAAACTTGTAGAATAATAACCAGACAAGCTCAATACCAGCTTGGCTCTGATACCATATTGGAAAAGTGCCACATATCTATTGGTTCAAAGAATGCACATGCGAATGATGCAAGACATGAATTATTCCAAGACAAAAAGAAAGCACACATACAAGACTACAAATTACAAAAATACAATAGATATGATTGCAATAATGTAGAAATAGCTCCAACTCAATACTCCATATATTAGCTCAATAATCAGATGTACATATCTAGGAGGAAATTGCAACTACCTCCTAGATCAGTGGTGAATAACTCTCACTAACTGATATTGGTAGTAGAGGCGTCGCACACAAATAACAAGCTAACTCAACACAAATGATAAGCTAAGTCGACATAGCTGATACACCTAAGAAATCATATCCCATGAGTGTAGGAAAACTCCAATTGAGGTGGAATATCCCAGGTAGGATAATACGAGATAAAGTGAGGAAAATAAATCCTACACTAACATTTCTTTCTCTCTATAGAGAAAAAAATCCCTCTTAGAAGACTTATTGAGGAGGAAAACCCTCAATACTAGATAGTTTGAGGATAAAATCCCTTAAACTTACAAAAGGTAATCTCACATAGAGATTACATTGTGCTAAAATCATCTTTTGATCATTTCTAGCCCTTCCCAAGGGTGACAACCTGCCCTAAGGTGGATTTTGTGGTATGTTTAGGGCATAATGGTATCAAATGCATACACCATTGTGTTATCCATATTTTTAGTAGTTGGATATTCCATTTTTACTAGTGTTTGGGCTTGAAACGCTTGGTTCCAACCATATTTGTAAAAGGGTATTCACTATTGTTGTTAATTAAGTTCAATTAATATTAAAATTGTGAAAAGGTATCTTTTCGAGTTCTTTTCTCTTACAATAATTTCCAACTTTGAAGAATAATATTTTTAAGGGTTTCTATATTATTTCCAGCAATTTTTGGTTTATTGCTATCATAAAAAATTATATTTACTGAGTTCTTGCTAGGGTTTGAGAATTAAATTTCAGTTTTTTTAGTTTACTCTTTGGATTTTTGCAAGTTCCTTTGGTTTTAGATTTAGCCCAAAAGGGACATTACATGCTCCTACATCATACACATTAGGTAAATTTGAAATCTTGAGCTCTTTCTCAAGGGATCTTAGTGCCATGTTTTGTGACATTTTTGTAATCAACCAAGTTGCATCTCCAATGTTTTTCCTTTCTACTTGATTACATACTCATTATACTTCTTCCTACACATTTTCTTGATCTTGATGTAAATTATTTCTTTTGCTTCCTCACACACTCTTTATATAATTTAATCTCCCCAATCCACCCAACCATCTTATGAATTTGAAATTTAATGCTTACATGTATTGCATGACATGGATATAAATTTTCCACATTAAATATGTTTGAGATATCAATTCCTCCTAGAAACTCAATCTCATAAGAGTTATACAAAAACTTCCTCAACACCTTGCATGGTCTAATTTTCTTCCATTTTAGCTTATTATCATGTGCCCTTAGGAAACCTTTCCTTATACGAATGGGCTAATACCACATCCTTAATTTGTTATTCAATTTATCTTCTCTTCTCATATATGCATTGTTTATACTACGGATTCATCCTCTGTGATTGATTTCACAATTGTTTGTGCACTTTTACTATATATTAGATAAAAGTTTCTACTTCAACACTTGCTTCCTTCATTATGTGGTAACACTCTCAACTCTACCAATCTTCGAGGGTTACTCCCATACAAAATCTATAATGGTGTTTTCCCCATTCTCAAACTAAATAAATTAGTATATGTAAACTTATCTTGCACACTTTCCAAGTCCCATATTCCTAGGCCTTATCTCTAACTAAAGATCTCGCCTATTCTCAAAGATTATTTTTAACCACTTTTGACTATCCATCAATTTTTGGGTGATATGCCAAATTGAATTGAAACTTTGTATTCATATTCTTCCACATAGTTTTCCAAAGATGGATGACAAACTTAATTTCCTATTAAAAACTATATTGTGCGAAAAACCATGCGGTCTCACTATCTCTTTAAAGAAAATTTTTGTGATGTGAGTCACATCACTAGTCCTCCTGCCAAGCAAACAAAAAAATGTGCCACCACCACAACATAAATGGAATGAAATCCCTTTGATGTTATAGGAAAACCAAAAACAAAATCTATACTAATGTCCTCCCATGGCTTCTTCATAATGGGAAAATGTTGATATAACCCTACATTATGAGATATCCCCTTAGCTAATTGAAATATATTTCATTCTCGCACAAAATTATGCACATATAAAATAATTCTTGGCCAAAAGTAACTCTTCATCAAATTTTCTAACTATTTGCCTAGATTTAGATGAATCTACAATATGTGTTAGATGACATATTATCAAATCTCAAATCAATGCTACTAAATAAAATGAGCTTACATTTCCACCATTGAGTATGTGAGGGAAAATCATAGGTTATTTTATACAATAAAGTGGGCTAAATTTCCAAGATCTTAATCTAAATCTACATGCAAAATACTTAGAAAAATGTTAGTTATTTTTGGTGGCTAGGGAACTTCCTCATTAATATATATATATATATATATATATATATATATATATATATATATATATATATATATATATATATATATATATATATATATATATATATATATATATATATATCACTTTCAAGAGTTGAAATAAGAACATATAATAGATGTAATGATAAATGAAGATAAATAAAATAATATACCTCTTTGGGGGCCCAAGGGGACCAAGACATGGTGCAAGGTTATACTATGGATGATTGTTGGTTGTTGTTGATGTTTTGGTTGATTTAGATCTTGTTGCAATCACAAATCATCGTGAGAACGATCCCAAAAATCGTAGAGAAGTTGCAGTATGAATGGAAACACTATTGAAAATATGAAATCAAATTATGTAGTGAGCTTCGGTGTACAATATGTATTCCTTTCTCCTTCGGTAAAACCTACAAGTGAAGCATGCTCAAATAATAGAAAAAATTGATAACAACCAATAGGGATGAAGGGAGGAGGTGAGTATTATTTTATAGTTGTAGGGTACGTGGATGATTTTTATAGATATGGGTGCAATGTGTATAGAGAGGTGAGATAACAAGGGTCCAATGTGTATTATACATGCAAATGGGTAGGTGTGGCAGTTATAATTAAATGTGAGTGGGTAAGGATGAGTAAATGAGAGTAGATGAGGATAATTGAAGATGACATGTCTTAAATCTACCTTATTTTTTACTTTTTAAGTGTTTTTTGCGAATATTTTTATTTTTTAGGGATTATCGTGTTTTTATAATATTTTAAATTTTTAGTTTATATGAACTTATGTGCAAGGTGCATTTTTTAGTGTCTATATTTCACCTTCTTTTGGGTCATGTGTTCCAGCAAGTAGAATACAACATAAAAACTAAATATGATATGGGGTTCATCCAACCCTATGAAAATGATTTCCAAACGCTCGAACTTATATGTTTGATTGGATAGATAGGAACATGGAAATGTAATCAATGAGCTATTTCAGTTAGAGTTTATGAAGGGATTGATAGATTGATTTCATGAGGAAGATAATATTTGGTTAATTGAATAAGAAAAATAATGACTGAGATTCATAAGATTTGATGTGAAGGGTTTGATGTGATATCCCCCACAAGTGATGGTTTTTAAAGCTATAGGTTATCCTAATCTAGCACGAGATAAAAAGTGGTAGTTGATAAATGATAGAAAATGAACCTTGGTAAAGGCATGATGATTGGAAGTGTGGATAGTGTTACCCAACCACATGTAGGTGAAAAATTTATATGTAATATGTACAATATTTGATTAAAGTTAACTAGCATGAGAGTATGGATTCCCCATCCCAATAGTGATGATTAAAATTTAAATGACATAAGAAGTGGTGATTATGGAAAATGGTGCGAAAGGAAACAAATCTTTGAGAGATGTTTAGTCCAAGAGAAATGTAATGAAAATGTGCAAGTGACGTGAGTGCAATGATGGAATGAAATAGGTGTGTAAGTGTATGATCATGGTTTGAGACAATATTATTAATGAACATGAGATGATCTAGAAGGGATGATTCATGAGACAATGAGTGAGCTAAAATAGGATCTTGGATAAAGTCTAAACCATCACTTAGCGACATGTTATCCATGTTTTTCTATAAGATTCAATGTATGCACATGAAAATTAATTAGTAATTGAAGTGAAGACCCATAAGACAGTGAATGAAAACATATTTCAATGTGTAGGTGTGGTTAAAATAGGTTATTGGTGATTGATGAGACAAAAAGAAATTATAATTTGCACATTGATCCATAGCCATCCAGAGTCTATAGCCACGACAAAAATACATTTGATTCTAATAGAAACATTTCTATACTACCATCAAGGTGTCCATAGCCTCGATAGAGATACTAGAAATACCCGTGAGAGAGAGAGATTTATTGATATTTCTTATTTTAGAAATTTTGACTTTGCTTTTGATTTTTTGTTCCTTTTTTGTTTTGACAAGATATTATGATCTCTCAATTTTTTTGCAAGGGATTTATAACCATTGAATCCTGATGGAGGGATAGGAAGTGATTGTGAAAAACATTGGAAATTTTCAACAAATAGTTGTTTATCCTTAATTAAATTATTAGTATGGATGGGATGATGTGATGTATAAATTAATTAGGTTTAATAACGCAAGGTTCGGATCTGGGGACTATTCTAATTAATCAACTTCCAATATTAATTATGCAATATTATAATAGTGATATAGATCATGTAACACAAGATATAACTTTGAAAATACAATTTAGTAAGTGCACTTAGCTAATTGTAGATGCTTCTAGAAGGATCTAGGAGTGCACACTATTAGAACATGGAGAATTGAACCTAGAATTATCTCGAAATTGAGGTTATAGCTGCAAATCATCATGGGTTAGGACCATACCATCTATTTAGTATTGTACCATACTATCACAATGTAGTAAGTGTACTTAGCTAATTGTAGATGCTTCGGAAGGATTTGGGAGTGCACACTATTAGAACATGGAGAATTGAACCTAGAATTATCTCGAAATTGAGATTGTAGGCTGTAAATCGTCATGGGTTAGGACCATACCATCTAGTTAGTATTATACCATACTATTTAGCCCCTTTTTATATTCTTGGAGTTTCTCTTCTTCCACTCCTACAAATTTATGTGTTGGTTGTCTACTTGGATTTATATGTTGTTAGAAAATCCTAGCTGTCACACATGTAATGAGGCTCTCTAAATGGACTAGACTTCACCTCAAACCCTATCCATAGATGAATATTCCTATAAAAAAACATTATAAGGGTTGTGGACACCCCCATGCACCGTTAACATTGGCACTACTTGAAGAGGACTCAAACCACACGTTTTCTCCACCTAACATGTGATATCTAGATAGATCAATCAAATTTGGCAATTACTTTGACCATGCTTGTTTTGACTTGGATCTTGCTAAAACACTTGGAGAGAGGATGTTTGAGTGCTTGTGGATGAGAGATATGACTTCCTTGACCTGGTTTGTAGCTTCAAACATGATGTGGGTGATTGTCTAATGACTTCAAATGTGCTATTGTGAGATTTATGGAGCTTTGGATGCCTTTTTCAAGTGTATGAAGTGAGTTCTCTAATGCATTGCATTATGATCTCTAGGTTAGAAAATGAGGTAGTGTTTATATGCCTATATAGGGTTCCATAGATGATTTATCTAAGAAAGGTTTCCAAATGAAAGATATTGATTTGAAATCAAATTTGTAGGACATGTTGGTCCAAGACCATATAAAGAGGTTAGGATTGGATATAAATTCCTAACCAAACTATATGACCTGGCTAGGAGAAATAAATATGCAAAGTGAGGTTTAGGACCATCAATTACTATTTTTATATTAATTTTGTGCATTATATTCTCATAATGTATTGACATGTCAGTGTGTAAGGATAAACAAGTTAAACAATAGACCTCAAAAAGTGCTAAAATGAGAATGGAGAAGTTGTATTTATCATAACAAGAGTGCATAATCAAATCAAGGGTTTCCAAAGTGAAAATTACCAAATTTGAGTGTTGAAAATAGTGTCATGGGGTTTTCATAACAAGTTAAGTGAGTAATAGTGTGTGGAAGTTTAGGAGGATAACCTTTCTTAATTTTCCAAGGAATGAGAGATCAAATTCAAACAACTACAATACATACTATATTGACTCACAAAATGTGACGACAATCTAATCAAGAGTTCACCAAAAGCTATGAAACAAACCATGATGTGGAATGTGAATGAACTGTAAGTGAAGTATGTAGTAGTGAACCAATAATTAGAATGAAATATGAATGAATGGAATGATATTAATAAAAAAATCCATGAACAAGTGTTGTTTTATTGCAGTTTTTGGTGATATATATATATATATATATATATATATATATATTAGATTTTGAAAGATGTTTAGTGTGTGTGTAGGTGTGTGTTTGTGTTTATGTCAATGATGATAGAGTAGAATGTGTAGATAACAAAGACATATTTTGAATCTGATATAGATGAAGAGAATTGGAATGTATGGAGTGGGAAGAATGTAGTGATGAAGAAAAATGAGATTCACCGTGGTCCATGTAGGGACCAGATGAATAAGAGGCATGAAAAATAAGAGAAGGTAGTAAAATAGATAAATACTTGGATTATTCTGAATGATATTAATGAAGAGTGAAGAAACAATTCCAAGGAGAATCCATAAGATGAAAATGAGTGGACGATGTGATTACAAAGACGAAACAAATAAAATAGATGCCAAGTGTGGTGAATGTGTGATATTGTTAGGTGGACGATAACATGAAAAGATATCTATGGTGGATTAGAGAATGAGATGAAATGGTGTGTCATACATGACACTAGGTGGATGAGGAGTAGATAACATATTGGTTTTTTGAAGGAAGTGCAAGAGACAATGATGTGGTCTGCGGTGAATAAGTGTGATAAGAGGATGATTTCATGGAATAGGAGGGGCATGTAAGAGTAGATGTTAAGAAAATGAGAGTGTACAAGATAACTTCTATTATTTGAAAGTGTAAGTGGATGTGGAGGATACTTGTGAGGAAAATGTGGAAGAACAAATGTTTGTTTAGTCGGGATAGATGATATGTGAACAAAGGAGGAACCTGTAATAAAAAGGGTGTCTAAATGAGTGATGATGGAGGAAAGAAGGTGTATATGGAAGAATGACTTAAGTGTGGTGAAGTAATGAGAGAAAGTGTAGGATATTTTCAAGGAAGAGACAAAAATGAGTGAATACAACTTGTGGGGAATGGATGAAAGAGGAGTGTAGGAAGCAAGAAGGGCGCTGAATGAGTGATGAAAGTATTAATAAAATGCATGCAAAAGAGAGATCTAAGATATTTGAAGTGATGAGTGGCATGATATGTGATGAAGATCACATGGTAAATTTGGAAAGTAAATGTATTATAGGAGGCTTGTAGATGATCGGAGAAAGTGATGTAGTGGATGACATAGAAGTCAAGACAATCACATGATGATATAGATAATGGAAATTATGATATATATGGTGAAAATGTGGAGAAGGAATCAGAGAGAATGATGATGAGGCTATGTTCAGATTAGAAGCACATGATAGTGAAGAGGATAGGGATGATGTAAATGATAATATACATGATGATGTGGAGGTTGTAGGATATGAAGATTCAAATGATGGAGATGTGACACATGGAGAATGGTAGGAGTGATAATCACTTATGGAAGGATCAAATGTGTGTTAAAAGGAGGAGACAAAGGGTAAAAAACATGTTACCCTTGTCAAGAATATTTTGAATGATGTTTTGGAGTTGAAGAAATGAGTTGGTAGAATGATAGTCACACATATCACGAGAAGAAAACCATAGTTGTGGGGATGGAATGAGTGGGAGAGTTATCAAATTAGAATCGAGTAACTTGTGTAGAATACAAGTGAGTGATTCAATTAATGGATTGAATTTGGGAGTGGGTTAGATGAAGTGATAAGTCATAATATGACATGGTAGATGTAAAGATTTGGATGGAGGAGGTGTTGAAAGCACAATGAATAAGGAGGTGAATCATCCTATTAAAAATTTAATTCATTTACCTTAACTTACATACATCATTCAAGAATCATGTTTGACAAATTTTCCCACTCTATTTCAAGTTAATGGAATGGTGTGTAAGAAAATAAGAAACTCTAAATTATGGGAGGGTTTAAGGATACCTCCTGATATATGATGATGATGAAGATGAAGATATGGGTGCAAATATCCTCTCCGTGGTGAGCTTGATAACTGCACAACAAAGAGACAACTAGACAAGAAAAATATTAGTAGATAAGATGGTGGGTTTCTGACAAAGTCAGTCCCGAGAAGTGATAAATTCCTAGGAGGATGTCAACCCACTTATTAAAATATCATAAAATATAAAGGATGGATAACATGCAGAATTGATAGAGATAAGAGATATAGTAGATAAATTAAGATAAAGATGTGATAAAAGAAATGATGGTAAAAATGAGATAAGTGAGATAAAACTGATCGGGTTGATGGCGACCTAAGATAGATAGGGAAAATGGATGGTGAATATAGTAGAGTAGATTAAAATAAGTGTAGGAGAAAATACCAGAACTGATTGTTGGATCTTTGGAGATGTCCTGAATTTGATGCAAAATGTAGAAAACAGAAGGATGTAATAAGAAGACAAATCCGATGAGAAAATAATAGATGTAAGTTGGGGTAACGGTGACTTGAGGCGATTTGGGAGGTTGAAGATGACTAGGGCCAAAAATTCATACTTGGGCTTCCAGATGGGTAGATCACAAAGAGGGGGAGTTCAAGATGTGGAAAATACTAAAAAAGTTGACATATGAAGTAGAATGCAAGAAAAAGAGTTGATGTAGATCGGGTCGATGGTGACTGGATGCGGATCGATGGCGACCGAGAGAAGTAAATTTGAGATCCAAGCTATTAGACAAATAGAATGAGAGATCTTTCAAGATATGAGGGATCCGATTGATGTAGAAGCTAAGGAATAAGATGGAGGGATGAAAAAACTGAGAAATGAATCGAGTCTTTCGAGATTAGGGCTTAATGAAGGATAATGAGTGGCAAAAGGATCCTAGGAAAGAGGAAAAAATGACTTATGATATGATAGACCTCCAAGATGATGATCGAGACATGTAAAAGCTAATGAAACAATGGTGGGGATCCAAGCACAATCCAATCTCTAGATCTCCAACAATGGCGTGCAAGGGCTCCAATATGACTCCAAGTTGATACTATCAAAGCACACAAGAAGAGAAGGAAATAAATAAAACTCGCAAGAAGGTTGGATATCAAATTTTTCATTCTCTTAAGGAGGGAGTAGAGGTGTATTTATAGGGTCGACAAGTGATCCACTTGGGTCACCGTCGAATTTGGACAACCATTGATTTGGGCGATGGATATGATGCACAACTTGATACTGAGGGGGCCCTAATAAGGTTAGATTAGGGTTACGAGCTATTTACGTGGGCTAGGGTTGCCTAGGGATGATAAAAGGTGGTTGGAGGATAGGAAGGCATTGAATGAAGGTAGATGAGAGTCTAGGGAGGATAAATAGGGTGTTTAGGGATGTGATTAAGATAATAAGGATGTGATTAGGGATAATTAAATGTGATTAAGGGTGAATAATGGGGAATACAATAATGATGGGATAGGATAGGATTAAAATAGGAAATTAAGAAATTAGAAGAAATAGGAGGGAAATGGGATTCAAATAGGAAGAGGGGTGCGAATGTGCAAGATGACAACAAAGGGGAGCGAACACGGGATGAGTTACAAGTGTACTAATTTTTGGTGTCTACATTTTCCCCTTTTTGTCAAGTGGTTTATGTTAAGTAAACCACGAGAAAAAAAAACCAGAAGTGATAGAAGATGGTGGTTGAGGTGCTCACTCAAAACTAGGGATTGATTATATGAATAAGATGGCCTACTGGACACTGTGAGTTAGAAAATATTGCTGCAACATGGAAATAATATTGGAACATAACACAACATCAACAAAAGTGACGTTAATGTCCTACGGACTTGTGAGTCGGAAAAGATCACTATAGGATGGAGGGAATCCAATGGGAATATGCTTGGATAGATGTGTAAGCCGTGAGACCAATGGGTCAAAGGCATACATCAAAATTATGCGCAAAATGTGGTGATGGTCAAGACAATGGTCCGACGGGATGTGGGGAAAAATAGTATGCGCTAACCTTCATATATGAGGAAACAAGAAAATATGTGTTATGGTGGGATGGAGATGGAAAATATGGCCACAACCTTGTGGACTTTAAGATGAGATGTGGTTCTATAAGGGAGCATGGATATGGCCATGGAGTGGGTTTCTGGATTTGATTAGGGATATATTGCTAGATAAGATAATAGGAAAAGATAGCAAGATAATGCAAGTAGGGAAAGATCAGTGTGTTAAGGGTGACACACATGCCTAATATGGGAGAAAAGATAACTTGGATAAAGATATTGGATGGGATAAGATAATTTGGATGAATACATGAGGTAAGAGATTGGATAAGATGAGATAATTTGGATAAACGAATTGGATGAGATGAGATGGATGATTGGATGAGATAATATAATTTGGAGAAATGAACTGGATGAGATGAGATAATATATTGGATAAGATGAGAGAATAGATCAAATGAGATGAGATAGATCGATGATATGAAATAAGAGATTGGATGAGATGAGATAAGAGGTTGGATAAGTGGATTGGATGAGATGAGCTAAAATATTAGATGAGATGAGATTGGATGAGATAATAGATTGGATAAGATGAGATAATAGATTGGATGAGATGAGATAAAGGATAAAAAATTATGTGATGGATTTAGATATTAGATATGATGTAATGGATGTTGATTATATGTGATGTAATAGATTTAGATGTGATGTGATGTGATGTGATGGATTTAAATTGGATGTGATGTAATGGATGTTAGATTAGATATGATATGTAGATGATGGGTGTGAAATGATTAGATGGATATAGATACTAATTTTAGATACGGATGTGATGTATGGATGTATTAGATGTAGATGTTAGACATGAAGATGATGTGATGGATGAATAATAGATGTGATATAGATCTAGATTAGAGGTGATGTGATGGATTTAGAATAGATGCATGTGATGGATTATGATGTGATGTTTTTAGATTAGATGGGATAGACTTGATGTAGATGTGGATGTGTTAATTGGATTGAGAATAAAATAAGATGGGGTGATTGGATTGAATTAGATGTGAGAAATAAAATGTGACCTCGATAGGGTGACCCAAATATAGAAAGATACACTTCACTATAGTAATAAGAAACCATAGGATAAATGCTTTTGGACTAGATTGGAGGTAAAATGTGAAAAGCAACATGAACAAAGTGATGCACTTGCAACCATAGCATATGTTAACACATAACTAATGATAGTTAGTCAAATTTAAGATCATGAGGGGAAGATGAAGGATGGAAAGTGTGATTATATACCTACTGTAGACATGACAAGGGGTCTAGATGTAGCTCGTATGGGGAGATAGTTTATCTTGAGGTGGTTTCCCTAGGTCTATGCCCCGACTTTGAGAAATATTGCACAAATTGATCAATGCGGGAAGTTTTATTTTAACGGAAAGCTGATCGATGTAGGAATATTTCCTAGGATGATTTATTTTGGATTTTTATTTTGATATATGGAAATTTGATCAAAGAAAGAAGCCTTTACTTTGCCATGATATAATAAGGTATCCATCCTTCAGGAGTGGTCTACAATCAAGAATTTTTATTTTTTATTTTTAGATGGCGGGATATGATAGTTATCCTATACTTTTGATATTATTTGATTTATATGAACAATTTTCCTTCAAGGTAGAAGTATATTTTTTTAGATAAGATAACTTTAATGAACATCCATGAGTTTTTACTTTTATAATGGAGCCGAGGCTAGGCTAGTAGACCACTTGGGGAGGGGAAACAATGTGTACCAATTGCTGCATATGGACCCTTATCATGGTTCTAATAGGTAGATAAGAAGGAGATGGATGTAATGATTATGGGGTTCCCACCTAGAAGGAGGAATTTGTCCATAAGGAATATGCTATGAGCAGAGCCGTGGTGCCCATATTCAAGGTCATAGATAGGATAGTGACGGAAGACCACATGATTCCAAATCATTACGATGGAAGATGGAGAAGGATAATGATGGAAGTTAGATTGTTAATATGAATAATAACACATTGGTAGGTGTGTTAATAGTATAAAAGATGCAAGTGCAATGAATTGAGAGGTTTTGTTTTTGTTTTACCATCAAGAAAGGCTAAATGATAGGCCCATACTTATGAGTGATAATGTATGGTCTAATCTAGTTTGGAGAAAACTTTCCACGTTGGCTCCTTTCCAGAGTAGTGACATTCTAATTTTCTTTTAAGAAAATGTCATTGATGTTAAATTCACATTATTTGATGTGTTTTTATAGGCATGTTTGATGCATTCTTGGTAGACATGATGATGTTAAAGGGTGATTAAGTGACATTCATCTAGCAGTTCAAGTTGTGCTTTAGATGCTCTTAGCTTTTCAGTTCTTATATTCTACTTATCGACTTAGAGTCATATTAGAGCCCTTGCATGCCATTTTTGGAGATTTAGATCTTGTATTGTGTTTGGAGCCCCACCATTGTTTCATCATCTTCCCATCATATTTTCCATGTTTGCTTGTCATCTTGGAGGTATTCCATATCATAAGCCATCTTTGCCTCTTTCCTAGGATCATTTTTCCACCTATTATCCTTCATTCAGCCCTAATCTAGTCCTAATATCCTTAACACCTCAACACTTTCTACCTTATTATCATGCTTTGGCTCTTCGATCTTATATTATGCTTATCGACTTAGAATCAATTTTCTTGACCTTAGTTTCTTGATCAACATCCCCGACTACACTTGGTCCTTCCTTGGAAGATCTATTGATAAACAATTTCTTGTCTTAAATTCTCTTACCTTGATCAAACTTATTGCTTTGAAAAATCTTGCTATATGACCTAGTTTATGGAAATTATAGCACAAAAATCCATTCCTATTCCTAGAATGATATACATTGAAGTTCCAACCATAGTCCAAAGCCTTATAACCATATTCACAACATGAGTAGCACTCACATTTGAAGAATCCTTCTCCATTCAATGAATACTCATTCTTTGAGAGTCTTTTCTTGCAATCTCTAGCTCTATGACAAAAATCATGACAAGTGTAACAATAACCATTAAAAGAAATAACATACCTTAATGCATTTGGTCACATCTAACATGGTTATAGTTCTTTGAATCGAGACATATTTGTTTCCTTCATGACTTCATATGTGTTTGGACTAGCCTTTTCATCTACAAAACTTTTCACCATCCTTTCATATGTCTGTAACCTACTAAATGTCAGATTTAATTTTGATTTCAAAGACTTTATTTCACATTCATATTTGATACAGTCTTCTTCTCTAACTCTTAGGGTTTCTACTTCAGTTTTAAGCTTGCAACAATATTCTTCTTTTCCTTTTAGAGCTTTTGTCATACTCCTAATTTGGGATTTCAACTCTTTAATGGCTTGATCATGATTTACCTCCATATAATTGATTTGTTCTTGCAATCCAAAGACGAAATAATCTGAAATTTCATACTTTGTTCTCCAAGCATCAATTGATTTACCCATTATGCTTCAAGGATCACCTCAAGTGGTTAAACTTGCTTTATAGGGACCTTGCTTTGATACCAATTGTTAGAAGCACATAGAATAAGAGGGGGTGAATCAATATTACAAAACTTTAACTTCATTTACCATGTCATACATTCATCATTCAAGTTAACCATTCATAATACATAACCATATGTGAACTTATTAAGTGTGTTACAACCATCCACAAGAGAAAAAGACAAGAGAGAACACAATAACACCATATATGAAGTGGGAAAACCTCAAGGGGAAGAAAACCTACTCAAACCTCTACAAATATTACTCATGATAAAGGACTTGCAAGAATATTACACATCAAAAAATATTTATCTAGTGAAACACCCACTTTACATGGAGCACCTACCCCTATTTCAGGGAAAAAATTAGTGGTGAATATTCTTAATTTGGTGAATATTCCAAATTTGGAAAATTTGAAAAGGTGATTTTTCGGAGTATGATAGCGTACCTTTCACCTAAAATTTCTAGTATACAAATTTTTAGGGTTCTGCTTCACCTAGCATTGAAAACTACTCCTATATGAACATAGGTAATTCACGAGGTAGTTTAGTAGTAAGGTACCGTTTGAATGAAAAAGTATAATCAAGTACCATACAAACAAGGAGTGCAGAGAGATATGTGTGACAAAAAGTAAAGTCATGTGACAAATATTAAGGAGTGCAAATGTAATAAGTAAGAAGTAAAGATGTAAATGTCTTGTTGCGCGATAAAAACTTTCTATCGCACGACAAGACAATTTTCGCTCATGTGACAAAAAATTTGCTATCACATGATAGGAGAAATGTTTTCATGCAACAAGGAAAATTATGCCTTTCGAATATTGTATTCGTAAACCCTGGGTAATTCACCCGTGTCGTGAAAGTGGTTTCGGGGATATTCGTGGGGATCTTCCACCTCCAATTTCCCATAGGTCTCTTAAAATTATCCTTGTCCTATTTAGTATAACACCCATTATAAAATGATGATACTACCCCATAAGGTGATAAAACACCAACTCAACCACCTAAAGATGAAGATCACATAAGTATTTTTTCTCCCACAATATATTGTGATCACAAGTTCACTCCATACTCTTCAAACCCTCTCAAACATATGTTCTTCTTATTTTCTCAAATCTACACCTTCTTCAAGCTGATTTCACCTTTTCCCTAGATCGCCATTGTCTGATTCCTCTCTAGGATATATTCAAATCTTCATTTCCATAATTTACAGTTTTCAAATACCTCTCACTCTTTGAAAATTTCCCCTCTAGATTGCACTTTTTCTCCTCATACACAACTAACTCAAATGAGGCTTCTACTTTCATTTTATACATGTATCTTCATTATAATTCATGTAGGTCAACAAACATAGTGAAAAAATAATTTCCAAATAATAGGATAATCATAAAAATATCACACAAAGGTCCATGTAGGTTGCCACAATCACCTAGACCCACCAAAAGCTCCATTGGGACACAACAAGTCTTGAAACCCCAAAACAAGAAACTCGCCAACCAAGGAGTGAACAAGACCAAAAGCAAATTCACAAAGGAATGCCACAATATTATAAATATTTTATAAGACCTCAAAAATATAGAAAAATTATGAAACAACTCATAACAATCAACAAGCCTCATGAAGCCACTCAAGAGCATGACAACCAAACACCCTCAAAATTGAGCTTCAAAGAATAAGTTACAACTTGCTCAAATATTAGCAAAAATTAAATTGTGATATATCATTGGAAATATATTTGATTCCATATCATGAAAAATTTAAACCAAGTCATAACTCTACTTGTAGTACCTCTAAAACTGCTCTATTACCAGATCTCAAAACTACCTCAAAATTGCCTAAAATCAGTCCTCATAAATAAGAAAAAATTTGCATTCTAAAGGAACAACCATGACCTAAAAATATCATGGAAATGTAGTAAAAATCCCATGATTCAATAAATGGTAATTTAGTTAATAGGTTCAATGGGAAAAAATTTCAAAAACTGAAACTTTCCAGAAACTTTCCTTTTTGGGTAAGGCCCACATAGTGTCAAAATATCTAAATCACACCATGAGAGAGATGGAGGATTCCTCTACAACATAGAATCATAATTTTTCCAAAAATCGATCTCCAGTCACTATGCTCAATATCTCCCAAGTCACTCCAAAGCTAGGGTTTTATGAGGGTTAAAAAGTAGTTTAGCTTCTTAATGATTGTTCATAAAAATGTGACAATCAAACCGCCTTATTCTTCTCGAGAAAACCTTCATAACTAGCATAGTTGACTATGAAAAAGAGTTAAGGTCCCCGTGAAAAGCATATAGTCCACAATGAGCATCAGAAAGTCAACTTTTTCCTCAAATTCTCACCTTTAAAAACTTAGTTTTAGTAAAAATGCAATATCTTTAAAAATATTCATTACCTAGACCTAAAACTTGATCCACAACATCATAAAAACCTCCTATAACTATCCTAATTCTTATTCAGGCTCAAATGCATCTAAAACTCTCTCACCACCATGAATTACATGTGTATGCATGCCTTTTCTCAAGAAACTTACTTCAATGGACCTCATATATGCACTAAAAATTTGAGATATTACATGATACTCCATAAAAATATGTTATGTCATGTCAAAAAACATTTTCTACATACTCATATCAGAATTATCTACTCCATACTTCATATTTCCATGTCATACACCATGCACAAGGTCTAGGAACAGGCATAGAATGACCTAACTCAACCATTACTCTTCATGAACTAACCGTGATGACCTCTTATAGAAAATTAGATACTTTTTCCACATCATACTAACCGTGTTTGACTTCATACCATCCTTTGAAAAATTTTGGAGCATACATTCAACACTTGGGTTGCTTGACCATGCACCAAGACATCATGAAAAGATAACATGATTGGACACTACCAATCAACCTTCATACTTGAACTTGATTAACACCTCATGGGGACACATATGACACCCAAGTTCCATTTTCCATCAATGAAAACCCCATAATACAATGGCTAACATATTCCTCTCCTCAATCTCATAATTTTGAGCCACTTTTCATGATATAAGACTAATAATTTATGTACTTATGAACAAAATCATCATTCCCTTCTCAAAACAAAATTTGAGCATGGTTTTCCCTTACTGATATTGTTCTAATGAATAAAAACTAATAAAATTGGAAAATATTTTCTCCGAGAATGATGAATTAAATGTTTTTCCTTCCTCCATGAATGCCAATTTGTAAGCCTTCCACACCGCCAAAAAGAATTTTTGATATTACTGTCGATTCTCGAAAGAGAATCTCACCAAATTTGGAGAATTTATTCATATTGGGAATAAATTTCCACCAAATTGAGTCACGTATAATTTGGATTTTATTTTCTCTCATTTTTCCTGAAATACAAATTTAGTTGTTTGTAGCATTAAAATCCATTAAAATCTATAAATTTTTGAAAACGGTTGTGGAATCAATTTTCGTTTTCACTATAGTATTCTCACCACTTTCTAAGACCAGTGAGATCATAAAATCACAAAATGAAGCTCTTGAACTCTGGATACAAGACCATTTGAGTTTTAGTGTCTGAGTTACAAGAATTAGAGAAAATAATGTGGAACACGTAGATTTCAATGATCTGAAGTAGAGGATGGAAGAAGGAAATTTTTTTTTATAACCCGAGTCATAGTGCACAAGAGGATTGTTGATCATGAAACATACATTTGAATCATTCAAATATTTTCATGATAGGAACCATTCTATTAGTATATTCTTGACCTCCTCACTATTATTTAATCAAGATGCATGACATGGAGCTCTCACATGCTTCAAGAAGGAATTTTTCATTCAATCAGTGTTTAATTCTATCTCACCAAGAGGAAGTGTCTCCATTCGAGGATTGCAATGTTACCATTGATGATTCTCAAGATATATTTGATATGGTTAAATCCAAGGGAGCTCATGGTTACCAAGTACAAGGCATGTATGGTGTGAGTTCATATGTCATAATGATTGTAGGTTGAGTTTTCCTTTGTGTGAAGAAATAAGAGATCAAGTTCATGACAAAGAGTTGTTTTTCATCCTACCATTGCTTGCAAAGATGAAGAGTTGAAATAAAGTTTCCAAGCATGACCAATGATGATCAGTCAAGATAAGGTGTGAAGCATCATTTCTCAATTCCAAATAAGTCATGCCTTGATTAGATAAGCAGTTGAAGAAGATCCTATCTAGTTGCAACATTCATCTCCACAATGAAGGAAGAACAAGACTTCATTCTACAACATCTATCTTCTCTCTCTTCTTATTTCTTATTCTCTTTCTTGAATTCTATTCCTCCAATGAGGAGAATTTTTAAAAAAAAAGCTGACTTAAGCCACTTAAAATTTCTATTTACTCATCGAGGACTACATTTTAAGTTTAAAATTCACATGGGAATACGAAGAGACACTGGTTTTAGCTATACATTATAATGCTTTGTCCATTTCAAGAGAGTAGTTTTTACACTCTCAAGGAAGTTGTATTATTCATGTAGCCTTGTGGTTAACACTTAACTACATATGCACATTGGAAATTCATCCAAACCAAGTCTAAATGATCATCTCAAGCACACACAGCCACTAGGTCCCTCATTTGTTTGCTTATCAGGATGTTAGACATACATATTCATCATAAATCAATGCATGTAAAAAGGACACATTATAGCATAATAGATTGGCAACACATAATAAGGAAATCAATCATAGATATTTATTATTAGGATTTGAATACCCATCAAGCCATACTTAGATCTAGCTAATTTAGCAATCCATAAAAATTATCCATTGCAAAACCATATTGATCACATAATGAGTAAGCTTATTACATCAATACCCTAGTATATCCAGCACTAGACCATGCGTGCATACAAAAATCAGCTACATACTCCAAAGCTACATATAATAACTTTTGTGTATAAAAATGGTCCTCTAATACAAAGAGAACTACACCTATTTATACATGGTGGAGACTTTCCCTTCACTTCCTACATGCACCTTTCCTAATAATAAGCATTTTATTCTTAGTTTACGGAGCTTTCTACAACTTTATCTTAACTATAGATCAAGCTATAAATAGCTTTCTTTAACATGATTTAATTATTATCATTAGATCAACTTCATGCGCCATCCTTTCCTTTTTTTGCATGTTATTTATCCTATTTATAACTCTTTCCTATGTTCCACGTCAATATGATTTTGTCTATTTTTATCCACATCCCGAAAATAGGCTAAGTACTCAATGTTTTGCATGCGCACGGACCTTGCATGCTAACCTATTCCCTTATCTTTTGCACGCACTTCGCACATTCCTTCCTTTTTTCTTGCACACACTCTTCCGTGTGGCTTCCAAATCTTGTGCATGGCTAGTACTTATCCATTTTCTATGACCAACATTACCCCACACTAGGGATATTGTCTATCCTCGACAATATGATGACCAATGAATATTCATCCAAAGAATTACTGAAGAGTGAAAGAATAAAGAATGGGAGGGAATTCACCCAATGAATCAATGAATAACAATCTTCTAAATGCGTGTGCATCCAATATTAGGTCTGAGGTAGGTGGAGAAGCTTTAGAAACTCCTTGTTTAAAATATTCTCTAACTCCTTCCATCCTACGAGCTCCTTAGCAGACTTTGTCTCATGCGGCCTCAAAATACCGATATTTTCTCAAGGGCCAACTCATTAGCTTTCTCCTTTAACTCCTTACCACCATATCTAGGTCCATAGTCACACCCTATAATGCATCCATCTTGCGCAACACCTTCATGTGGATCTTCTTAAGTCTTTCAACAAGAGTGTTTTTCATGGCTTTTAATATCTCCCACTTCTCTATGACCTCTTACATGACCTTATCACGCCCGACCTTATTATCCTTCATAGTGTCCTATAATTTCTTCAGCTTTAAGAATGGGGTCAAAATACGACAATTGTCGATGCATGCTCCACCTTCATCATTTTCATTTTAACCTCCGTGATCGTAACTTCATCTTATGTTATCTTATGCTCTACTACTTCCTTATTATTTTTCTTCAACTCAACTATTTATTCATTTGTTGGTGTTTTACCATGATTCCTATCCAACAACATTATGTTTACTAAGTCCTCTAAACATCCCAAATCTATAGAATACACCTTCTGTGCTCCCTCCACTAACTCAGGGTGTGTGCAAGAATTAGTTAGCTATGCAAAGAGAATTAGAACTAACACCTAGTAGTCCTAAAACAAAGCTAAACTAAAATATATGCACCATCATGCTTAGAGCTTAAACAAGACTAATCTACCAACATATTTTTGTTAGATCATGATTAAACATTTAAACTAATATGCTAAGAAATTAATCTCTATCTCTATTGAATGCTAATCAATGAAATGAACCTATTTAGATCCTTAACAATCAAAAGGGTTGATTGTATGTTTGAATCCCAAGGTTTCAAGAATGGAGTCTTGTCAATCCATGGCTACAAGACCACTTGACATATCTCCATATGACTTCAAACTTGGATGGATGAATGTAAGAAATGAATATAACTAGCTCCTCTAATGGAAAAATGCTCTCAGAGGACAACAAGGCTATAGTCTAGGCTCTATGCTCATTTAGGTGTAAGTAGAAAGGTAGGAGGAAGGCTCCTTATATAGCCCAATGGATAAAATAAGATTTGCATCCCTTTACATGTGGGATAATAGCAAGGTTGAGTTAGTTGGGGATGATCATGGTTGAAAGAGGGTTGAGTCAACCTTAGGAGAGTTTAGTTTGTCCTTTAGTGACTCATGGGGTTTGAGGGGATTTATTAATTAACCAAAGTGATTAATTAATAGGTGAGCAAGCTTATAGAAGTTTTTTTAGAAGAATAATTAGTATGATTTAGAGGATAAGAAGGATTTAATCAAATAAATGATGATTTATTGATCTAATAGAAGAGGAAACTTAATTAATTAAGAATAATTAATTAATTCAGGTAGAAAGGGGTTTAATTAATGGAAGGTCGTTAATTTTCATCTTTGCTTGGATAGAAGGGTCAATTAATTAGCGTAATGTAGTTAATTAACAATGATAGAAGAGAAAGTGTGTGATATTGATGATATGTTGTCAATGTGCGGGAAGTGGTATAATTAGCACAATTTTAAGTATTTAAATTTCTAGGGCTAAATTATGAGTGTCTACATAGGGCATGCACTCATAATGTGTTTTATTATATTCCTTGATTTATCATACTCACCTGATGTGAGCTTATTCTGATCCCTTATTTCCTCCTTGATATTTTGAATCTCTTCATCTTTGTCCTTCCTATCATCTTGCAAAATTCTTATTATAGACCTTTATCTAGATTCATGTGTGTAACTTTAGCATCCATTTTACTAAGGACATTGCAGGCTTATTCATCGAGACAGACTCCATAAGATCAATGGTCATGATGACTACATTCTAATCCTTATTCGACGTATCTTGGAGTATGGTTTCCTACTAATCTCAAACCGTGGCTCCTCCATATACGTCTACATGCTCCACGACAACATATTCTTCATGCGCCAGAATCCCTAGCTTGGTCAATCAATTCCCATCCCAAGAGGTCCTTATTTAGCACTTGTGTTATGAAATATTTCTCATAACTCCTTGGAAGGATTTTATATATAGCTTATCTAGGGCACTTACAGAGAGTTCCTGTCTCTTTTCCCTTTGTCCTTGTTTTCCTTAGGCATCTCCTTATAATGTTTAGTTACACACTGATTTTATCACCTCCTACAAAGATCTAAGTACTCCCCAAGTGGCTGCTCACCATCACCCCCTTCCTCTTCTTTACCCACCTTGGGCTCCTTTTTCTTTGTGCGTGTCACACATATCTCCCATCGTTTTGTAAAATTCCATCCTTGGGATCCTCTTCTTCTTGGGTAGGTTATTCATCATCTTCATTCAATTTATGGATGATCAAGGGTTTTTTCTCTCATGTCAATGCCTCCTTGACCACCTTATTATCCAATTCCCATTCATCCTCATCATTTGAAACTACCCTTGGTTTCTTCTTCCTCGTGAACTTGTCTTCTTCTTTACCAGATTGGCTTGACTGGTGTGACAGATGGTGACCCCTTAGGTGCTTCCGAGGTATCTGCACCCCCTCGCTCTCTTCTCTACACTATCTGCATCTTCTTCCTCCGAATTTGGTTGAGCATGGTTTCTTCTTCTTCCTCCCCCACTTTATCTCCTTCTTCTTCATCATCTTAATGCATATTATCCTTGTGCCTTCTCTTGGGCACTCCCATAATCTGATTCTTTTGTGGAGGCTCTAGGAGATGAAGATATTGTTCATTGAGGTACTTCCCATCATTCACTTGGGCCTTAGATAATTGAATAGATTACATGCATGATTACCCATTATGATGGCCATGGGGCTCAGGTCCATGTTGTCAGAATCTATTGTCTCCACATATGTTTACTTTGAAGGATAAATAAAGTTCTCGGCACAACATATGATAGTCTCAATCAATATTATCTACATCAAAATTCAGCTTGCACACTTCCTTTATGTTATTCACCACGGCTTGAAAGTATTTTTACGTGAAGCAAAAAGGCGGTTTACACCATGGGCTCATATCTCCATTATTAAGCATGAACCTTCTAAGGAATAAGTTTTGGTGTACCGAAAACTCTACCTTTCCATCCAATAGTGAAAGAAACTCATAGGACACATGTCATTCATTGTCAAATGCTTTGTACATTCACCCGTACCATTTGTCCATGCGTAACTTATAAGGGCTTGTTATTTCCACGTCACAGTGAAGTCTATAAACCTTTGCATGGGAGACATATTTTTAAAGGGATAAATCCACATTTTATCCTCCGGTCCATCGGGTACTCCTATCTCCCAAAATATAATCAAAAGTAGAATTTCACCCCAAGTTATCTTCTCTCATTTACTCACATGGACTTTTTCCTCCTTAACTATCCCTTCAAAAAGTAGAGTGTGATGTTATAGAGGGTATTATAAGACATCTTGTGTATGAAAAGTAACTACTTTTTATTTACCTTGGTCCAGTGTTCGACGTGCGTGCCCAACTTGCAGCTCACTGTGCACGCTATTACCCTTTTTCCTCCTCGGTGATACTTGTAATTGTGAAGGGAACTTCCCTCATTGATATTTGAACTATGTAGTTATTACCTCCACCGACACATCATATTCTAAATATATCCCAATTTCTGCTCCAAAGATTGTGTAAACCAAGAACCCTTCCAATCACTTGCGTAGTTATGTGCATTCTTCTTCTTACAAAATCGAAGTCTTCATGAATCCGTGACATGAGCCATTGGTAAAGGCCCTCTAGATTTCCAAAGTAATGCAACTCATATAATTATAGAACCCATGCACTCTCCAAGTCCTTCTTGACCTTGTCATCAATCACCTATGTTGTCCTTTGAGCTAATTCCTTCATTACTTCTTTCCTTATCTCTCCTTCATGGGCCTTTGTGTGATGATTGTAATCACATATTTTGCATTTTTTTAGATGAGATTCCTATGGTTTCCTGACAACCACTTATGTGGGGTACTACATTTTAGAGAACCATTCCTCTAGTTCATCATCAAAAATGTTATTCTTGCCCTTGTTCTTTGGTGATTGCTTGACTGAAGTATCCTTCTTTGGTGCCATTTTCACTTTGAATTATTCAACCTTCTAATTCAAAAATTATGTTCCCTAAGTGCTTAAAGTTTTGTGCCCTAACTTCTTGAAATCACTTACTTGTTTTATCCTTGTACCCTAGTTCGAGCGTCTAATATTCTTGTTCAGTCTCTATGCTTGCTCAATCCCTCGATATTGTCTACCATGACTTGTGCCTAGCTTCAACCTTCATGTGTTGTGCCCTATCTTTGTGAATTAAAACTCCGTGAACCCCAATCCTTTATCATTTCCTACCTCCACACCTTTCCTTCATGATTCCACTTCCACCAAAGGATATATCACATTCAAGGCCATACATACTACTCTAGTTCATCTCAATTTAACTACTTTATTCTACGTACTAGCTCTTTGCACTTAATCACAATTTCACTCTTCAATCGTTCAAATGCACAAGTTATCAAGGAAAAGTAAGAATGAAATCACCCACACACTATTTATAATTTTTCCCAATTCTATCTACATTTATTGCTCCTCACCTACAACTACTTTATATTAAAAGCATGTTTTACTTTTTCTTGTGCATTTCTCTTCTGCGCGTGACATTTGTAATCTTCAAGCACTCCACTACTTCCCGGATGTAGGCCTCCTTGCGTGTACCTCCTTATTGTCGTTTCCTTCCTCATGTTACACACCATATTCATAGTATCAACCTTTTTACACCAAAATAATTTTTCATTGTGTATCAAAATATTTGTTTATTACACACTTGTGACCTTCTTCAACTCACACCTTAATATTTCCTTCATGTGCCTCCGACTCATACCCATGCACACTTGTACCTATCATCTTCCAAGGAGTACGAGGGTCTAAATTTCTCCCCGTGCACTTGTACCTACTTCACACCACACTAAAAGTATATGCATTCCTACGCGCATCAACTTAATTCATAGTAATCGCTCCTACGCGTAAATGTGCTTATTACAAAAAAATAAAGAAAAACATAAAATGAAGGGTAAATATAATCTAAATGGCAATCTTGCTTATTAAAAACATAAAAGAATCTTATTTATAATATGGCTTCAACCTAATCCCATTGAATTAATCGAACAACATGGTGTCATCTAGTGCCTCTAATTGACATATGCCCGATTCTAATATCTTGGTTACTACAAATGGTCCCAACCAATGCACTTTCAACTTCCCAGGATGACACAAATTTTTATAATCATGCGAAGCACCATCCCTCTAATCAGTAAAATACTTTTTCTTGATATTCCTATCATGTCGGGCCTTCTACCATGATTTTTCTATCTTCCGACTCCATCGTGCAATAACGTGTCGTTCATCTAGCTACATCAACTTGTCAATGTGCTCTCCTACATCTTTCTCATCATCCAATCCTCCTATGCACGCAATATGTTGGGAGGGTAATATAAAATCAATAGGAAAAATTTCCTCTACACCAAACACCAACTAAAAGGGTGTGTCCTTATTCAACCTTTTATAAGTTATTCTATATGCCCATAACTGTTAGAGTAGGTATTTACCTTAGCTCATGTTCACCTAGGTACTTTATTTACCTTTATTGTATTTATCCTCACCCACTTATGTGTGTGGATATTTATTTTATCTTATTTAGATATTAGGAGATATTATCTAGTTGTTAGGTATAGTTCTTTCCTTGATCTATGGTATTGACTAGTTCTTTGATGACTAGTTATTTCCTTGATTTATGGCTTGATCTATGACCTTGACTAGTTCTTAGATTGTTATTCCTTGCCTATTTAAGCAAGGCCCATTCTCAATGTATTGCATTGAGTTCCATAATAATATATGATATTGTTTCTCATTTGTTTACAAAGGTTTTATGTAAAGTTATTCTAATGCGAATTGCTTTCATCTTATTGATCGTGGTGTTTGATTAGCATCTGTGTTCTTGGCTTGGTACAATCTGGTTATTGTTCCTTTCATGGTATCAGAGTAGGAGATTGTTGTTGACATCTGTTTGTAAGTTTTATTTTGCAAATAAATTATTTGTGTATTCATATATTTGGGATTTGGTCGTATTTTGTTGCTTTGCGTGCATTTTTATGCAAAAAGACTTCCATTCGATCCAGAAGGTGGGAAAACCCTAAGATCGACTGTAAACTCGGCCATTTCTAGAGGCAGTCATTTTTTTGGTTTTTTTACAAAGAAGCACACAAGTGCACCTCGAGATTCGTGCAAGAAAAAAAAATGCAATTTATTTATTCGATTTGTTGGATTTCTCGAGATCTATACTAGGTTTTTTCTGGTGTGGTGGATCCTTTTCGGGTTACGTGTAGAAGAATTACAAATCTTTCCTTTTTTGGCATGGGTCCACGGATGCTATGCACAGATTTACTATTTTGGGAAAATCTACAGTTCTATTTTCGGAAAGAAAAATCCTTAGCCCTTGGTCATATGGTATGGTCATATGAGAACTTAAAGCTTGTGATTCAAGCCCCTTTTAATTCTATGTGTGGTGAAGGCAACAACAATTTATTTTGTTTTAGTGACAACTAAAATAAATAACAGAGCAAACTATTAAAAAGCTTGTAACCTTCGATCGGTAACTTGGTTTTGAGTTCCGTTTTTGCAAAAGTACTTGTTTTTTCATGCTCTTTCCATTGGAAATATTTATTTTGATACTTTCACTATAATTATAAAGTGCCAAATATGGAGGAGTGTTGTAATCAATTATGGATGTAATTTCGGCTGAGCCCGACGTCCTAAACTTTTGGGAGTTGCATTTTGTACCTATCATGGATTCTGAGAATGATATGCTTTTCTCTGAAGTGTGTGGACTTCAAGAGGATATTGTAAAATTTGTGGAAGAAAATAGATCGCTCAAGAAGTGAAATTCTCTTCTACAATCACTCATTCACGATAAGGATACAATAATACACTCCTGTAGAACAAACTTGCTAGCCTACAACATCACCATCATATTGTGGACAACCACAACCATGCTCCTAGTCCACTTGTAGCTATTGCTCCTGAACTCACTGACATTGATCTGTCAGTCTTTGAGTCTGTTCTTGCTCTTGATGCTCATAATCTGTGAGGCTTATTACTGCATGCTCTTCCACATCTGTGCCTATTACAGTACCACATGTTGTGTATCCTACTTCTTCTCAGCTGCATGGATTTTTTAAGAAGCATACCACTACATTCAGTTCTCACATGCTCCGTTCTATGGGTCTCACTAGCAGAGTCATTGATAGACATTCACAAGGTATTGTTTCCTCTATTCCACATGTTAAGTGGAATTCTTGTCATGACATTGGTTTTCGAGCAGATACTTCATTGGGATCACACATTGACAAAGCTCCTTTTTTTGTTCGCTCGACTTTTTTGAGGATCATGAGCAACACATGAGTTATGCACCTTCACTCAGCTTGAGAAACCTGAGATTTCAGCTGTCAGACATGATCAACTTGACACACATTCTGATGTTCTTTTGCATGCACCCATTGTGCATTTTACACCAAGTCATATGCAGGCATCTTCTTCATCCATCCGTGTTGATTTGGGGTGGATATCTGATCACTCATGACGACGACATAGGCATTCGTTGAGAGGAATCTACAGGCATGGCTCCTCCACCATTAGGCCTCTTGCTCCACTTTCTATACCTTATGCATTGTGATGCTTCTTGTTTTGAGCATTTTTATTTAGCGGGTGTAGTGTATCTCTCTTATTTGTTGAGAAATTTTGTATACAGTATTTTAGACACTTTTTCCATGTTGACATGATATCTCTGTGGGGATCTATTCGGTGAAGTCCAGTGTTATTTTGTCGGTGTTTGAGTAGTTGGTTTTGGAAACTCATATAGATTTATAGTATCACTCCACCCATTCAGCAGTATGGGAGGGTGTGGTGCTGATCCTGCTTCTTTAGGTTTCATGTCCTTGCCTTGTTACCTTGGCTTTTCTTGGATTGTGACACTCTGGATTTTGTGTCCTTGTCTTGTTGCTTTAGTTTTTATTTTTGGATTGTGGCACACCTATTTGCAGCAGTTGATCAAATTATGTTTGGTGTTTTTTTTACACTTTCGACATCACTCCGTTGACAGTCTCCTTATATGGAGCTATTCTGGTGAAACCCAATGTCAGTTGTTTTTGAGTTTTGTGATCGAGCAGTGGATTCAGACCATAGTGCACACAAAAATTCTTTAGTATTATATGAGTTTTTGAGCCAAGCTTCTTGGGATGCCTTGGAGCAGGTCTTTACTCTCTTTACTTTGTTGTTACTGGTTTTGGGTACCTTGCGGTGTCCCTTTTTCCTAGTTATTGTACATGAGTACCTCATCAGGCCTAGTTTCTAGGACTCATACTGTGGACATGCCACTTCTATTTTGGCCCCTAACTTCACTTGAGGGGGTGTTAGAGTAGGTATTTACCTTAGCTCATGTTCACCTAGGTACTTTATTTACCTTTATTATATTTATCCTCACCCAATTATGTGTGTGGATATTTATTTTATCTTATTTAGATATTAGGAGATATTATCTAGTTGTTAGGTATAGTTCTTTCCTTGATCTATGGTATTGACTAGATCCTTGATGTCTAGTTCTCTCCTAAATCTATGGTCTTGACTAGTTCTTTGATGACTAGTTATTTCCTTGATTTATGGCTTGATCTACGACCTTGACTAGTTCTTAGATTTTTATTCCTTGTCTATTTAAGCAAGGCCCATTCTCAATGTATTGCATTGAGTTCCATAATAATATATGATATTGCTTCTCATTTTTTACAAAGGTTTTATGTAAAGTTATTCTAGTGAATTTCTTTCATCTTATTGATCATGGTGTTTGATTAGCATTTTTTTCTTGGCTTGGTATGATCTCGGTTATCATTCCTTTTAGCACTCAAAATGAGTCACCTATCAAAAGTTACAAGATTTTTACTATTTTTCTCTTTCCATTGGAGGTATTTATTTTTATACTTGCACTATAATTATAAAGTGCCAAACATGGAGGAGTGTTGTAATCAATTGTGGACACATTTTCGGTGAGCTCGAGGTTCTAAACTTTTGGGAGTTGCAGTTTGTACCTATCATGGATTACGAGAATAATATGTTTTTCTCTAAAGTATGTGGACTTCAAGAGGATATTGTAAAATTTGTGGAAGAAAATAGATCGCTCAAGAAGTGAAATTCTCTTCTATAATCACTCATTCACGATAAGGATACAATAATACACTCCCTGCAGAACAAAATTGCTAGCCTACAAAGATCACCATCATATTGTGGACAACCATATCCATGCTCCTAGTCCACTTGCATCATTGCTCTTGTACCCACCGACATTGATCTCGCCACGGTCTTTGAGCTCAACATTCTTTTGATGCTTCTAAACCTGTGAGGCTTTTTACCGCATGCTCTTTTACATCTGTGCCTATTACAGTACCACATGTTGTGTATCCTACTTCTTTCACCGCATGGATTTTTTAAGAAGCATACCATTGCATTCAGTTCTCGTATGCTTCGTTCTATGGATCTCACTAGAGGAGTCACTGATAGAAATTCACAAGGTATTATTTCATCTATTCCACATGTTTAGTATAATTCTTGTCATGACATTATTTTTCGAGTAGATACTTCATTGGGATCACACATTGATAGAGCTCCTTTTTTGTTCGCTTGACTCTTTCTGAGGATCATGAGAAACACATGAGTTCTACACCTTCACTCAGGATTGAGAAACCTAAGATTTCAGCTGTCACACATGATCAACTTGACACACATTCTGATGTTATTTTGCATGCACCCATTGTGCATTTTGCACCAAGTCATATGCAGGCATCTTCTTCATCCATCTGTGTTGATTTGGGGTGGATATCTAATCACTCATAGACGTGACATAGAAATTTGTTGAGAGGAATATATAGGCATGGATCCTCCACCATTAGGCCTCTTGCTCCACTTTCTATACCTTATACATTGTGATGCTTCTTGTTTTGAGAATTTTTCTTTAACAGGTGTAGTGTATCTCTCTTATTTGTTGAGAGATTTTGTATCTATATTTTTGACACTTTTGGTATGTTGACGATGTATTCTTATGGGGATCTATTCGTGAAGTCCAAAGTGTTATTTTGTCGGTGTTCGAGTAGTTGATTTTGGGCAACTCATACAGATTTATTAGGATGTTAGACATGCATATTCATCATAAATCAATACATGCAAAAAAAGACACATTATAACATAATAGATTGGCAACACATATAATAAGAAAATCACTCCTAGATAATGACTATTAAGAGTTGAATACCCATCAATCCATAGTCAAATCTAGTTACTTTAGTAATTCATAAAGAGTTATCCATTGTAAAACCAGATTGATCACATAATGAGGAAGTTGATTACATCAACACCCCAATACATCCATGCGCTAGACCATGCGTGTATACAACAATTAGTTACAAACTCCAAAGCTACATACCTTCAATGACATATTATAAAAGGTCCTCTAATACAAATAACACTACACCTATTTATACACAAGAGGCACTTTTCCTTCACCACCTACATGAAAATTTCCTAATAATAGGCATGTTATTCTTAGCATGCATGCTCTTTTACAACTTTTTCTTGACTATAGATAAAGTTATAAATAGCTTTATTTAACATGCTTTAATTGTTATTATTAGATCTCCTTCATGTGATGTACTTTCCTTTGTCTAGATGTGATTTATCATAGTTATAACTCTTGTTTATTGCAACGTCAACCTTCTTTTGTATTTTTTATCCACATCTCGAAAATTGGCTAATTCCTCTATGTTCTACATGCATGCAGTCCACAAAAGTGCTAACACGTTCTCTCGTCGATTCACATGCATTTCCACACACTCTCTGCGCATGGCTTCCAACTCTTTTGCATGGCTAGTACTTAACCATTTTCTCGACCAACACTTCCATTTTTTTACATTGTAATTTTCCTCCATCCTCGACTTGTCACTTGACTTTGTGTCTTCTTTGTGGAATGAATAAAACTTGATAAATCTTTGCATTTGTCTTGCAATTATCCATTTCATTATCTTATGATGTTGTGTTTTGCTTGGCTATTTCCTCCAATTGAAATTGGAATCAACTTTGAATTGTAGTTCATGAAATTTGAGTTCATTTTATCAATATAACTCCCCTTCTCATCTCTCCCCTACCTACAATTTCTTCCCTCTTTAGTCTAGTGTTGAAGTTACAACAAGGGTTTTTCTACACATTCTCGAGCCTATGGCCACCAAAGGATATTAGTCGGTGTAATTTTTTTCCAGATTTCAATAAATGGGAGCCGCCCCATCTTGAAGCATTTGATTCAATCCCATGACCATTCATGAAGCACATATTTTATCATTGACAATTTTTTTACCAATAGACGGAAAAAAATCACAACAAAATTAGATTTAGAATTGAAACAAGTTAACTAAGAACCAAATTTGGTCCCACCATGGTTACCAAAATGTATGCCTAGTTTTGGATCTCCTTGAAAGATGTGTTAGCTGACATATTATAAAATCTCAAATCAATGCTACTAAATAAAATGGGTTTACACTAATTCCATTGAGTATATGACAGACAATCATAGGTTCTTTAGGTGAATAACATGGGCTAAACTTTCAAGATTTGAGTCTAACTCTACATGTAAAACAATTAGAAAATGTTAGTTATTTTGGTGGCTATAAGAGCTACCTTGGTGAGATCCATAACATTTTAAAGGTTGAATAAGAACATTTAAGACATGAAATTGATAAATGAAAATAAATGAAATGATATACCTGTTTGAGGGCTTGAGGGGACCAATTTGTGATACGAGGTTTTATTGTGGATGATTTTTTATTGTTGATGTCTTGAATGATTTAGATATTATAGAAATTATAGCTCAATCACATGCATGATCCTGAAAATTACAAATTAGTTACAGGCGTGACTTATATCACCGTTGAAAATCTGAAATTTGATTATGCAATGAGCTTCGGTGTCCAAGATGTCTTCCTTTCTCCTTCAAAAACCCCGAAAGTGAAGCATACACAAGAAATAGATAAAATTTTAACAACAACCAAGAGGGATGAAGGGAGGAGGTGAGTGTTTTTAATAGTTCTACGGTGCATGGAGGATTGTGAAAGATATGGGTGTAAGTGTGTAGAGAGGTGAGATGATAATGGTCCAATGTGCATTGTAGATGTAAATTGGAAATTAAATGTGAGTGGGTGAAGATGAGTAAATGAGAGTAGATGAGGATAGGTCAAGATGAAATGTATTAAATCAATCTTTTTTTGTACCTAAATTAGGTGTTTTTATGACAACATTTTGATTTTTAGGAATTATTTTGGTTTTATAATGTTTATTTATATTTTTAGATTAGATGACCTTATGTGTAAGGTGAATATTCTATTGTCTACACCAACATATTATCCGAATGAAATTCCCTTCTAATCGCAGTGTTAATCTTGTTCACCAAATTCTCCCTCATAGATCCTTTGGGAATACACATTTGGCTACCCTTAAACAAAATAACTTCTTGTATAAAGTAATCCAGTTTGTTAACATTGATAATTTCTACTCACACTTTTCATACTTCAAAAAAATTCTTCATCTTACACATATAACAATTTCATAGATTCAAAACCCATTACTTTAACTCTCATCTCTATCAACAACATACAATAGCTACTCGAAAGCATCAATAACACTATTAAACTTGTCACTTCTATGATTCAACATAATAATATACCCCTATAGGTACTCCATCCAATTCTTACACCTCTCTTTTAAATTCCCTTGATTGTTAATAAACTTTAGTTCTTGATAATCATGATATAACAAAAATTCCATGGGCAACATGAAGTGCCTCTACTTGTTAAGTCCTTACATAATTACATAGAAATCCTGATAATACATGTTATACTTCGTCTTTATGTCATTCAACTTATCACTAAAATAAGCTAGTGATATCCCTTGATGACCCAACACTACACCAATGATTAGACCAATAGCATCACAATCCACCCGAGACACTTTCACAAAATTTAGCAATGCCAACACTATCTACTTTATCCTTCCTCTTTTGATCTTAAAACATTTAATCTATGTACTATCTCCATATGAAAATTTTTCTATCTCCCTAAAGGCCTATTTTATAGGTGCACACACACACCACTAAATCCCCTTATGAACTTGTGGTAAAATCTAGCCAACCCATGAAAACTTATTATTTTAAAAGCAATGCATGTTGAAGAAAAATCTAAAATTGCACGTATATTCTCTAGATACATCTTCAAACCCTATTTGAAAATCACAAATCCTAGATATGATAACTCATAAATAGTTACATTTATGTTGGTCGATGAAAATGACTAAGTAATAACCATGCACGGGAGTTAGGGATGCACACATGGGCACCCATGCAAGGGGAAGAATAGGTAGTGTGTGGAAGAGTTCACTCCATGAAGAGATAGATCAACACGCATAAATGCGTGCACATATGCATAAGAACAGGGACTTAGCCTATTTTCTAAAAGGGCTAAAAAAATAAAAGCAGATTTGGAGTGCGATCAAGTAAAGATCTGGAAATAAATAAAAACACGAAGAATTAGTGGCCAAGCAAAGGAACAAAAGCACATGAAGGGCATAGATGAATATCACGCATGAATCAAGATAATAATAGGATTAGTACATGTAACATATGATCTATATTTAGAGCAATCTATTATTAGAACTAGATGTAAAAGAAAGCATGTAAGTTGTTTTTGTATGCACATCTATTATTAGGCAAGTGCATGAAGTGTTGAAGGGTAAGTGTAGACACCTAAATCTGACTACATATTTTTACTACTAAAATTACATTGTTTATTGTTTTTCCCGTCATTTCATTATAATTAGTGATTTCTCGCTAATTAGCTAACATTCCCCTTCATCTTGGTTAATTAACAACACTTCATTAATTAACTAGCCTTCCCTTCATTCTAGATGCCAATTAATGACACTTCATTAGTTATAATCCTCTTCTAATTAATTAACTATTATTAGTTAATTAATCCTTTCAATCTCCTATTTAATCAATAAACCTTCTTATTGGTTAAATCCCCCTTTCAAATCCTTCAAATTCTACTAATTTCCTTCTAAATCACCTCCAAATAGCTTCTTAAGCTTATCTTGGTATATTAATTAATCCTATTTGATTAATTAAATCCTCTCCAACTCCCATGAGTTTCTAATCACTAATTAATTCCTTCTAATCATCTTTATTCCTTTCTAATTCTATATTATCTTTATCCCACGTTCTTTAGGCTTCTAGCTTCTCTAAAATTTGAAAGCTATATAAATAACCTAGTACCTCCCTTCCAATCTTACACCAATGTTTCACTTTTACACTATATGCACATGATAAGAGCATTTCTACCATTGAAAAGCTTATTGATCTAGCACCCATTCTATCCTCTACTTGCAAAGAGTAGTAAAGGAAGAACCATACATGACAATTAAGCCATATTGGTGAGATCCTTTCCTCTTCATGGAGATAGCCTTCCTTTGATCGCATCGTAGTCATGATTAGTTCAACAAAAGGAGAAACTACAATTTAGAAAGCACATCAAAAATAACAAGGGATGGCTTAGTATTTCATGTTTAATTGGATGCATTAGTTAAGTTTTTCTCTTACATAGCTTTATCATGGTGTTTTTGATAGATTAGCTTAGTTATGGAGGCTACTTGGTGTTAGTTTTCATTTAGTAACTTAGCTTGATTTATTCACTTGCATACATATGGCATGCCTAGTGGGACACTCATTTTTCTCATGCACATTTATTAAGTTTTTGTAGTTAAGTTTCTTTTTTGTATACTAACCTATTTTTAGCACATGTTGATATAACTTGTATTTCTTAACATATTTTGTTAATTTTTCTTGTGTTGAGTGTTCCTTGTAGGATTGAAGGAGGTAGAGTGCTGCCAAATTTTAAGCTTATTAGCAAAAATTTGAGCTTTTTGACTTGTTTGGGTCATTTTTCATGTATTCTTGAAGAGACACAAGTTCCCTGCACTAGTGTCACTTTGCTCTTTACGCTACTATTCTCTAGAAGTATGCTACCATTTCAATGTGTTTTTCACCTCTGCGGAAGTGTGCTATCATTTTTGTCCATGAGCTAGCATCTCTCCCCTTTGTGCTACCGTTCTCGGAAGTGTGCTACCTTTTCACCGTGTTTTTCACCTCTACGAAGTGCACTATCGTTGCTGTCTATGTGCTAGCATAGCTAGTGATACTATTTGCATTACCATTTCTTGTCTTTATGCTAGTGTAGTTATTATTTGCACTATCGTATCTTGTCTATGCTTGCTAGCATTCATGTGAATTTTTGGAGCTCGGATTTCAAAGTTTCTAGAATCTAACTTTTGTTGTTTTGTGTTGTTTTGCAGGTTTTGAAACCATTTTTCTAACACATTTAAGTGATTTAAGGAATGTTTTTAATTCATTTTACTTGAGTTAGATCAAAGCTTGTGTATTCTATTCTCTTTCTCCTTTTGGTGATCTTGAGAATCAAAATTAACTTTGATCTTTGTTTGTAACATTTGTGTTACTTGGAAATTTCATCATTTAATTTTTTAAAGAGAATTAATCTTTTAAAATCATTTAATAAATCATAGATTTAATTGTTTTCCATTTCTACTTAATTGGATAAAACGTTGTGTATGCTCTTCTCTTATGTCTTTTGGTGATCTTGAGAATAAAAAACAACCTTGATCCTCTTTAAACATTGGGGTTTATATGGAAAACCACTAAATATTTTGTGTTTAGGACCATACGCTAATCAAAGAATTGAATAGAAAAAATACTAACAACACTTTGTATGCAGGTTTCCAATGATGGGATAAACCACATTAAGAATCAAAAGATAAAAAATACACCACATTCATAACATTGTATTTATAGGTGCGACTGAGAAGGCTACAACCCAATTGCTTTAACTATGGGAAGTATCTTGGCATAAGCCATAAAACTCATTATGATGATTACTACAGAACCCCAAAGTAGTCAACACATTGAGAGAACTGGTTGAAAAAATGGGAAGTGCCCCATCACCTACTTGACTATAAATTTCCATGAGGAGTGCTAAAAGTTGTCTGTATGAGGCATCTTCCATTAATTTCATTGTGGACTAATGGTCCTTTTTCTAGGAGTTATCTAGCGAAGCATACCTCTCTTAGACAAGTATTGGTGAGTGTTGAGAAAAAAATCCTAGGTAGCCATTTGGCATTGGGGCCAACTTGACCTTATCCAATCATGTTTCAAAGAGCCTTCATAAATCAAAAACTTCCTTGGAGTCAAAACCTTGTTTTTGAACAAGGGGAGAGTCCATTGGAGTTTGTGCCACATGTTATTCATCACGAAACTTACAAATCAATTTTTTTCCCTAGTTTCTACCTTATTATCGAACAAGGCAAAACTTTTCCAAATTTGTGCCACATATTTTTTATCACCACTTGTATTATCTCCCTTGTTCTCTTATTGACATTTTTGGTCAAAAGAAAGCAGCTTGAAGTGCTTCTAAAATCATGTCCACCACTTTTCGCACCCACTTACATCACTCGTTTTTGTGACATTGATGTAAGTATTAAAATTATGTTGGTACATCATCATATTTTGGTAGCCTTGTCTTGAAACCAACATTGAGATGTTTCCTTTTGTGTCATTATGTTGCTCTCATTGTGTCAATCCATTTTTAATACTTATATCTTATTTTCTTAAGCTTGATCTAAGTATCCAAATTATATTATTACACTTTGCTCGCATTGTAACGACTCATTGTTATACTTAAACCTTGTTTTTTTTTCAAACATTGATCTTAGTATCTAAGGTGTTGTTATGCTGCTCACATTGTGTTAATACCTTTTTTATACTTACATCTTGTTTTCTTAAACTTGATATAAGTGTCGAAATTGTATTGTTACATTGCTCGCATTTGTATCCTCCACTTTTAGGACTTAAACCTTGTTTGTATTAAACTTGTTTTAAGTGTATACCTTTTGTTATGTTATTCAAATCACTTCAACCCTTTTTAATACTTAAATCTTGTTTGTCCAAAAAATCGATTTGAATATTGAAATTGTGTTGTCATCTTATCAAAAACAACCTTTGAGACAAATTTGAACAATAAGAAACAATTTCCTTTATGGTCGTTCCTTTGTCCTAGGACTTCATAGATTTTCCTTGGTGACCTTCATCATACACTTCACATCTAGGAAAAGTTTCCTTTGCAGTTGTTACACTTTCATCAACCATTTTTACTATTCACACTTGCAACTTGTTTTCTAAACCTTGCTAGATCGTCAAAATTATGTCATCATGATGTCTATTTTCCTTAGATTTCCTTCAAAAATCACATGAGCATCCCCATATTTACAAAATTTCTAGTTGGTTGCCATTATGTTGTCAAAATCAACATGTAACTTCCTTCCATTTGAAGTATTTCAATCATACAATCTAGGTCTAGGCATTTGGTCCCAACAATGCCAACCATGACTAACTATCGCATGATTCCTCACACTTATGAAAATAGGGAACCTAGGTTTAGGAATTCACATAAAAATATGCCCATCACAAATAAACCTCAATTAGTTCTTCATGCTAGAGAACTCGTTTGGTTACCCCTTTCCCTACCTTCATCTCATAGTTGGTGGTATGATTGTGATGATTCAAATAAGTGATATTATTCTTATTCCCCATAGTCTCTTGATTATTCTAATCCATGTTATTATTTGGATTCCCCTCAATCTCCTGAGCCTCATATGATCAAATATTTTCTAGGGAATAATGAGTCACCTCAACGACGTCTTCCTCCTTTGAAGATCCGTGCAACTCTAAGTTCCTCCAATCAAACATCTAATTCAAATCCTGAGTCACAATCCTCCCTTTCTTTGCAGGACCCCCTTTACTAGTCTCCTAAATGAATTTTTACTCCTCTAAGGATTTGTGTCACCACAAATTCTCCCCATTCTTCCTCTAATTTGACTCCTAGATCATGGTCCTCCCTTTCTCCATAGGACCCCCTTTATCGATTTCATCAACAATTCCTTCCTCCTTTGAAGATTCGTGCGACTCAAAATTATTATAATAATTCATCTAATTTGACTCTTGAGTTGCAGTCCTCCCTTTCTAGGCAAGAACCCCTTTATTAGTATCCTCAATGACGTCTTCCTCATTTGAAGATCAGCACGACTCTAAATTCCTCTAATAAAATATCCAAGTTGACCTCTATATCACAATCCACTTACTTTCTACATGATCCTCTTTGTCTACCTGCGCTATGTTGTCTTTTAGGAAAACCTCTATTAACCAATTCCAAATCCACATATTCTTCAAATCGTGATACATCCAAATCTAAATCTAATTCATCTCTTGAGTCATCTTCTTATATTTATCAAAATACAATCCCTCTTTAGCCCTTGGTTCATTTCAATCATTCCATATTCTATCTTCATCAATCTTCTAAAGATTGATTTTGGGATCCATGTCCAACCATTCAAAATAAATGATGTGTTAAGATATATTTTTGAAGCACCATCTAATTCCTTTTTGGACACAATAAGGTAAAACCTTTCCATCATATTCATCATCAAAAATCTTCCAAGTCTTCCACACTTGTTTGATCCCTTTCTTCCAATCAACCTACTATGGTGAACAACAATGACCCATGCCAATCAAATTATTTCATAATGAAGAAGAAATCAAATAATTCATGGGGCTGCACAATGGAATTCCTATAGAGTATCACGAGAACATATTCTCTTTTGACCTTGATGAGTCTGCGTAATGTAGGGAAGAGGTTGAGTCCTTTGATCAAAAAATTTGAGAAATATCCTAGGATCATCAAACTTGATCTTCTTATTGTTCTTTCTATCTTCTCATCACGCAAACATTCTTTACATATCATATTTCCTCAATCATAATATTTCCTTGGGTCACCTCTTAGTAGCCCATCATCTTTGTCTATATGTGAGCCACCCCATAAAAGCCCTTCATCTTCTATTTGTGGGTCACCTCTAGGTAGCCCATTATCCTCTATTCTTGGGCCATATCCTAGTATCCCCTCATCTTCTATACTTGGGCCACATCCTAGTATCCCTTCATCTTCTATTTATGGGACACCTCTGGGTAGTCCTTCATCTTCCATCTATGGGACACCTCTTGGTAGCCCATTATCTTCTATACTTGGGCCACATCCTATTATCCCTTCATATTTTATTTATGGCTCACCTCTTGGTAGCCCATTTTCTTCTATCCTTCCGTTTGTCGCGATGGATCTTACGGATGAACTAGAAAATGACTTGCAATGCAAAGAGAAATATCAAACCCTAGTAAAATAAAAGATGTATATGAATGGGTCATACTAACCTCCACCTCCAAACTTGTGGTCTTATCATTGAGTGTTGCACTACATTTTGAACCTAGATGTAGTTTTGGTGTGTGTGTGCGTGTTGTGCCCTAGGTGTTCTCGTGTCAGTCGCACTTTGTGAAGTAGTGAGCAATAGTAACTATTGAAACTATAAATAGAATGTGTGCATGTAATAGAATAGAATCCCTCACCCTATGAAGTGTGTGTGATGTAGATCTCCTAGCCTTGATGTATGGTGTTATGTGGATGCAAGTGATGTAATGGATGTAACCCTAGATGGAGTGATAGTAGTGTGTAATGTTGTGACCTAGGACCCTCATTATGGTCTTATAGATTTATATTTATAGGGATCTCAAGCTTAATTTCGTAATTAATCCCGACAAGGCCAACTGAGAAAAAGATAAATATGACCAACAGCTAGAAGTGACCCAAAAAAGAGCGAAAGGGGGTTTGCATAGATTGGGGCACCCAATACGGGCACCCTAATTTAGGGATAGAATGTGGGGAAATTATGAAATGGGTGGATAAGTGCTGGAAAATACATGGGAAATATGAAATAAAATATAAAATAAAGATGGCCAAAAGGTGGGATTAATTAGTACTTTGTACACTTGAGAACCTTCTAAATAGTAGTATAAGACTGAGCCAAATTATGTGTAAAGTGTATAATTTTGTGTCTACAAGTTCCTCTTCCTAATCTAATGTTAAAACTACCTCTAATGTTGGAAATACACTTATCTAATCCTATTATATGATTCCAAGGGACCATGAAGAGAGGTAAATACATAAAAATGAATAATTCCTACAATAAGGAGGTGATAACACCAAGAGAAGTGTGATTAAGACACTTTTTAGTGAATGAAAATATGCAAAATGGAGATAGAGAGGGTTTGTAGAACACCATAGTCTATAAAAATTCACTTATATCATCATTTCTATTAAACACAACCATTTGGAGCTTACGAATAAATTATAAAGATGCACAGAATACCTTTAATTGCAATGTACATGCAATAGAATGCAATAGAAAATAAACAAGGGTTGATGATAAGCCACAAAATTAATTTATTGCCACGAGATAAATACATAGTTCATTAAAATGAGATATAGAGGTATGAAATCCTTGTAAACTACCAAAAATGGAAGCCTTGAAGCTCTGACAAACACCTATAGTAAATTGTAGAAGTGGAGGATCAGAAAGAAAATTTTCCAACAACCTTTTATGAGCTCTTCATTTTACATATATAGAAGAAAGGGAAGAGAGGAGGAGAGAGAGATTCCAAAAATTTAGCTTCACCCACTAAAAAGGGCACTAATTGAACTACAAAAGTGATGGGAAACCCTGTAAAACTCATGCCTCCAAGGACTCTTACTTGTTGAAGAAGAATTTTGTCTCCAAGTATCCATTAAATGTAATTCCAACCACCTAAAAGTGTGTATTTGATATGAGAAATTTTTCTTCATTTTTGAGCTATTTAAATTCACCAAATGTTTGATTTCTTTATTTTTTAGTCAAGAGGATGAAATCAAGATTCCAACAAGTATAATTTTGTCTAATTTGGTTGAGTATGGAGAAAGATATGATCATTTTGGTACATGTCACTTTTATGGCTTATTTCAATAATCCTCAAGCCTCGTGCATTATTTTCTCGGAGCTGGAAGTATTTCCTTTACAATTCCTCCTAATCATGTTTACTTTTCATATTTAATAGTTTTATGATGTGGAATAAGACATTATAATCCCCAAAAATCAAATTTCATTTAAAATGGTGCTTTGGGGGACTGCGGTGGTGATGTGGTTTCCTTAGCTTCGGTCACAACTCGCCACATGGCTCGCTTGAGTCATCATTGTCACCCCACCATACATCCCTTTGTATTTCCTTATCAGCTCAAGTGAGCCAACGATTCCATTCCCCACCTCCATTCTCATCACCTAGATCACCCCTTGTTTTACACCATGTCACCTACATACTCGGCGGCCCGACTCGCCCATAACCCCGCATGCGCATTATCTCTACTTTGCATTGTTTCTGGCTCAGTCTCATGATGACTCAACGAGTGGCTCGTTCCTTTCTTTGAAGTGATCTCATATTTGTGAGTGATGTGGGAACTTATTCCCATGGGAAACAAGTTCCTCAACCTCCGCATTGGCCGCATCGACCCCACTAAGCACTTGCTGACCCATTATGATCGAGGCCCTTTGAGCACGTACTCACCGTGTCCTCCACAAAACACATATTTCTAATGTATTGCAGCCTTAAGCCATTCACAAGGAAAAAGTTTTCCCGAAACCGTCCCATGCTTGCAACATGCCGCTCTCTCGTGTTCCTTCCGGCCACTCGGGCCTCATCGGCCAATTCGACCGCGATTTGAATTCCCCATCCAATGTAATGAAATAATATCAAGCTCATGGGGAACTCACGTGCCCACGGCTTGATTTCCTTTTGTTCCACGTAGGCGGAAATAGGCCGATGTGGCCGTAAAGGACTCCCCGAGCCCCTCATCCTTGAGCCCATCATCAAATCATCTCCCTGGCTCAAACAACTCCCTCGCGCAACTAGCCAAGATTAATGCTCGACCCAGTCACTTATCTTTCCATAGACCCCCTACAAATCACCCCCTTGACTCCCACATGGCTCACTCAGTTGTTTCTCACCTCGCCAAAGAGCTCAATGAGATGTTTTTTTAAACCTTGAATTTTCAATTTTCTTGGAATTTTCTCGAACCACGGGAGTGAAGGGAACAAATTAGAAACCTTAGAAGGCCATTTTTCCATTTCAACCATTTTATCCATTTTCCCAAATAAGTGTGGGTCTCGGAGCTTCTTCTGCACTATCTCTTCACCGAACCCCGCTAAGCGCCTAGGTTCAAAATTTGAAGTTGTCCATTTTTACCAGGGGTAAAAATAGATAACAATTTGGTGACTCGACGGGACTAACTACCTACCAGGTGAAGTGATTAGTGTCCTTACTATATCCATTGAGCATGAAGTCATTTTTAATCACCTAAAACTGACCCGAACCTTGAATTTCTACCTCGAATCACTCAAAGCACTTTACGTAGACCTAGAACCCGATCTGCTACTTGTTAATTGATCATCTCACATTAAAATAATCTTCTAAGAAATATTTTATGCAAGTGGAAAATTGTTTGATCTTGGAATCCATATTCTTTTCCTTGCAATAAAATATGGAAAATGGATCCTTTACCTTTGAACCTACTTGGAACACTACTAGAAGTGGAGGCTAATCAAAGAGACAAGGAAATGAGAACACCGAAATTACCTCCAAATATAATTTTAGTTATTTTGCATTTGAGATTTCTTGGAGATTTCAATTGTTTCCCACAACTTTGAATTTCTTTCTACAATACCCCCTCCTAGAATCATGATGAACTATGTAAAGAGACCATCTAGAAGCAATATAACTTGTGAAAATCACTTAGGGAAGGGAAATATATTCTAACAACAAAACAATGTGCTAAAATCACTTGGAGGAATTAGAAACCTAAACTAATATGTATAAAGATTAAAATTTTCATTTCAATAACAATGTTTTAAATAGATTCCATTTATTGGAATCTGGAGTTCTTCCCCATCCAACTTAGACAGTTGGAAAACATTGTTACTCTTGCACTCGAGATCATGTAGGGACCAATCCATATAACATGAATTTTTAAATTTTTACCTTGTTTTTCTTTGTTAGCATCCTATTTCAGCATCAAATATCCCTCCTAAAAGGTCCTAGCTTTAGATTTCTTGTCAAAGGACCTATTGTTCAAGGCTTGGTCCTTCTCCATGGTTTGCATTTCTTGACCCCTCATCTCCTCTAACTCCATGAGTTTAGCATACCCGACTTCTATGGGTTCAAACTCGATAACTCTAGTTTCTTGAGAAGTTTTAATGTTGGTAGTTCACGAGATATGGGCATCCTAGCTTCTTTTCTATAGACTATCTTTTAGGGAGAGATGCTAATAGATCTCTTGGGTGTGATCTTATTAGCCCACAAGTTTTATTTCATCTTGGTATACCATATCCTCTGAATTTCATCTAGATTCCTCCTTATGATTCTCGAGAAATTCTTGTTCGTGGACTCACTTGTTTGTTACCACAGGGGTAATAGTTTGATGAAGTGCTCAAGAATACCCCTTTCTTAACAACCCAATAGGATATTTTAGTGCCCGTGGAATGTTAAAGCATTGTCAAATATGATAGTGGATGGGACACCAAACCTGGTTACAATTCCCTCGTAGAAATCTAGTATGCTAGACTCATTTGCTTCCTTGAGTGCCACTTGCTTCATCCACTTGGTGAAATAGTTAGTTGCTATGAGAATCCACTTGTGGCCTTGGCTTGAATTTGGATTGATGAACCCAATGAAATCCAATCCCCACTACATAAATGGTTGATCAACTAAGATTGGGTGGAATGGGAGTGCTACTAGCTTCTCTTTTCTTGGTGAAAAATGCACATTTCTTACACTTCTTGATCCATGCATAACAATCACTGAATATTGTGGGCCAATAGTAACTAGCCTTCATGATTCTAAGAGCTGTTACTCATGGAGCAAAGTGACCTCCATCTTCTCTGTCATGGAACTCATGCAACACTTTCTCAATCTAATTTGTTGGAATGCACCTCAAGAGAACTCCATTCACATCCTTCTTGAACAAAATGCCATCAATGAGAACATATGGAATGGATTGGAGTCTAAAATACCTCCTTTTTCTTTTCTTAATTATTTAGGGCATTGACATGTTTGAAGGAATTTGATCATATCCTAGGTCTAGCAAGGAGTGGGCATACCATTAGCTACTTTGTTATTAATCATCTCGGAGCACTAAAACAACTCCTTCTTCATCATTTGAATATTCATGTTGATTAGAGGCCAACTCTTCACATAAACCTTTAACCCTGACCAATTTTGTTACTTTGATCTCTATATCATACTCCATGACATGGGTAATCCAACCAGCCCTTTTCTTGTTTAAATCCTTGTTGAGTAGGAAATATTTTACTCGACATGTGACATGAGCAAGTGAATTTTGTTGTTGGATACCAAGTGTCTGAATTTCTTTAAGCTCCTCATGACAACAAGTAAATTTTTCTCAATGAAAGAGTACCTCACCTCATAGTCCTCTAGGATATGACTGAAGAAAGCAACAAGATTCTCAGATTCTTCCTTGTTCAGCTACACCAAAATTGTAGAAATTTTATCTGAACCACCAAAAGCATATAAGAAAGTCCTTCAAGAAATATAGATTGATGAGAGTTGGAGCTTGTGATATTTCCTATTTAATAGCTTCAAAATCTCATTTCCCTCTACTATCCATTTAAATTCCATGCTCTTCTTCAACATCGATTGTCGGGTGGGTTGACTATATGAGAAAAATTAGGAACAAACCTTTTGACAAATTTGAACCTTCCTTAGAAGGATGGATGACTTGGAAAAGTAAGTGCAAGGATGGCTTCAACTATTTATGGATCAATTGTAAATCCTTCTTTAGACACAATATGGCCTAGAATTTTCCCTCATGAGCTAGGAAGATGCATTTCTTCAGATTCAAAGACACTCCAAACTATCTACATCTCTCAAACACTTGCATGAGATGGGAAAGATGATTGGATGCATTCTTGGAAAATACAAGAATGTCATCAAGATAAAAATAATAATCTTGCTAATCAATCCCTTGAACCTCATGTCCATAGCTCTCTGAAACATTGCTCCAACATTGGATAATCCAAATGACATATTCTTGTAAGCATATGTACCCCACTTTGAGGTGAAATTTTGTTTGAATCGGCTGTCCTCTTTCATGATGATTTTGTTGTAGCCTGAGTATCCATCTAGAAGTGAAAACCTTTCCAAACCAGCTACTACTTGTAAAATCTACTCCACTTATGGGAGTGGGTAGTGATCCTTGAGAGAAGCTCTATTTAGATCTCTAAAATCCATGCACAATTTGATTTCCCTATTCCTTTTCCGAATTGGCACAAGTTTTGTAACCCATCTTGAGTGCTTGATTGGGAAAATGATATTTGCCTCAATTAGCTTGTTTAATTCCTTATTCATGAGAGGATCAATACGAGGGTTCACTGGCATTTGTGTCTTCTGGTAGGTTTAGCTTTTAGGTCTATCTCAATAGTATGTTGGGATAAAATTGGATCAAATCCTCTTAGAGCTTCATAGCTCCATGCAAATATATGAGGAAACTCTTGAAAAATTTGTACAAAATCATGCTTTTCTTAATGAGTACTTACTTTTCCAATTTGGAGCACGCTTTTGCCTTCTCCAACCGAAATAGGATTTGAATCTTCAACTTTGACCTAAATATTGGCTTTCTCTTTCTTAACTGATCATTAGGATTGAAGATTGATTCCAGAGTCACTGGGCATTTTGGCAACTTGTTTTTGAGTGGATAACTTTATCTCCATATTGCCTTTCCAATTTTTCTGATTCCTTGAAGAGAACTTAGCTTCTTCTTGAACGAAATTTATGATTTTCTAATCACTTTCAAACACCTACCAACTTGTGTTATTTTCCAGAAAAATTGGTCTTACTACCACTTTGATATGAGGCTATGCCTTATCCTTCTTGATATCTTCAACAATATCAAACTCTACCCCAATGGTTGCAATCTTGTTTGTAGCCTCATTCTTATTTCTTGGTATGGAATTGATGTTAAATGCTTCAAAATATTTAATGAGATCCGATACTCTATGTTTGAAACTTTTGAGAAGATCATTCTTGGTAGGATTTATCCCTCTAACGTGAATTACAACCAACTCCCTATCTCCAAAACTTGCAAGTTCTTGATATTTCTCTTTTTCCCCAAAGTAATCCATATATTAGTGCCTCATACTCGGATATATTATTAGAACAATTGAACTAGAACATAAAATTAAAATAGTATTTGTTACCTTTTGGAGACACAAGAATTACTCCTCCTCCTACACCTTGTTTGCTCCTTGAACCATCAAATAATAATTGTTAGACTCCATTTTCATCTTCATCATCTGGTTTGGTGACACTAGGAAGAGGTGGATTTTCTTCATGTAGACAATAGATGCCTAATTCAGCCTCCTCCATCTCCTTGTATGGATCATAGGCATGCCTCTTATGTGCCCACTCATCAAGTGTAAAATATGGGATACCTCCAACTTTGGTTTCTACCTCCTTAGTATTCAAGAAATCCTCTTGGTCAAAGACATTGCAATTGGCATTGATCAAACTTGGTATGTAAGGCTCAATGTGATAATTGGAAATTAGCTCGGACACGATAGTAGCTTTGGCTCCATATCTTGTCCTAAAGATCATGTGGGACTAATCGGTGATAGGTACCCGTCAACTTTATCGGTGAATTCTCTTGAAAAGCATAGAATAAAGAGTGGGGTAGGTCAATCATAGATATATATTGTGGAACTGTGACATTTGGGCATGCATGTAGCATTAGATTTAGATCCTTGATAATTCCAATGGTTCCCACTATTTTCCTATCTAATTACACCACTCCTTTTGTGATAGGTTCATACTTAAGACCTAGCTGATCTGTAATTTTCTTTGGCATCACCAAGCTATTTACCCCATATTCAATCATGTAGTTGTGTCTTGGGTTGTTCTCAATGATCAAATATATATCGAATGGAGGATGTTTCATGTTTCTACCTGGTTGACCCCCTTTCTATTGTGTTTGCATTGGTGAACACCTTTTCTTGATCTTTGGATGACTTGTTTGAAATGGACAAGTTAGCCATGACTCGCTTGAAATAGATCTCTCTATCCCAAAATTTTCAATTTGTTTTCTTCATTTATCATTGGCGTTGAATGGTTATGGACTATATTTTTGTTTCCCCTTGTTTGACACCACTTTCTCTTGCACATGAGCTGATGCAACATGTATCTTGGGTTGATTATGTGAATTCAAGACTGTAATTGAATTGAACTCCTTGAAGTGTGATAGAAGGTTGAGAAGCACGTGAATTTGATGACATCCCTTCTTCTATAGCTCTCTTCTTAGATCTTGTGTTCACTGTTACACCCCGAGGAAGAGGGTGATTTATCCTACACAAATCCTCTACTTTCCAATTCACTAGTGAAGTATTTTTTTGAGGTGCTTCATGTGTGTTTTTTTGTTGTTGATTTTATTCTTTGGTTGTTTCTTAGGAAGCACCAAAACTTTGCTCCATTAAATCCTAATTCAGGGATACCATTGAAGAATGTTTCTTGGCTATGGGGTTGTCCAAAAGGGAAACACCACTCATAGTCTGTAAAGGTTGTTCTAGATTGGAACCAAGGCTTTAGATGATGAAGTTGCATTAGGATTACATGGTTGGAATAGCCTGGTGTTGGGCCTCAAAATATTGGCTAAGTACCAAAGGGCATGTGTGCATGCGGGGCCGGGGAAGAAGAAGGGCGCATGGGGACAAGTATGTAGGACAAAGGTTTAAGAAGGGTTTAAGAGAAATCGGGCGCACACGTAAGGTAAGACAACAAGATCTAAGGACTTAGCCATACTCATAGTTCTAAAGGCACTTGAGGAAAAACGTGACCCGACTAGGCATGATGAATGGATAAGGTGACAGCCTGGAGGCTTGGTGGTCAAGGAAATAATATTCCATGCATGGAAGGTTCTGAAAGACATCATTGTAGGAAGTGGAGAGCTCGGAACAAAATAAACATGCTCCATTGGAGGACCACCTAGACACTTGGCATCCGATCTGCTCCTGGAGGAAGGCATGGTGATGGGTGTTAAACCTATTTATAAATATGCTCTAGAGCAAGGAAGACACACCTGAATGGAGAAGAAGTTGACAGACATCAGGTGTGAGATCGTAAGGGAATGCATCTTGAGTATGATGTTGCAGTAAGGTTAGGATTTAGAGCATTAGTGCTAAGGGGTATAATATGGATGTAATAGGCCTTTGTATGGTGTTCAAATATGTAATAAGGGATGAACTGGGAGGGCTTAGTTAGAATATCAAACTAGGGAGGATCTCCAAGAGATAAGTCTGAAGTCTTTTTTATATATGCTTTGTTATGACCATTTTTGAATGTAATGTGGTTACTGATACTATAATCAATATGAATATATGGATCTATTTTGAATATTTGGTTCATGGGTACAAACCCTAGTGTCTCTTGTTCACGTTATGAATCGGATATGTTCTTTATATAATGTTTCTCTTGTTATTTGCATGGGTATAAGGATATGATAGCTCATATTGTGCTCTTACATGAATATTCACTTCTCTGTAACTAATCCTCTAACAATGGCAAGATATTCTCAAAATTATCACATAAAGGAGCGGCTCGGCACATGTGCATGCCTCAGGTGAGTTCCCAATGCCTGTTGGATGATAGGCCGGTGCACATGGAATTAGAAAGTTGTATTAAGAGTACATAAAAATGACTACATCTTGGTTCCGTTGCCACTTCATGTAAGAGCACAATATTAGCTATCATATCCTTATACCCATGCAAATAACAAGAGAAACATTATATAAAGAAACATTATTTATGCTACTGAATATGGAGTTTTCCCTCTCTAAATTTGAAGCTTTCTGGGTGGTGCTGAAGGATTTCAATCAGCTATGGACTCAATGGAGCCCACCCTATAAGCATTGTGTTGTCAGAAGGATCTGGAAGCTGGTTATTCCTCATATTATTTGGAGGATATGGAAAGATAGAAATGATATTATCTTTAGAAATAAAAATCAAAATTATAAGCTCAGTATTGGTAAAATTTCTAATGATATCAAAGAGAATATTGCTAGATTTAAACCCCCCAAGAACAAGAGTTATCCAGAAAATGAAGAACATGTCTTATCCCACTGGCAGATAGGAGCTGACAATAGCCGTAGTAATTCCGGTAATAGTATTGATAGATCTTTGATTCAATGGCATCCTCCTGATTTTAACTGGTATAAGTTGAACTTTGATGGGGCCTCTAAGGGTAACCCTGGGATTGCGGCGGGGAGGAGTGTTCTGGGATCATAAAGGCAGTCTAATTGCTGCGTATGATGGAAAAATGGGAATTCAAAAAGCATTATCTACTTTATGGGGCCTAAGAATTGCTCAGACTCATAATATCCAAAACCTCATTCTTGAAGGGGACTCACTTAATATCATTAATCATCTTAATCAGTGCTCACCTCCAAGTTGGAACATCAAGGATTTCATCTTGGAATCCATAAGTATTTTCCAAACCTTCAATAACATTCGGATCATGCATACTTACTGGGAGGGTAACAAGGTGGCAGATGCATTGGCTAATTATGGCATTAATGTTAACCACATTGTTTGGGATAATAATAACATTCTTGAACAGCTTCAAAGCAACATTCAAGTGGATATTTATGTACATGCAAATTCAAGATATGGGATATGAGCATTGGGAGTGGATTTGTATTAATAAAACTCCCACACGTGCTGACTTTAAAACAACACTCATACAAATCTTGACGGACAATCAAGATTGTATGAAGTATAATGGGAAATTCAAGTGGATTTATATGGAAATGAAATTTGTGCATGCGGGCAATATTGAGCTCTCAACAACTTGTATACAAGGCTTTACTGGATTCCCAAGACAGAAATAAAGATAATGATGATCTGGAGTGGGCTAGCAAAAGGACTGTAGTTCCCACATGCGGATTTTCACAGGTTCATAACAACAATCACTCAGGTATTCGTGGGAAAAGCAACAGCTATTCTAATCAACAATCTCACCATGCGGATAATAATAGTGGTGATATTTGCGCTCTTAAGGATTCTGAAAATTTTATTTGCAAGCAGTTAAACACGGTGATAATGGGAGGAGCCCCTTACCAAATTGAGCCCAGCACGGATCCGAATGGAAGAATAATGAGGAACTTTGGAATCTTCTCAGCCAGGAGGCATCACCAACTTTATGGAGAAGATTCAGGGCCACGACCAAAGTATTTCAGTTCATTTTGCGAAGGATTGGAAGGATCACACTGTGGATTATGGAGGGCAGAAGATTTTGATCAACGAGGAGTTAATTGCTGAAGTGACTGGCCTTGGCATGGAGGGGTACCAATTTTTTAATAAAAGGGTTGATAGAGAAGCTGAGGAGAGGAAATTTGTTGAGGGAAATGAGAAGCTGGTCTTTGTCACGGCGGGCTGCCCGGGTTAGTTCGATCCCTTCGCCTTTTGACGAGGTTACCCATATGATGGTGCATTTCATTTCTTTGGAGGGGAGGTTCGTCACTGTGCCCTCTAAGCATCTTGTGTTCCTCAACCACTTCCACAGGAGTCACACGGTATGTTTCCCCCACTATCTAGCTTAACTCTCTTGAGCGCTCCATTTTGGAGTTTCAAAAGCATGCTCATGTGGTTCCATTACACCAGGGTCTCATTTTCTTGCTACATAAATTGTGTCTTCTTAGGTCTCCCAGTATCCCTTCCTCCCTTGGCTCTGTTCCTCCTCTACCCAGCACCACAGCCGCTAGCCCCATCTCTCCACCTTCTGTCCCCACCACTACTATTGTCACCCCTCTGCCGGCCTTCTTGGCTCCATCTTCCATTCCCCCACCTCTGCTCCCACCCCCTTCACTTCCACTTCGGCCAGACTGTTACCAGGTCTTCTAGAAGACTGAACCTTGATACCCCTGCTGTGGGGAAGGTCCCTCAAGAGATTGAAATTGCCCATAACCTCCTACATATTAGTAGTGCTAGTTCTCAGGAAGCACATATTGAGAGCTCCACAAAAAGGTTGGAAGCCTTAGAAGCTGACATGAAGCTGTTGAAGGAAGAGGTTAAAAACTTGGCAAAGCAAAAAGGTAAGAGGAAGGAGGAGGAGGTGGTTATGGATAATAGTCAGGTTGAAGATATATACAAGAAGTTGAACTCCTTAGACACCCGTTTAGGGAAGGCCAAGACTCGCCATGATTATAATATGGCCATTTTTAATGCAATTGAAGAGTTTATTGAACAACATGTCCGCAGCGTCTCCAATCTCAGCGGAGTTCCGGCAACCCTTTGGGGCACTGATAAGGAAAGCAAAAGGACCATTGAACAGCTGGATGTTACTGATTCTGCCCACATGATGACATTGGCTATGTTCACCTCTTGGCAAAATATCAAATCCAACATTGACAAAGCCACCAAGAAGTAATTATGGGTGCTTTTGCTGCACTTCTTTGTAATTATTGCTTTGTAATTTTGTTGTCTTTTTACTACTTTCTGCAGTGTTCGTATTGTTTTTGTTTTGATGGGGTAGTTGCTCTTGGGCTACTTTGGGTTTCATTGTCCCATTTGGATTTTGATCCTTTTTTTCTTGGTTCTCATTCCTATTCTAGCTTCTAGGCCCTCTTTTGTTCTCAAGGGTATAATCTCTTTCAAAAAACTATTTGCCAAAAATAAAAATAAAAACATTATATAAAGAAACAATCGATTCATAATGTCAAGAAGAGACACTAGGGTTTGCACCCATGAACTAGATATTTAGAATAGAGCCATATATTCATATTGATCATAGTATCAGTAACCACATTACATTCAAAAATGGTCATAACAGACCATACATAAAAAAATAATTCAAACTTATCGATTGGAGATCCTCCCTAATGTGATATACTAACTAAGTCCTCCTATTTCATCCCTTATTACATATTCTAAAGCCATACAGAGGCCTATTACATCCATATTATACCCATTAGCACTAATGCTATAAATCCTAGCCTTACTATAACATCATACTCAAGATGCATTCCCTTATGATCTCGCACTTTGTCTGTCTCAGCACTTCTTCTCCATTCAGGTGTGTCTTCCTTGCTCTAGAGCATCTCTATAAATAGGTTTAACACCCACCACCATGCCTTCCTCCAAGAGCATATTAGATGCCAAGTGTCCAGGTGGTCCTCTAATGGAGCATGTCTTTTCTATTCTAAGCTCTCTACTTCCTGCAATGTTATCTTTCAGAACATTCAATGCATGGAATATTATTTCCTTGACCACCAAGCATCCAAAATGTCACCTTATCCATTTAGCACGACTACTAGTTAGGTCCTTAAGTTCCTTCATAATGTTGAGTATGGATAAGTCCTTAGATCCTATTGTCCTACCTTGCGTATGCACCCCGGTTTCTCCTAAAATCTTCTTAAACCCTTGTCTGGGAAATTTTCTCCACACGCCCTTCTTCTTCCTCACCCTACACGCACACGTTCCTTTAGCACTTAGCCAATATTTTGAGGCCCAACATTACCCCGAACTAATCTTCTTCTTTGTCCATGCAAAACATATTGATCCTCCAAAGAATAAATAATGGCGGAACTTAGATAGTTTGAATAAAGAATGGGAAATGGAAGAATGAACAATGAACAATGAACAATCCTGTTATTGCTATAAAAGGAGTGGGAATTTCTTCCTCATTGTTGCCTCAACTTTTTCCCAGAAATTTACTTCACCTATCATCTGCTGGAGTAGGTCACCTCTTAGCGCCCTCACCTCTTCAAAACTCAATTAATCTCCCTTAGCATTCGGTGTATCAACAATCCCCTCCAAACTAATTACTAGGTTCATCAAGTGCATCCATTCTTCACGTGAATTGGGAGTACAACTCCTTAAGACAATTTTTATCGAACCTCGTAAGGTTTCAATTCCTTCTATTTTCTTTTTAACCTCGGCCAAGATCTTGTCCCACTCTACCATGTTTCCTTTTTTCTCTTCTTAGAATTATTTTAGATCTGCCTCATGTATAGCAACTAATATACTTGCTACTCTATCCCTATTAGTGTAGTTATTATACACAACCTCAACCATGTGCACGATGGTCTATACGAGAGGAAAGGAGTTCGAAATATTGAGCGAATGTCTCCCAATATTTTGCTTCTCTTCTTTCTTATGGCACACCAAAATCTCTTCTACTGATTCTAATGTGAGCGACTGCCTTTCCATGTTGAGGATGAGTGTTAAGTATTCCAAGCATTGTAAGGATGACTCATATTTCTGCTTAGGCGGTGCTAGGTCTGGGTGTTTCAAGATAATGACATTCGTGATCATTTCAATTTTCTTGTACACCTCTCACACCTTCACCTTTTCCTCCCTTAGTTCGTGCCTTAACTATGCACTGATCAAATCTTCCTACTTCAGATCCTTGCTCTTCTCAATGAGTTCCTCTTTCTTCTCAGGTTATTTCTCTAGGAAACTTATCGTATCATTCCTTCTAAACAGCCTCACCTCAACCTCAACCGATACCTTGTTGAGGGCATTGTAGACTTGCTCATCTGATAATTGTTGAGCGTTTACCAGCGGGTTTATTCCTTTATTCTCTAGTACCTTCATCAACACTCCCTGACTAACCTTGAACTTGGGCTCATCAACATGGGACTCAAATGCCCAAGATAGCATCTTCCTCATTTGTGGGTACGTGCCTTCTTCTTTAAATGAAGACCATGCAAGGAGTTGGTCTACGGGCATGGTACTCTAGAAGCACATGCACAATACCTTACTTGGATCATTTATGTAACTCATCCCCTACTCCTATGCCACTACCACACTCTTCCCTCCTATGTGTGCTACCTTTGGAAATCTTATTGCTAAGCTAGGATCTCCACCCATGCTTCCATACTATTTTCCTATGCTTTCCTCCTCTATCTCCTTGAGTATCTCATCAGCGCTTCACTCCACTTCCTACTTCGCTAACTCATTTATTATGCCTATTACTTCTATTTCCGTGGCCTCTTTTATCTGCTCCTTGGTGAGGCTTGGGGTCCTTTGATCCTTAGTATTCACTTCTTCACTCTCCCCTTTGCCTTGAGCACCTTCCTCTTCTCCATTCTTTTCCTCATTTTCTTCATCTTCAAAGTCATGCAAATCATACACCGGATGGTCTTGAGCCTCTTCATGCTCATCATCATCCCTTTTGCCTCTGTAGGCCTCCAGGATCTCTATTTCTTCTCGAGTCAACCTTCTCCGCTACCTTCTTCCTCTTCCTCAATAGGTGAATCCTTTCTTGGAGATTCTTCTTGTGTAAGAGGCTCTTCTTTCTCTAATGCTTCTTCCTTGGGTGATTTCTCCTTTTCCATAATGGGGTACTTCTTCCCCGTGCATATGTACTTGGATTCTCACCGACTCGGTGTGCCCATAGATTGTGATGGCTACACACTTGGTGCTTTCTTCTTTGGTGCCTCTTCCCTCTCCTTCTTTCTCAAAGATGGATGTTTTTCTTCCAGTGGGGTATTTCGGGATTGAAACGTCACTCTCTAAGTAGGCACCCTTCTCATACTTGGGCTTGATCAGCAAGTATAACCTTACTGCGGCCCTTTCGTAAATTGGTAGCGTCATAGGTTTCGTCATGCACACCTCATGGGAGACATACTTCTCCACATAAGCATGCTTCTTAGGGTATACTAGCTTCCTTTATAGGTCACGGTGGTCCTGGTCTACCTCACTGAGGTCTAACCTTAGTCTCTTTACTTCTTTAAAGCAATTGAACCCTACTTGAAAGTATTACATGGTGAAAGAGGAAGGCATTTTGCACCTTAGACTCTTGGTCCCATCTGTCAATGTGAATCTGCTAATGCATAAATGTTGGTAGATAGCGAACTCAACTTTTCCTTGCACTAGCAATGGAAATTTTTCAGGTATCCTCCATTCAGCTCCGAACACATCATGCATCCTCTTGTACCATTTCTCTAGGTGTGCCTTGTGGGCGGTTGTCATGGTGTCACAAGTGTACTTTTTAAATAGTTTCGCAAGGGAAGGGTCTTCATTTGAATACTCCCATACAAACTTCTCTAGCTTATTTGACACTCCAATCTCTTCAAAGATGATGGTGAGGAGGACATTCCCAAACATGATCTTGTCTCCTTCGTGTGTGGTGACTTGATAATTTCTTCTGCAATAAAGGTAGACATGTTATAGATGGTTCCTTCTGAAATCCTTCGGCACACATTCAACCAAGCCTTATTTATCTGTGTCCACCTCTCTTGCCCATTTAGTTTGGATACCAAGCATGTAGCCATCCTCATCATTGGGTCGGAGATATATGAAATATCGAAGTAGAGTGAGCCCTTCTTATAATCATATGCCTGGACTGTCTCCTTAATAAATTCATTATCCTCCAACTCATCATTCGGTGGCTCCCCTTCGTAGACAAGGCCGGTAAATTTAGAGATTAGTTGAGGGGTTATTAGCATTTTGTGACTTGTGAGGTAGAAGTGGTCCTCATATACATGTGACATCAACCATTAGTACAATCACTCGGGTTTACCAAAGAAGGAAAACTCATAAAGTTACAACAACCCAACCATCTCAAACTTTACCTTCACCTCATCATCATAGATCAACATTCCTTCAGTGTCCTTTTATCTGTCAGGAAAACCAATTCTAATGCCATCTCCTTCTCGATGGTGCTTGTGCGATGGTTGTAATCACTCATTTCCATCTTCCTTACATGGGATACCCATTCTTTTCTAAGTAACACTCCATCTAGGTATTGCATCTATGCATACCACTCTTTGTTAAACTGGTGGCGGTAGTTTGTTTCCCCTTTCCCTTGCCCTTATTTGGTGTCATTTTCTTATCAAGTTAAAAACAAAATCTTACTTGTTCCTCTTCCTTTCTCTACTCAAATATGTGGCTCAACTTCATGAAGAATCCCTTTACTCCCATGCCCCAGTTTTAGAACCCTAACCTGGAAAATTATTTCACAAGACGACATACCATTCTAAAATCTTCTTCCCTATGCCCGTGTACTTTATCCACTCTGGTTCATAAATCACACTAGTCACACACTCAAATTCTCATAACTTTTCCTTATTTTCACAATTTTTTCTTCGCAGATGCCCTAGTTCACAAGAGCTCTTCAATATCGTAATATCTAGGCAAACAATAATGTTCCCGACCTTTTACTTATAAATTTTTGCTCATCTCCCGCAATAAATGCCATGTCACCTACGAACATACTTAGCATTAAATGTGGATTTTTCACTAAGACAACCTTAGTGATCTTACCCACGTGCCCAATTATACGTGAAAAATCTCTACATCGTTTTGACGCGTAAAAATCCTTACTGACTAAAGACTCTTACGCGTGCATTTGTAGCATCGCCGAAGGCACTTCTTCTACCCTTGACCTGATTTTTACCCTCACCTACCTCATGTTGTTCCTACGATTCTCATCCTTTGTACGTGGTCTTTGTAAAGCTATCCTAACACCAAAATTCCTTGTCCACCTTTTCCACATGTGCTCTCCTACCTTACGCACTTTTTATCCTTCAATCTAGGCCATCAAAACACAACTACTACCAACTTCCATTTTACTTCACATTACTCCACCCCACACAAAAATAGATGTGCGGTCTTCTCTGTGCATACATAACATTTTAAAAGTAATAAGTGGTTACCGTGCACAAGGTGCATAAAACAACACAAATAAAAGATAAAAAGCAACGAGAAAGGGAAACACAAGGAAAGGAAATGCATAAAAGGAGATCCTAGGCTAAATGGAAATACCGCCTTATTTATAAACACAATGAAGACTTGTTTATAGTAGAGCTTTAGCCTACTCCCATTGAAATGGCACAGTAACCTTATCTAATCCAGTGCTTGTGCGGCATGCACTCGACTCAAGGATGTATGAGATGATGTAAGGGCCCAATCAATGGAATTTTAGTTTCTAAGGATGTTGTAGAAATTTGGAATCATAAGGTAAGACCATCTCGCCAAACCTCGAATTATTTGTTTTTAATATGGAAATCATGTCATGTTTTCTGTCATGCCTTTTCGGTCTTCGACTCCATTTAACAAGTGATCACCTTTCGTAACTACATTAATTTATCCATGTGCTCTTGAATTGTTTGTTCATTAGCTAACCCTCATGTGTGCATAATATGCAACGATGGTAGCATAAATTCAACCGGTAAAATAACCTCTACGCCAAACACCAACCGAAATAGTGTGGGTTTTTTCAACCTATTGTAGGTTGTCATGTATGTCCATAGAACAATTGATACCAAGTCATCCCGATCTTATCTTCCCACATCACAAATCTTTGTCATGTGACTCGAGAATTTTGTTAAATTCCTCAAAGCAATACCACTATCTTGAGGGTGATAAGGGGTGGTCTTATGATGGGCCACCATGAACTCTAGCAACAAAATCCTAACTATTTCATTCAAAAAATGTGTACCCTTATCACTAGTCAAGCTTAAGGGACATCCATACCTATTGATTATGTTCTCCCATAAGAATATAGTAGTTGTTGTCATTGTGCAATCCCTTGTAGAGCCTTTGCCTCCACCCACATTGTCAAGTAATCGGTCAAGTGATGAGATAGCACGATCTAGTCCTTCATGTAATAGGTGAAACTGGTCCTAGAAAATTAATGTCCCACTTTGTAAATAGTTCTATGATGACTATAGGTTGCGGGGGCATCTCATCCCTTTTCTGAATTTCCAAGGCGTTGGTAATGGTCACAAGCCTTGCAAAATTTAATGCAATCCTGGTATATACTTTCCCACCAAATCCTGCCAAGAGGATCTTTCATGCTATGACATTTATTGCAAAGTTTCCTCCTACAATCCCACCTGTGCTTCTTCCATGATTATAATGTGCTCATGTTCTAACACGCATCGGCACGAACCTCATCACCTCATAACTTGTATAAGTACCTACTAATTAGCATGTAGGGACGTGGCGCGTATAGCAAACTATTTCCTTTCAAGGATTTCATTCCTTTCTTTGCGCGCCACACCCATGTTGAGAAACACATCAATATCTTCTAATTTGGAGGGTGCACACCACAACGTTGCACATCTAACATAGCATCCTCAATGCTCTGCGCATCCTCCCTTGAGTCAATCCTTGATAAATGATCAGGCCCTGAGTTACTCTTTCCTGGTTTCACAACAACTGTAAACTCATATTTCTGAAACAACAAGACCCACCGACATATGTGCCCTTGCAAAATGGGCTTGTTCACCAAGTACCAAGGTCATGTGTAAAATATGAAGGGTGTTGCCAACAAATATTGCTTGAACTTATGTAGTGTGTAGATAATTGAAAGTTCTTTGCACTCAGTAGTGGTATAGTTTTTCTCTACTAGTGTCAACTTCCTACTTGCAAAACAAAGAGGGTGATCAACAATCCCTTCTCCAGGTTGTTCTATGACTGCTCCAAAGGTCATCCCCGAGGAATTAACATGCACATGGAAAGTTTTATCCCAAGAGGGAAACCATAGTATGGGCACAATGAAAATTTTATCCTTCAAAGTGTCAAATGCCACCTACTGTGCCTCTCCCCAATGAAATGCACTCTTTTGTTTTAGTAACTTCTCCAATGGTGTGACGATTTTGGCATATCCCTTGATAAAATTTTGGTAGTATCCCATATGCCCAAGGAATCCATGCACTGTGATTTGACTGTTAGCTCCCTAACCCCACAATAATAAAAACTTTGGTGGGACCCACCATCAAAGCTTCCTTGCATATGATATGCCCCAATAGGGTCCCAAATGGAGTAGCAAAACACACTTCTTAATGTTGAGGGATATCCTCAACTGCCGACATCTTTCAAACATCAGCCTCAAATTGTCACAATGGTCTTTTACTAGTCCATACAATGTCTAGTCATCAAGGAAAACTTGCATAAACTTACAGGATAAAATCCTAAAATACCTAGACCACTATGCATGAAAACATAGTCGATGCGTTCTTTAGTCCAAAAGGCATGACCATGTAGGCAAAACTTCCCCATTCAGTGGAGAAATTTTTCTTCTCTTGGTCTTCTTTAGCAATTCTAACTTGATGGTATCCTGAGAATCCATCTGTGAAGGAATAGATTTCATGCTGACCACTCCTTCCAGGATCTCTTCGGTGAAAGGGGTTGGAAAAGGATCAATTACACATACCGCATTTAAGTCCCTGTAGTCAACATAGATCCTTATCCTTCCATCCTTTTTAATACTTGATGACCATGGGGCTTACCCATTTTGATTCCTCCACAACTTCAATGATGCCTAAAGTGATCATTTTGTCTATCTCCTCCTTAACCTTGACGCGAAGATTCAAATTCATTCGATAAGGCCTCTTTCGATCAGGTGCGCATCTTATTTTAACTTGATCTTCATCTCCCCTAAGGAATGGTGAACACCTTTAAGCTCATGGTACCCACACGTGAAATAAATCCTGAAACTCACATAATAGATCAATGATCTTTGAGACTTCCTTCTCCAACCAATAGTCTCTAATAGTGGCCTCCTTAGGTTCACCTCCAAGCCAATGTTAACCTTTTTTAGGGGTTCATGGTAGGCGCATGCTTCCTCATCACTAATATTAATAACTTTACATGTACCTTCCACATGGTTAACATCCAAACTCTCCATCTCTTCACCATATATCACATAGACCATCTTTCCCTTTTCTTTCTCCATGCACGCATGCTCAAGCTACATCTCTTCTGACTCTTCTTCATCAAAGCACGGTTCCAAACCAGGTTCACCCAATAACTCCAGTATTCAATCTTCTACCATGGCACTATCTCCCATCATTAGGCACTTAACAACTTGCAATTCCTTATCCACCGATGGTTTAGTACTCTGATACTCGAAAGCTTGAAGGAGGTCAGCCATCAACTTCGCCAATTTCATGTCTAACGGCACATATCAGAGTGAATATATGATGCATGTGTACAATCTTGTAAGGTGGAATATAACTTATACACCCATAAAGAAGGTGACAAGGCCTTCGTGCCTCCCGTCCATGCTTTCTCACATGCTTAGATATGAAACAAGTTGGGATCCTTCCCATGGTATTCTTGTACTATAGTGGGGCATTACTTTGGGAGAACCTTATAGAGAACATGATTCTCACCTCACACCATTCTAGAAGACTATCATGATTTGTTGGGCACCAACGTGTTGTAGTCCCAACCAAGTTATAGCTGAAAATCCTTCTTTCAATCTCATTTCTCCATTTATCCTCCATTTCCCACAAGAAATCATTAGGGTTAGCCCCTCCAAAGTAACTTGGAAAATTCTTCCCTCCCAAGAACTTGAATGAGCGCACCTTTGTTACCCTTGTCATGGAGCCTCTTAGCTATCACCAAATTAACTCATAAGTCCCATATGCCTAATTGTCACATGCCACACTAGTTGTATGATTTATGGACAAAGAATATTCGAACTGAATAACTCCCTCTGTAGGGTGAATCACCTCAGGGTCCCTGATAGAGCGCACATAGATCCTATCGAGAACTTATTCTCCCAAGGGATCAATATATGGTGCTGATTTTCCATTGGTTAAGGGGATGATGACCTGCTCCTCCTTGTTTTCAAAAATTATGTATCCCTTATTGAACCTTAGGTTAGCATTATTCTTGTAACACCGGGGCACCCAAGTAACATTGGAAAGTTTTCTTCCTCGGCTAGCACCAAGAATTTGAAATCCCTAGTGAACTTTTCCCCTTGGATAGTGATAACAACATCCTTCAAGACACCAATGGGAATTGCCTTTGTCTTGTTAGCCATATACAACACATTCAAAGATGGCTGTAATGGGGGCCTTCCCATTTGATGTCATACATATAGGGTGAGAACATTGACCTCTATACCTATGTCAGTAAAAATATTGCTCAGAAGCCACCCATCTATAACAACATTCAAGGTAATCTCCTTATCATAATCAAGGGTGTGGGGAGGAAGGTTGGAATGCAAAACCCATCTCTCACACCCTTCTCCGGTCGTAGTACCTTCTCCCCGTAACTACTCTCTCTCTAATAAGGGGATGATATTATCTTGCCTCATCATCTTGCATACTTCTCTAACCTCATCCAGATCCTTTTGTGGAGCCTCAACATTATTCCTTTTCCCTAAGTGTGTTGACTACTCTTTCAAGCACTAGAACTCTCCTGAAGGCTTCGAATGACATCCATGGTTTCTTGATACATTCCTTCTAATGAATAGGATCCAAATATTTTCCATGCACCACCTCTTCTCTGATAACCAAAGTGGTATCTTCTTTGGTACTTCCCTTACACGCACAACCTCATCTCACATCATAACTACTATCAATTCTAGTTCCGAATCATGCGCCAATCTTGGCATCCATTGTGAATCGGCCTTCCTCACACTTACCATCCCGATGTCCTTGTCTTTTTAGTACTGCTACTCATGTGCTTAAATAACTCACGGTACTCCTCATGCTTGTGCTTCTTTCCACACCATGAACATTACAAGTAGATCAAGGAACTCGCGCTGTAGTGCTCTTTGGATCTATATTTATAACATGTCCCATGCGGTAACTCATTTATTCCTCCTCCGCGGTTACCATGATCACAAAATCCTCCTTGGAAAGCTCTTCCATATATCCCTCCATCCGCGTGCCCTTCAAAGTGATGGCCATTATCCTTGGAATTATTTGTGAGGTTGGTCTGACGCACACCAATATCAATGGTGTCATGTATCTGGTCAATCAATCTACAATCCTTGGTGTCATGGGTAGTAGAGGTGTAGATCTTGCAATAGCATGACACATTCTTATGGATCACACACGCATCATGATCTCTATGGAAAATTTCATAGTCCACTGTCATGGTGCATACCGATCTCCTAGGGAAATTTTCCTTTATATGCCCCTCTACCTCACAATCCATGCACCATAGACCACTGCAAGTCTCATGTGCCAAGTTCGTAGATAGCTTCTCCAACTACTTTTCCATTATAGTAATTTGATCCTCAAGGAAGGAGTTAACACCGGTATCCATGCTTCTAATAGCCTCGGCACGTAGGAAGCCTCCAAGCCCTCGCACGGGTCTATGAAAGCCTTGTGAAAGCTCTCTTCTAAACGGTGTTATAAATCCTCCAAAAATAATGAGCATCTTTGAGAGGGGTAAATATCATATGATAGCTTTAATGAGAGAGTCTTGAAATGCACATCATACTCCTCAAAACTCTCTTTCATTCCTTGTTGGATTTCCTCAAGCATGTTGATGCTCTTCTGTTCAAATTTAGGGATATGAAATTTACCCAAGAAAGCATTCCATAGTGTAGTGTAATCTACCACTATCTGATGGGGTTCATACTTCTAGTACCAACTATGTGCACATCCTTGCAATGTTGTTGCTAATTGACTTTCCTTCCACTCTGAGGTAGTGATCCCCTTTGCGCGCCATAGTACTTCACACTTGTGTACATGCTCTGTAGCATCCTCAACACCTTTTAGTCTGGTAGGTGTAAAGACATCTCAAAAAATACTTGCTAAGGTGGTTGAGGTCCTTGTCCACCTGACCTAGAACCTTGATTTCCTCCTGTGTTTCCTCCGCCACCAAATCCACTAGATCCACCAGGTCCTGATCTTCCCGATCCACCAAAACCACTAGATTCACCAATTCCTCTAGCTCCTATACCACCAGATCCACCTCCTGTAGTTGGTAAAATGCTTGAAGTGGTCGCGCCTAACGTTCCCAATGTCCCACTACACTACGTGCCAACAATTTTTGATAATACACCGCTACCGAGATGTGTATCTGTGCCACTCCCAAATGTGATACCTAAGTTTTTGTTCTCGCACTCTACCCAAATTTCCTTCGAGACAATATTCCTCCAAACATAGGAAATGATTATGTAGCCATAGATGTACCAAATGAAAATTTATATCTCCTAGGTGTAGATCAGTCACTCCCACCGATACCAACTATGTTAGCAATAATTATCTCTTGATTTGGAAGACTAAGTGTCGGGGTGGTCACCAGAAGATTCGGATGCACGCTAATGACTCTCTTTTCTCCAAGTGATGAACTCTCATCAGAAGTCAAAGGGATGTATCTTCTACACTTTCGAGATGGGGTAGCACAGACTGCTTAGGCTCCACATCCTCCATGTGAATCTCAATTCCTTCCCACAATGTCTGCCTCCATAAATCCATCACTCCCACAACTCGCATTGTCTAGCCAACTCCCTTTCACGTGCTTTTCTATACTTGAGTCATATCTCCTCTCTTTCTTTTTCATCTGTAATGTCTGCCATCTTCCTCCACCCTAGCTTCCTCACCCAACGCTTAGAGAAGTTTAGCCAGCCATAGGGAATGCTTCCAAACTTAGTGTAATGAGTAGGATCTTCATGGCTAAAGGGATAACACAAAAAAATGATCCTCTAGGTTCCTTTAAGAACTCAAACTCAGCAACTTCAAGACAAAAATACGTAGAAATAGTGTATTCCAAGGTATAATTGGTTAGCACTCTCTTCCACCAATGATCAAAAACATGCGTCCAAGTCAGATCAGCATCCTATAGCCTCTGATATTTATCTTGGGTCCAAACTTGAAATATATAGTACCATCTTGATCTAGATGCATATGCGAAAATCCATTCATATAACTCTACTAGAAATTAGCAAAGGAAGGTCTCATACAGTGTCGTGATACAAGTGTTCTTCTTCTACCACTTGTGTGCATCAAACTCAAGTCCAAGATTAAATCTTTGAGAAAACTCATCCTTCGTTCTCTTAAACCATTCTTCAACAATATCCAAGGTCAATCACTTTGTCATCCTACATCTTTCTCACAATAGCTTTGAAAAGAGGTCCAAGCAATAGCTTCAAAAATAAGTCCCAGAAGATCCTCTTAGCAGGCTTTGGTGGGAAGGTATATACAAGGATTACATTGAATTTTGCAAGGCCTATTACCATCGCAAGCACCTTGGCAAGCCAGAAAAAGGGATGAGATGCCCTTACAACCTATAGCCAATACATAACCATTTGAAAATTAGGCTATTGATTTTGTAGTACCGCTTTCACCTGCCACGCGAAGGACTATATCTTGTTATATCATCACTTGCACTGATTACTTGACAAGGTGGGAGGAGGAAGTGCCTCTAAGGAATGCATAGCGAACAACCGCTAGATTCTTATGGGAGAACATAATCAGCAAGTATGGATGTCCCTTAAGCTTGACTAGTGACAGGGGTACACATTTTTTTAATGAAACAATCAAGATTTTGTTGGCGAGTTCACGGTAGCCCATCATAAGACCACCCATTATCACCCTTAGGCTAATCACACTATTGAGGCATTTAAAAAATTCTGAGTTGCACGTTGACAAAAATTTATGATGTGGGAAGACAAGATTGGGATGAAAAGGTATCAACCGTCCTATGGGCATATAGGAAAACCTATAAGAGGTTGAAAAAGACACACCATTTCAATTGGTGTTTGGCACGGATGTTTTTTTACCCGTTGAATTTATACTACCATCATTGGGTATTGTGCACATAAGAGGGTTAGCTGATGAACAAGCAATTCAAGAGCACATCGATAAATTAATGAAGTTTGATGAAAGGAGATCACTTTTTAGATGGAGTTAGAAGACTGAAAAGGCATGACAAAAGCATGAAATTATTACCTTATTAAAAACAAATAATTCAAGGTTTGGCATATGGTATTGCTATATGATTTCAAATTTTTGCGCCATCCTAGGAAACTAAAATTCCATTGGTTGGGCCCATACATCATCTCGTACATCTTTTATTCGAGCACATGTCGATTACAAGCACTAGATGGGACAATGATACCAAGCCATTTCAATGGGAGTAGGCTTGAATCCCTACTATAAATAAGTCTTCCTTGTGTTTATAAATAAGGCAATATTGCCATTTAGCCTAGGATTTCCTTTTATGCATTTCCTTTCCTTGTGTTTCCCTTTCTTGATGTTTGTTACTTTATTTGTTTTGTTTTGTGCACTTTGTACACTATGGTAACCACTTATTACTTTGAAAAGGTTGTGTATGCACAAAACGACCGTAATCTATTTTGGTGTGGGGTAGATATGTGAACTAAAATGGAAGTTGGTAGTAGTTATGTTTTGATGGCCGGATTGAAGGATAAAACATGCGTAAGGCGAGAGAGTGTGAGTGGAAAAGGTGGACGAGGAATTTTGGTGCCAGGATAGCTTTACAAAGACCACATAAATAGGATGAGAAGCGTAGGAACAACATGAGGTAGGTTAGGGAAAATACAGGTCAAGGGCGTAAGAAGTGCCTTCGATGCTACAAACACGCACATATGAGTCTTCGGTCAGTAAGGATTTTTGTGCACCAAAAGGTTGTAGAGATTTTTCATGCAAGATTGGGCACATGGGTAAGAGCACTAAGGTTGGATCAAGTGGAAAAAGCTACATTTAATGCTAAGTACATTGGTAGGTGGCATGGCATTTATTACGGTATGTGATTAAAAATCTATAAGTAGAAGATCGGGAACATTATTGTGTACCTTGCTATTATGATATTGAAGAGCTCTTGTGAACTAGGGCATCAAGAAAGAAAAAAATATGTGTGAAGAAGGAAATTTTTGAGAATCTAAGTGTGTGACTAGTGTGTTTTGTGAACCAAAGTGGATCAAGTACATGGGCATAGGGAAGAAGATTTCAGAAGGGTACACCATCTTGTGAAAGAATTATCCAAGCTAGGGTTCTGTAACTAGGACATGGGAGTAAAGGGATTCCTCATGAATTTGAGCCACAAATTTGAGTAGAGTAAGGAAGAGAATGAAGGAAGAGTTTTTTTAAACCCAACAATAAAATGACACCAAATAAGGCATACATCTCACCAAAGAAGGGAAAGGACAAGGGGGAAAATACTTCCGACACCGGTTTGAATGAAGAGTGGTATGCGAGAGATGCAATAGCTAGATGGGGTGTTGCATGGAAAGGAATGGGTATCCCATCAAAATAAGATGGTGGTGAGTGATTACAACCATTGAAAAAGCACCACCGAGAAGGAGATGGCATTAAAATTGGTTCACCCAACAAATAAAAGGACACCAGAAGAAATTTCGATCTATGATGATGATGTGAAGGTAAGGTCAGAGAAGGCTGGATTGCTGTAACTTTATGAGTTACCCTACTTTGGAAAACCCAAGCAACTATAGAAATGGTTGATGTTGTGCATGCACGAGGACCACTTATACTTCATGGGATGCAAAACACGCATAACCCCTCAACTAATCTCTAAGTTTACTAGCCTTGTCTACGAAGGGGAGCCACTAGATGATGACTTGGAGGATAAGGAAGCTATTAAGGAGATAGTCCAGGTGTATGATTATAAGAAGGGCTCATGCTACTTTGATATTTTAGATATCTCGACCTAGTGATGAGGATGGTCGCTTGCTTGGTATCCAATCTTAATGGACAAAAGAGGTGGACACAAATAAACATGGCTTGTATAAATGTGTGTCAAAGGATTTTAGAAGGAACCATCTATAACCTGTCCACCTTCATTGCAAAAGGAATTATCAATGTCGTGCATGAAGGAGATAAGATCATGTTTGGGAATGTCCTCCTCACCATTGTCTTCTCATATATTGGAGTGCCCAATGGGCTAAAGAAGTTTGTATGGGAGTATCCAGATGAAGACCCTTCCCCCCAAAAATATTTGAAAATTACACTTGTGACACCATGACAACTACCAACAAGGTGCACCTAGAGAAATGATACAAGAGGATGTGCAACACGTTTGGAGCTTAATGGAGGATACCTAAACAATTACTAGCACTAGTACAAGGTGAAGTGGGTACACTATCTACCAACATTTTTACATTATAAGATTCGCATTGATAGATGGGACCAAGATTCCATGGTGTAAACTACCTTTCTCTTTCACATCACAATACTTTCAAGCAATGGTCAATCTCTTTAAATAAGCAAAAATACTAAGGTTCAAACTCAACAAGGTAGAACAGGACCACTGTGACCTATGAAGAAAGCTCGTATACCCTAAGAAGTGTGCTTATGTGGAGAAGTATGTCTCCTATGAGGTGCACATGACAAAACCTATGATGTTGCTAATTACTAGAAGGACCACAACAAGGGTATACCTACGGATCAGTCCCAAGTATGATAAGGGTACCTAATTAGAGAGTGATGTTTCCATCCCATAATAAATAAGGCCACATCAAGAAATAGAGAGAGGGGAGAGGCGCTAGAGAAGAAATCACCAAGTGTGCGACGATGCAATGCAATGTGGGTGCAACGAAGTTAGGTGCCAAGCCAAGTACATATGCACGACGGAAAATGTCCCCATTAAGGAAAAGGGGAAATCACCCGAGCAAGAGATGCTAGAGTAAGAAAAAGCCTCCTACACAAGAAAAATTGCCAAGAAAGGAGTCACCTACTGAGGAAGAAGAGAAGGAAGAATCTCCTATCTTTGGAATCGGTAGTTAGGAATAGGAAGAAGGTAGCAGAGAAGACTGCCTCAGAAGAAATGGGGAGCTTGGAGACCTACAGAGGAAAAAGGGATGATGACTAGCATAAAGAGGCTCAAGACCATCTGGTGTACAATGTGCACAACTCTGAAATAAAATGAGGAAAAGGATGGAGAAGAGGAAGGCACTCAAGGCAAAGGGGAGAGTGAAGAAGTGAATACTAAGGATCAAAGGACCCCAAGCCTCACCAAGGAGAAAATAGAAGAGGCCATGGAAAGAGAAGTAGCGGGCATAATAAAGGAGTTAGTGGAGCAGGAAGTGGAGCAAAGTGTTGATGAGATACTCAAGGAGATAGAGGAGGAAAGAATAGGAAAAGAGTATGAGAGCATGGGCGAAGATCCCAGCTTAGCAGTAAGCTTTCCAAAGGCATCGTGCACAGGAGGGAAGAGCAAGGTAGCATCCCAAGAGTAAGGGATGAGTTACATAAATGATCCAAGTAAGGTACTATGTGTGTGCTTCCAGAGTACCGTACTCACAGATCAACTCCTTATATGGTCTTCATTCGAAGAAGAAGGCACATACCCATGAATGAGGAAGATACTATCTTGTACTTTTGAGTCCCATGTTGATGAGCCCAAGTTCGAGGTTAGTCAGGGAGCGATGAAGGTACCAGAGAACAAAGGAATAAACCCATTGGTAAATGCTCGGCGAGCTTATCGAGATGAGCAAGTATGCAATGGCCTCAAAAAGGTATTAGTTGAGGTTAAGGCAAGGATTTTTGGAAGGAATGATATGACAAGTTTCGTAGAGGAAGAACTGGAGAAGAAGGAGGAACTCATTGAGAAGAGCAAGGATATGAAGTAGGAAGAGCTGATCAATTCATAGTTAAGGTGTGAACTAAGGGAGGAAAAGGAAAAGGTGTGAGAGGTGTACAAGAAAATTGAAATGATCACGGATGCCATTATCTTGAAACACCCAGACCTAGCACCACCTAAGTAGAAATATGAGTTAACCTTGCAATGCTTGGAAGACTTAACATGCATCCTCACCATGGAAAGGCAGTCACTTGTATTAGAATCAACATAAGATATTTTTGTGTGCTAGAAGGAAAAATAAAAGCGAAGATCAAGGATATATTCACTTGATATTCCAAACACCTTCTTGCCGCAAAGATGCGAATGTCGCGCGCATGGGCCGAGGTCGTGTATGATAACTGCATTGATAGGGATAGAGTAGTAAGTATATTAGTTGCTACACATGAGGTGGATCTAAAATAATTATAAGAAAAGAACAAAGGAGACAGGGCAAAGCGGGATAAGATCCTAGCCGAGGTTGAAAAGAAATTGGAATCAATTGAAACCTTGCAAGGTTCTGTCCAAAATCAGCTCAAGGAGTTGTACCCCAAGCTATGTAAATAATGGATGCGCTTAATGACCTTAGAAATAAGCTAGAGGGGATTGTTGATATGTTGAACACTAAGGGAGATGAATTGAGTTTTGAAGAGGTGACCACTCTAGTAGGTGACCTACTTCAGCAAGTGCAAGGTGAAGTAAATTCCTGGGAGAAAATCAAGGCAACAATGAGGAAGGAGTTCCTACTCATTTTACAACAATAACAACATTCTTCATTCTTCCATTTCCCATTCTTTATTCAAACTATCTAAGTCTCTCCATTCTTTATTCTTTATAGGTTCAGTATGTTTCCATGGACAGAGAACAAGCTTAGTGTGGGGTGTTGTTGAGGCTTAAAATATTGGCTAAGTGTGAAAGGGCGTGTGCGTGCGTAGGGCCATGAAGAAGTAGGGCGCATGGGGAAAAGTACATAGGACAAGGGTTTTAGAAGGGATTAGGAGAAATAAGGGTGCGCGTGCAAGGAAGGATAACATGATCTAAGGACTTAACCATACTCTACGTTCTGAAGGCACTTGAGGAAAAATGTGACCCGATTAGGTGTGCTAAATGGATAAGGTGACAACATATAGGCTTGGTGGTCAAGGAAAGAATATTCAACGTGTTGGGCCCCTAAAATATCAACTAAGTACAAAAAGGCACGTGGGTACACAAGGCGAAAGTGCACGAGAACAAGGTTCTAAGAGGGTTTAATAGAATAAGTGGCGCATGCGCAAGGCGTAACAAAGGTTTCATAACTTATCCATATTTGACGCATCAGGTAGAACACAAGAAAAGCGTGACCCGATCGCATGCGCGATTAGATAAGGTGCCATCCTGGCAAATTGAGCCCCACGAAATGAATATACCTCACAATAGAAGATTCTAGAAGACCATCATTGCAAGGAGTGGAGAGCTCGGGCTGAAGGAGCATGCCCCCATGGAGGACCACATTTTACACTTGGCAATAGATATGAAGCCACATAAAGCAAAGTTAATGATTCAAGAAGCCTATGTATACAAGTGTTTGCCGAGGAGAAGAGATAGATAGACAAATATAGATTAGTAGAGAGCGGAGCTCTGTAGATATACTACAAGGAACTCTGTAGGATTGGATAGAGATCTATAGGAAAAGGATGTAATAAGGGGTTGGGATTGTAAATTTTCTCTTGAGAACTGATGGGTATAAATCCAGCTATGATGTATGACTTCGGTCTGCACAGCTGTGGTAGTTTGTAATGGATCCAATGAATGTAATGAGGTTACCAAACTTGATTGAATATGATTATTAATGATTCTGGTCCATATTTATAGCTTACAGTTCTAATTCATGAATGTTTATGGAATAAATATAAATCCTTATGCATTTCCTTTCTATTTTGGTTCTGTTGTCACCAAATCACTGCACCCTCCGAATGGCCAGGATGTGAATAGGACGTTCGGTGTGATTGGGACACATGGGATCACCTCTCAAGCTATGGGACTTGGGCTCGAGGTGAACCTCTGGAGAAGGCCGGCTTCCTCTTCCTAAACTAAGTGTTGTACTACTCCTAGTGTAACAAAAATGATTATCTAGTCCTATGCTAACATTTTCATGGGGTTTTAGGGAAAGAGATTTATAGAAATGAAACTATACTAGGGATGGTGATGCACCAAATAAAGGGTGTTTCCAAACTCAGGAAGGGTTAATTTGAAGAGGGTGTGTGCACCACAGGTCAACTTCACCTACTGTAACTTAGAGAGGGTATATGATACCACAAACTAAGAGACACGTGTTCCCTTTGTTAAAATTTATCAGACCGAGAAATATAACTTGGCTTTCCCAATGAAGAAGGATGAACTCAAGAAGGGTGAATAAACACCACAACTCAACTGCATGCAATACTCCACCACTCGATAAGCACAAACTCCAAGAACCTGCAATAGAACTTAAACTTACACAAAGTGTACCTGTAAGTATGAGAAGGGCACAAAAAGCACGAAGGATGAAAGGACTAAGATTAGTCACAAAACACACACTTTTATTGCTTCAATAACATGCACAATGCATCATACGTTTAGAAGAGGCAATAGTTTCCATTACTGAGCTTGAAGAGGAGGCTTGAAAGTTCTCTCAACACACAAGAACAACTTGCAAAAGAGAGAGGATTCTTGAAAAGTATACACTCGCCCGAGATATCTAACTGTCTAACTTATGTCTCGAATCTGTTGGAACCCTTTGAAATGAGCTTCCAACTTACATTTATAGAAGAATATGTGAGAAAGAAGAGGAAAGGTCATAATTACATTCCTAAAATGAAGGCCCATGATGTATTTATTACAGTTAGTTGAACCACCTGAGAAGGTTCCATCATGGGTCATTAATTGCCTGATGACCTAGTCTTCTTAATTAATTAAAAGAATATTTAAATAATAATAATAAATATTATTATTAAAATATTTAAATAAAAATATTAATTTAATTAACATAATGTCGGGACCCCCATTGACCCGTTTGACTTGAAGAGGAGGGGGGTCCATGTGGATAGAATCTGCACATAGCCAAACTCGATGAGCTTTGAATCCTCTAACTCGGTGTTGCACTCGATTTTGAACCCCACACCAACTCTTTCCTTACCTTGGAAATCAAGCTATTTTGTATTGAGTCCTTCAAATGGTGAGCTATCAAACTCGATTCTTATCGTTTTCCTTGGTTAACTCGAGGCCATTTATGCATTCCACGTTCAAACTTCATGAAACAACACCACGAGCTCCCTGCGAAGTCACCGAGCTCTTCATCCAGCAAATGATCTTACCTTTCCTGGGCTCAAACTCACTTGAATACCGAGCTTAACCCAACATTTCTTCCAAACGATGAGAAAATGCCATTACCAATAAAGACCTAATGCTGCCATGATGATGACCCAGGTTCATGCCCATAACATGTCGATAGACACCCTTAAGACTGATTTTTGGTCAAAGAGCCCTTCAAAAAATACATTGAACCACTGGGGCAACCAAGAGGACCTTGGAAAAATGTATAGGTAACAACCATATGAATTCTTCCTTAGTCGTGGATCAAAGCTAATAGAAATAAGCTAGATAAAATTAGCTTGAAACTGCAGTATAATCGTCCATTGTAAAAAAAACACAGTTTCTCTGAACCTGGTAAAAGAATACTTTTATTGTCTGATTGGACGTATATAATGGAAGGGTATAAATATTGCCTACTACCCACAGAGTTTCTCAAAGAGACCATTTACAAGTGACAAGGATGTGGCATACAAAACGGCCGACCAGGTATTTCAGAGTTGACCTTCACATTCAATTCATTTCTAGGAGAAGAAGTGCTGAGCAATATGAATCGTTTCATTCTGCACCGTAATAAACCTTCATCTCCTGATTCAGAAAATTTTATGAAGCCTTGAATAGCGTGACTCCAATCCATCGTACATGGCAGTGAATATTTGTTTCCTGCAACTGCTTGCTGGAAGCGCTAAAAACGGCTTCTACTATACTGCAACATGTCAACTGCCTGGTGCGTGGGAGTTTGCCTCGCGACCACCGAATGCTCAGAGCCCGAACGGGAGTTGGGAGAAGTATGCTGGCAAAGGTGAACTGATCAGGTCAGACATCTGTTTGTTGCATTCGGTGAAACAGTATCAACGCTTCGTGAGGAAACCCGTGTCTTCTGTAAGCTGTAATTATGGTATTCCATGAGAAGGCGTCTCTTTCTTGTGAAAGCATATTCCTGGAAATGCAGGTCTGCAATAGTTGAAGATATGTAGACGGGTTTACAGGGATGTTATGCATGGTAAGTAGAATGTGTGGAGCCTCCTTCACCTATCTCCGTGTCATACTCGATTTTGGCCAGGCTAGACCACCACGTCCAATCCTATTAAACACTTCAACTGTCTCATTCCCACGTTCCCCGACTTACCTTCCGAGTGACTCGCACAAAGACTCGGATCCTGTTTACACGGCCCATGTGGAAGTATCATGTTGGATAGCCATCGTAATATTTCCACGCTTGGCAGTTTGATCCGATTTCTCCCATTCACGGAAGTTTGATCATGGTTTACCAAACCAATATTTCCACTTTTGGCAGTGTTTTCCTGAATCTCCCCTACGCGGAGTGAACAGCTTGGAATGCCATTACCAATAAAGACCTCGGCATACCAGCTCCGAATCCCCACATAACGGCTCAGCCACATTAATCCACGGGCCCCGGCCTCAGCTTCGCCACGTAACCTTGGCAAGATAGTAAAATGTTTCCCATGCGTGGGATTACCTACGGCTTGCCATGATCGTGCTCCCGATTTTTTGGCAGTAGACTCAAACTTCTCCCATGCCTGGAATCTTTTCAATGGCTTGACATCACATCATTTCCCTTGGCAATGCTCACCTTATTTTCCATGTCCGGGATTGGAGTGTGGGGTTTCGTTATCATTTGGCCATATTTCGTTTTGGACAGATGGCCACCGATTTCCACTTTTCCACCCAGCGTGAGGAGACATCATTTTCTGCAAACATTTCAGTTGTAGCTTGTAAGGTGTGATAAATATGATAGAATCCTTTATGCCTTCCAACTTAGTGACTCGTTGAAGATGCTCATATAATTGCGCAAAGAAAAATATGCCTCATGAATATTCTCGATATGAAATAGCTTCCATCTCTATGAGATTCTCCTCTATGAGTTACATCAGTAAACCAAGAAGGTCTCGATAGAGAATCTTTGTAATAAATTTCCTCAAGTCTCCTGGTAACACTCTCACTGTCACTTAATCGATTTTGATAAAAATATCTTGAAGGAAAATCCCGAATTTGAGGATGCATTCGATGCTTGATCGATAACAACATAGTTGGACAACCTGCTTGTTGGAAGTGCTCAAAAGAACTCTTACTATACTGCAACATCCTTGCTGCCTATGCACCGAATACTCGGCCGAGGAAGGTCTGAACACCATTATAATTCATGACTCTTTTAAAATGTTGGTTTGACTCAATTTTACATTGGTATTCTATGGTGCTTATACTATCTTCCTGGGTCGATAGAAGTCCTTCCATTATGTAATTACAAACCCGAGATTCAATGATGTTGAACCTCCCATATCTGCATAATTTCATATCATCTCGGTCAAACAAGATAATTCTCCCAAGTGGTTGGTCGAGCACTGTCTTAATGGATTAAACCTGGCATCATGTTGACTTTGACTCTCCCTGACTTGGCCTTCAGATCTTTTTGCATCGATCTCCACCGAGATCCTTGTACAGTTCCTTTCATTCATCAATTTTCAACGAGCTATATTTTGCATTAACAAGACCATCGTCGAGCTCTTACAACTGAGAGTCTCTACCGAGATGATTTCTGAGATGACTATCAATTTGACACCGGATTCTTATCAACTTGACCCTAAACTCTTCACTGAGTTGAGATCAACTGGGTGCCTTTCGATGCTAGGTGATCTCTTCATATGCAATTTAGGAATTATTTTTAATTATTGCATCTCGTTAATAACCGAAGGTGGGTTCTTGGGATTATTATTTCATTTTAAACGTGATAGGACCCCGTTGTCCAATCTTGCCATGTGTGCAAAATTGGATAACATTTTTGGTGACCTCTTGGGGATGATTGCCTGCTAAGCATGATTCCAGTAGCCTTAAGTCATCCATTGGGCATGGAGTTTATGTTGGAATCCTAAAGTAGTATGATTTTCTTTGACACATCCTAGAATCTCCTTGAGCATTGCTGATATCCTGGGCCTCCCTGGAATGCTAAGCATGAAGTATACTGAATCTGTTGAATGCTTGACATCCATGGAACACTGCAAAATTTTGAATGAAGCAGATTTTGAACTCTCATGGAAACCTTGAACCTTTCTTCTCCTTGACACCTTCCAATGATGAAACAATGTGCAAAACAACACAAAACACAACAACAAGGAAAGTAAAACAACAACACACAACAATGTGCATAAGCACTTGGAGGAAAACACCTAATTTAATCATACAGGGGTGGAACACTTCTCAAAACAAGCTTTGAGATGTATCCCATTCACGTGAATGGGCGTTCTTCTCCATTGAGCCTAGATAGACGAAATGAATTTGCCTCTTTACGCAACTTGTGATGATATACGGCCCACTCCAGAGCGTCAAACTTGGCATGCCTCGCCTAGTTTGGCCCTCGTCTTCATCCCATTTGAGAACTAAATCTCCCTCTTGAAAATGCACCTCTCAAACGCCTTCTTGTCAAAAGATTTCTTAACTTGAGCTTGATGCTGCTCCAAAGTTTTCATAGCCTTGTCTCATACTTCCTCTAACTCCATGAGTTCAAAAACCTTACTGTCAGAGGATCACTCTCTATAACTTCAAGTTGATGAGCTAACTCCAAAGAAGGTAACTCTAATGAGAGCGGGAGTTTTTCCTCTCTTCCATATACCAAAACAAAAGGAGAATTTCCGATGGCCCTTTTAGGTGTGATCCGATCTGCCCATAAGGTAGTCTTAAGCTATGTATGCCAAGTCCTCTTGTTAGTCTCCATTGTGTGCTTAATAATCCTTATGAGGTTTTTGTTGCTAGACTCAGCCAATCCGTTTCCTTGAGGATAGTAATTGGATGAAGTTTTGAGGTATACCCCATTTTTAACAGCCCATTCACTCAATTTCATACCAAGAAAAGCTAGCGTATTATCTGAAATGACTGTAAACGGAACACCGAACCTCGTCATTATACCCTCCAAAAATCTAGAATTGCCTTTTCATTGCTCTCTTTTAATGCTACCGCCTCTGTCCATCGAGTAAAATAGTCTGTTGCAGTAAGGACCCACTTATGTCCATCACTGGATGGAGGATTAATCATTCCGATGAAGTCCAACCCCCATTGAACAAAGGGTTGATCCACTTGAATTGGATGCAGCGGAAGAGCTGCCACTTCTTACCTGTGAAAAAGGCACATTCCTTACATTTCCTTACCCAGAGATGGGCATCCTTGAATAAATCCAACCAATAGTAGCCAGCTCGCATGATCTTGGTAGTTATTGTTTGTGCGGAATAATGTCCTCCAGATAGGCCATTATGAAATTCTTCTAGTATCTTACTTACTTGTTCTGGTCCTACACACCGAAGGAGAACGCCGTTCAAATCTTTTCGAAAGAGAATGCTATCTACCAAAACATATGGGATAGATTGAAGACGGAAAGTTTGTCTTTGGTTTTTATCCATGTTTTCCGGGTATCCTCCTGAGAAGATGAAATTCTTCATTTTGGATAACCAGTCAGCTTGATCAACATCCTCATCAGTATTTAGGAGTGTCACGTCCTCATTACTTTTTGATTCCATGTCTGTTGCAAGTTGCTGACATAAACCCTTACCTCTGACAAGTTTAGTGACTTTGATGTGCACGTCATACTCCATTACCTTTGTGATCCATCCAGCACGCTTTTCGTTCATTTCTTTGTTCAAAGAAAAATCCTCGACACTGGATGAGACACCATCGATGAATCTTGTTGTTGGACAACATGTGCTTGAATTTCTTCAAAGCTCGAATAACCGCAAAGACTTGCTTTTCAATGAATGAGTATTTAAACTCGTAGTCTTTGAGGGATTGACTGAAGAAAGTGATCGGTTGCTCCATCAGGTTGTTGTTTTGTTGGGTGAGGATCCCTAAAATGCTCTCTTGACATGGAAAAGCATAAAGGATAAAATCTTTGTCAAACCTGGGGTTCACAAGTGTGGGAGCTTGAGAAATGGCTGTTTTGATGGATTCAAAGCTTTCTCCTTCCTTTGTCCATGAGAATGGCATGTTTTTCTTTAAAGCATGGTCATCGTGGGTTTAGCCAATGTCACGAATTGAGGGATGAATCTCCACACGAAATTTATGGTTCCCAGAAAACTCTGGAGGCCCTTCTTGTGACTTGGGAGAGATAAGGACATAATTGAATGAATCTTGGCTGGATCGATTGATAATCCTTCCACTGAAACAACATGCCCCAACAATTTTCCCTCGTGTACTGTGAAAATACATTTCTTGGGGTTAAGTGAAACCCCAAATTCCCTACACCTTTGGAAAACTTTCCTTAGATGCGTGATGTGATCTTCTCGCATGCTTAGAGTATACTGATTATATCATCAAGGTAAACTAAAATAATATCGTTGATTAGTCCCTTAAATGCCATGTCCATGGCTCTTTGAAAGTAGCCCTGGCATTGGATAATCCGAATGGCATTTTATCAGTAGGCATACGTGCCCCACTTGGTAGTGAAATCCGCTTTTGAATTGGTCGGATTCTTGACTAGGATTTGATTGTAACTCAATATCCATCGAGAAAAGAAAATCTTTGAGCTCCTACCACCGCTTAAAGGATCTGATCCATCGATGGAAGAGGATAATGGTCTTTTAATGATGCACGATTAAAATCCTCAAATCTACGCATAACCGAGATCTCTCCATTCTTCTTCCTCATAGGCACCAAATTGGCTACCCATGAAGAATGCTTGATGGGAAAAATTATACAGGCCTCGATGAGCTTGGTTAGCTCCTTTCTCATTAGTGGCTCAATTTTTGGATTAATTGGTCTCTATTTTTGATTTAATCTGCTTAGCATTAGGATCCAGCCTCGATGGTATGTTGTGCTAGACTGGATCAAAACCACGCATATATTTATAGCTCCATGCAAAGATGTCATGATACTCTTGACAAAGTTTGATGAAAGCTTCTTTCTCTTCAGAAGTACACACTTTTCCGATCTTAAGAAATTTTTCATTTGATACTTCAACTTCCTCAAAATATTCTTCTCTGACCACCATGTTAGGGCTTTGTCTTGTGGCTTGGTCATCTGAATTGAAAATGGATTCCAAAGTGACTAAACCTTTTGGTAACTTTTTGCTTTTCAATTGGATAATTTGCTCACCATATGAATCCTGCAACTTATCTTGATTCTTTGTAGCAAACTCCGCCTCTTCTTGTAGGAAGAGGACAATTTGTTTGTCACTATCAAACACTTGCCAACTACTCACATTATCAGGGACTGCTGGTCGAACCACCATTTTAACAAATTGCTGCCCTCCTTTCATGATATCAACTGGTATGTTGTATTGTGAACCAATTGTAGCAATCCTATCTGCATCTTGATTTTGACCTCTAAGAACTGCATGGATTCCAAAAGCTTTGAAATCTTCAATCAGGTCCCAGACTCGATTCTTATATGATCTTAAAAGATCATTTTTGGATGCACTACATGCCGAAACTTGATGAACAACTAACTCACTATCTCCAAAAATAGTCAGGGCCTTGATTCCCTTCCTTTGGGCTAGCTGAATTCCTTGCACAAGAGCCTCGTATTCAAGAACATTGTTAGTGCAACTGAATCAGCAATCGAAAGATGAGAAGTAATTATCTCCTCTGGAGAAATTAACATAACACCAAAGACCGGATCCATTCTTACTTCTTGAGCCATCAAGAACAATTGCCACACCCTTTAGAATCACTCCGCATTTTGACAAGTTGTGGTATGATCAGTATCTTCTTCATGGATACAAGAGTACCTAATCTGCTTTCTTCCAAAACCAAAGAAACCAAATTCTTCTTCTACCAATACATCAGCATAGGGATCGTACTGATGATCTCTACTTACTTCATCTAGCAAAGTATCAGGGACTTCCTCAACAAGGGTGGTTGGTTCATGATCGACATCTTCCTCTTCTGGATCGCCAATGGTGTAATTTCCATTTATGGGACTAGAAGTGTAGGGTTCTACATGATTATGGCAGATTGGTTCTGCCCTTATAGTTACTTTGGTTCCGTATCGAGTCCTAAGAATCATATGCGACCAATCAGCTGATAGGTAACCGCCCATCTTGGCAGTGAAATCCCGTGATAGGCAGATGGCAAAGAGGGGAGGGAGATCAATGACCGATATGTCTTGGGTGAATGAAAAACTTGGGCATGCATGAATGGTAAGTTGAAGTCCTTTGATAACCCCAATAGTCTTAACAATTGTGCCATCCAGTTGAACAACCCCTCTTGCAACTGGCGCATAGTGTATGCCTAGTACATTTGTAATTTGTTTCGGCATGACAGAGCTACTGGCACCATAATCGATCATGCAATTATGTACCAGGTGGTCGTTAATGATCAGGGAAATGTAGAATGGTGGTGGTTTGTTTGCCGTAGGAATGATTTTCCCTTCCGGTTGACACAAATTTGTAGCATTTGTCACTCCATGGCTTGGTGATCCGCTGGTTGTACTAAAACTGTTCAGAGCTTCTCGCAACAGGTTTCTTTGGGAAGGGATTGAGAGTGCGTCCCACATGGTAATGCTCAGATTGGTTTTCTTCATTTGTTCTACTATGCTGAAAGGAATTGCTCCAACTTTGATGACACTTTTTTGGGCATTGGGGTCCTCCTTTGGAAAATGTTTGTTGGGTACCGTGATGCCTGGAGAACCATCTTTCCCGTGGTGTGGCTAGCTGGTGTTTCTAGTGATTTCTTTCCCACATTTTTATCAACTGCCATTTGAAACCCAGGTTGAGAAGTGGACGCTAGATCAGCTTCAAGAGGTTGAGGCTCCATTGCTCTCTTTTTGGAACGAGTGTTTGCTGCCACTGATGAAGAATCTATATTCAATCCGTAAAAATCTTCTGCTTGCCAGTTTAGCAAAGCGGATTCTTCAGGTGCCTGCGGTTGATCTACTGCTTCTTACATAGATGAATTGTTTGTTAACTCTGAAGGGGTAGATACACTTTGAACCATAAGGGCCTAGCTAAGAACCCCATTGGGACAAATATTTTGATTGTGAGGTTGAGAGCAAGGATAACACCATTCGTAGTCTTGAACCAAATTATTTTGAACAGTACTATAGCTCTAGATGAGCCACTGCAAGAGGGTTCTCAAAGTTTAAGGGCTTGACATTTGTAACTTGACTTGTAGTTTGATTTCGAGGCTGATTGTTCCCTTGAAAAGGAGAACGGTTAGCTTGATATTGCTGATTTTGTGGCTGATACGGATGATTGTATTGAAATTGTTGCCTTTTGAGTGCAACGAGCTCATTTCCAAAATTTTACAGTAGCGACTTGACTTCAAATAGGTCATTTGAAGAGGCAGAGGAAGATTGAGATGGTTTCTTGGAGTCTACTGGAATAGGAGCAATGATAGGCTGATGATTCGTAAGATCTGGAGAAAAGGGCATTGGTGGTCGTGGAGCTATCTTTCCAGCCTGAATCAAAGAATTCTCTCGCACTTATGGCAACTTCGTAAGCATCGGCGGTGTAGTCCCTCCCATGGACTGGATCATAACTACTACATCACTATTCAAAGCTCGTAAATAGTACAAGAATGCATTATGTGCAGAAGGCTTTACAAGCGCTAGAATCCTATTCCAAGTCCTGTGGAATCGAAGTTGAAATCACTCATGTATTCTTGGGAAGCTCTCTTTATGGTAGTAAGTTGTTCCAAAAGTGATAGGTGATCACTTTTGTCTTCGAATTGTTTACATATCTTTTCTCCCAACTCGTCCCAAGTGGTTATAGTGCCAACACCTAACCCGTGAAACCATTGAAGTGCTTTTCCCTTAAAAGAGGTAGCAAGAAGTCTAACTGCAATGTTGTCTTTGGTGATATTATGTACTGCAGATGCTAGCTACATCAAAGATATGCTCCACTGGAGTAACGTGAGTTTCCCCATGTAGAAGGGTAAAATTTTGAGTGCCGCAATAGGTATCGGGTCACGTTGAGCCAACATAAGAGGACTGCTTGCATTGAAAGGGGGAAAAACTTGGTTCCTCGCCATAGCAATGAAAGGTTGATTGTTCCTGGGTGGAGGAAACCTTCCGTAAGGAGGATTTGAATGACCCCTACTAGGTAAATCTACAACTGGGGATGTGGAAATGCCTCTTCTTCTTCTCTTTGGAGGAGACAAGGAAAGTTTGATATGCTGATACTTTCCTTTCTTTGAAGAAGCTCTTGTCTGAATTCTTCGCATAAGTTACTGCACTGAGATTTGGAATCCAGAGATATAGAGTCGCCAGGTACTTTGACTTGTGTAAGTGAGAAGAGAAGTACCAACTCTCTGTCCCACCGGGTGTGCCAAAAACTGTTGTCGCCAAATCACTGCACCCTCCGAATGGCCAGGATGTGAATAGGATGTTCGGTGTGATTGGGACACATGGGATCACCTCTCAAGTTGTGGGACTTGGGCTCGAGGTGAACCTCCGAAGAAGGCCGGCTTCCTCTTCCTAAACTAAGTGTTGTACTACTCCTAGTGTAACAAAAATGATTATCTAGTCCTATGCTAACATTTTCATGGGGTTTTAGGGAAAGAGATTTACAGAAATGAAACTATACTAGGGATGGTGATGCACCAAATAAAGGGTGTTTCCAAACTCAGGAAGGGTTAATTTGAAGAGGGTGTGTGCACCACAGGTCAACTTCACCTACTGCAACTTAGAGAGGGTATAGGATACCACAAACTAAGAGACACGCGTTCCCTTTGTTAAAATTTATCAGACCGAGAAATATAATAGTTTCCCAATGAAGAAGGATGAACTCAAGAAGGGTGAACAGACACCACAACTCAACTGCATGCAATACTCCACCACTCGATAAGCACAGAACTCCAAGAACCTACAATAGAACTTAAACTTGCACAGTGTACCTGCAAGTATGAGAAAGGCACAAAGAAGCACAGAAGGATGAAAGGACCGAGATTAGTCACAAAACACACACTTTTATTGCTTCAATAACATGCACAATGCATCATACATTCAGAAGAGGCAATAGTTTCCATTACAGTCTTGAAGAGGAGGCTTGAAAGTTCTCTCAACACACAAGAACAACTTGCAGAAGAGAGAGGATTCTTGAAAAGTATACACTCGCCTGAGATATCTAACTGTCCAACTTGTCTGAACTGTTGGAACCCTTTGAAATGAGCTTCCAACTTACATTTATAGAAGAATATGTGAGAAAGAAGAGGAAAGGTCATAATTACATTCCTAAAATGAAGGCCCATGATGTATTTATTACAGTTAGTTGAACCACCTGAGAAGGTTCCATCATGGGTCATTAATTGCCTGATGACCTAGTCTTCTCAATTAATTAAAAGAATATTTAAATAATAATAATAAATATTATTATTAAAATATTTAAATAAAAATATTAATTTAATTAACATAATGTCGGGACCCCCATTGACCCATTTGACTTGAAGAGGAGGGGGTCCATGTGGATAGAATCTGCACATAGCCAAACTCGATGAGCTTTGAATCCTCTAACTTGGTGTTGCACTCGATTTTGAACCCCACACCAACTCTTTCCTTACCTTGGCAATCAAGCTCTTTTGCATTGAGTCCTTCGAATGGTGAGCTATCAAACTCGATTCTTATCGTTTTCCTTGGTTAACTCGAGGCCATTTATGCATTCCACGTTCAAACTTCATGAAACAACACCACGAGCTCCCTGCGAAGTCACCAAGCTCTTCATCCAGCAAACGATCTTACCTTTCCTGGGCTCAAACTCACTTGAATACCGAGCTTAACCCAACATTTCTTCCAAACGATGAGAAAATGCCATTACCAATAAAGACCTAATGCTGCCATGATGATGACCCAGGTTCATGCCCATAACATGTCGATAGACACCCTTAAGACTGATTTTTGGTCAAAGAGCCCTTCAAAAAATACATTGAACCACTGGGGCAACCAAGAGGACCTTGGAAAAATGTATAGGTAACAACCATATGAATTCTTCCTTAGTCGTGGATCAAAGCTAATAGAAATAAGCTAGATAAAATTAGCTTGAAACTGCAGTATAATCGTCCATTGTAAAAAAACATAGTTTCTCTGAACCTGGTAAAAGAATACTTTTATTGTCTGATTGGACGTACATAATGGAAGGGTATAAATATTGCCTACTGCCCACGAGTTTCTCAAAGAGACCATTTACAAGTGACAAGGATGTGGCATACAAAACGGCCGACTGTGTATTTCAGAGTTGACCTTCACATTCAATTCATTTCTAGGAGAAGAAGTGCTTTGAGCAATATGAATCGCTTTCATTCTCGCACCGTAATAAACCTTCATCTCCCCGATTCAGAAAATTTTATGAAGCCTTGAATAGCGTGACTCCAATCCATCGTACATGGCGGTGAATATTTGTTTCCCAACCGCCATTGCTGGAAGTGCTAAAAACAGATTCTACTATACTACAACATGTCAACCGCCCGCACAGTGCGTGGGAGTTTGCCTTGCTACCACCGAATGCTCAGAGCCCGAATGGGAGTTGGGAGAAGTATGCTAGCAAAGGTGAACTGATCAGGTCGACATCTGTTTGTTGCATTCGGTGAAACAGTATCAACGCTTCGTGAGGAAACCCGTGTCTTCTGTAAGCTACAATTATGGTATTCCATGAGAAGGCGTCTCTTTCTTGTGAAAGCATATTCTTGGAAATGCAGGTCTGCAATAGTTGAAGATATGTAGATGGGTTTACAGGGATGTTATGCATGGTAAGTAGAATGTGTGGAGCCTCCTTCACCTATCTCCATGTCATACTCAATTTTGGCTAGGCTAGACCACCACGTCCAATCCTATTAAACACTTCAACTGTCTCATTCCCACGTTCCCCGACTTACCTTCCGAGTGACTCGCACAAAGACTCGGATCCTATTTACATGGCCCATGCAGAAGTATCATGTTGGATAGCCATCGTAATATTTCCACGCTTGGCAGTTTGATCCGATTTCTCCCATTCATGGAAGTTTGATCATGGTTTACCAAACCAATATTTCCACTTTTGGCAAGTTTTTGCTCGAATCTCCCTACGCGGAGTGAACAGCTTGGAATGCCATTACCAATAAAGACCTCGGATACCATAGCTCTAATCCCCACATAACGGCTCAGCCACATTAATCCACGTGCCCTCGGCCTCACTTCGCCATCAAAAGCGTAACCTTGGAAATATAGTAAAATGTTTCCCATGCGTGGGATTACCTACGGCTTGCCATGATCGTGCTCCCGATTTTTTGGCAGTAGACTCAAACTTCTCCCACGCCCAGAATTTTTTCAATGGCTTGACATCACGTCATTTCCCTTGGCAATGCTCACCTTATTTTCCATGTCTGGGATTGGAGTGTGGGGTTTCGTTATCATTTGGCCATATTTCGTTTTGGACAGATGGCCACCGATTTCCACTTTTCCACCCAGCGTGAGGAGACATCATTTTCTCGGTGCAAACATTTCAGCTGTAGTTAGAAGGTGTGATAAATATGATAGAATCCTTTATGCCTTCCAACTTAGTGACTCGTTGAAGATGCTCATATAATTGCAAAGAAAAATATGCCTCATGAATATTCTGATATGAAACAGTTCCACCTCTATGAGATTCTCCTCTATGAGTTACATCGTAAAACCAGTAAGGTCTCGATAGAGAATCTTTGTAATAAATTTCCTCAGGTCTCCAGTAACACTCTCACTGTCACTTAATCGATTTTGATAAAAATATCTTGAAGGAAAATCCCGAATTTGAGGATGCATTCGATGCTGATCAGATAACAACATAGTTGGACAACTTGCTTTTGTTGGAAGTGCTCAAAAGAACTCTTACTATACTGCAACATCCTCTGCTTCGCTATGCACCGAATACTCGGCCGAGGAAGGTCTGAACACCATTATAATTCACAGCTCTTTTTAAAATGTCGGTTTGACTCAATTTTACATTGGTATTCTATGGTGCTTATACTATCTTCCTGGGTCGATAGAAGTCCTTCCATTATGTAATTACAAACCCGAGATTCAATGATGTTGAACCTCCCATATCTGCATAATTTCATATCATCTCGGTCAAACAAGATAATTCTCCCAAGTGGTTGGTCGAGCACTGTCTTAATGGATTAAACCTGGCATCATGTTGACTTTGACTCTCCCTGACTTGGCCTTCAGATATTTTTGCATCGATCTCCACCGAGATCCTTGTACAGTTCCTTTCATTCGTCAATTTTCAACGAGCTATATTTTGCATTAACAAGACCATCATCGAGCTCTTACAACTGAGAGTCTCTACCGAGATGATTTCTGAGATGACTATCAATTTGACACCGGATTCTCTATCAACTCGACCCTGAACTCTTCACTGAGTTGAGATCAACTGGGTGCCTTTCGATGCTAGGTGATCTCTTCATATGCAATTTAGGAATTATTTTTAATTATTGCATCTCGTTAATAACCGAAGGTGGGTTCCTGGGACTATTATTTCATTTTGAACGTGATAGGACCCCATTGTCCAATCTTTCCATGTGTGCAAAATTGGATAACAGCTTCCTATCTATAATTTGTTAAGTACCATTCGATCTAGGATGACTGCATTTTTCTAGAATCCGTTAAGTTCTATGATAAATATATGTATCATTTCCACTCACTCTTTTTAATTTCCTATCATAGATGATTTTTCCCACTTAACTCACATAAAAGAGCGACTTGGTGCCCACGCATGCCTCGGGTGAGCACCCGGTGCCCGTTGGGTGATAAATTTGACGCGCATAGGATTCCCTTGTTCTTTTATTGGTGTAAAAATGACTACATATTGGTTATGTTTATGGGACTCTTTTCAAATTTGTAGTGGGAAATGGCATACATCATGATCTATGCAATTAGTGATGACAGAACATCTAACTCTTGAAAGTGTTGAATCATGTTTCAAGAGCACGAAGGAAGATTTTTCTCATAGATTCAACACTAGGCCTAAGTTTGATGCATGTAGATGGGTATAAGAGAACCTCTACCATGAGTTGTATGAAACTTTCTTCTATTGCTTCCTAGTAGATTTGTATGAATGGCTCTCAACATATGCGTCCAAATCAATTTGGTATTATAAATCACGTGCATTAACCCAAGAACAAGATCGAGATTCGCAAGATGTAGATCGACACGGACTCATGTTGTGGATCATTGGTGGAAAGGAGTTGGCTAGCTACACTATGGAATATGATATTTCTACATATTCTTATTCAAAATTCGCTAAGTTTTCATTTCGTGGGAGACCGGAGGATCATTTCTATGTGTTATTCCTTTAGCGATGAAGATCTTGATCATTACCTTGAGTTTAGGGGAATTTTTGATGGCCGGCTAAACCTTTCTGAGTGCTAGGTGAGGAAGCTAGGGTGGAGGAAGATGGAAGACATTGCGACTGAGAAAGAAAGGGAGGAGAGATGACTTAAGTATAGTGAAGCGCGTGAAAGGGAGATTGCTAGACAATGTGAGGTTGTAAGTGTGATGGATCTATGGAGGCAGGGCGTGGTGGGAAGGAGTTCAGGTTCACCCAGAGGATGTGGAACGTAAGCATTCTATGCTACCCCATCTTAGAAAGTGTGGGAGAGAGAGATACCTTTGTCGTCCGATGAAATTTCATCACGCAGAGAGAGAAGAGTCATAGGTGCACATCTTAACCCACCTAGTGACCAAACCTTGGCACTTGGGTTTCTAGATCAAGGGAGAAGTATTGTTAACCCAGTTAGTATCGCTAGAGGTGACCAATCTACGCCCAGGAGATACAATTTCTCATTTGGGACTTGTTGGCAAGGAAATTTTTCAGGTAGACAAATTTGTGAATTCCTTGCTAACTCTTTGGGAATCTAAGTCCCTCTAGTTAACTCGTCTGCAATCATATATGCATGCGCGTGAAAAGGTGGATTTCTATGGCGGCCTTTCAACTAGGGATCTAATAGGGAACTCCACTGAACCTAATGCAAAGCTAGAAATCTCTTACTAGGGAATAATTTGTTTGAAGGTGGGAAAGGGAGTGAGAAATGAGATAGGAAACTAATGTTACAGTGTAGGAAATTAGATTCCTGCACACACTAGTCGAAACTTTAACACATACATTTATGAGAAGAAACAACCCCGCAAATGGCAATAAGACGAGATAAGATTGCGAACTCAAAGTTTCTAAAATATCCTCATTGAAGAGGATACAAAATCCTTCTTCTTGTATTGATGCTTAAACAAAAGTTGTACATAATGTGGGAATGGAAGAAATTTGAGAATGGAGGAAAGTAGAAGAAAATGGCTATCTCCTTTGCTTTCTCTAAGTACAATGCACTCATGAGTTTACAAGATCAATTGCCAACCCTGTACAATGGCGTGAAGAAGCCATTAAATATCTTACAAGAAATGGTTACAACTTCTTCTTTGTTAGCAAGAAATGGTTTACAATATTTTCAGTCATTCGCGTCCGTTCAGATTCTTGATTCATGAAGAAACGCCAATGGTGAAAAAACCAGACTTTTCATAATGCAACCATTACACTTATTTTGTAACTTTGAATTTGAACCATTCATCTTGCCTTTGAAACTTTAAACCAGAGCCGTCCACGTGGGAGAAATTTACTGGAGCGGGCATGGAGGATGCCTTTTGTATTTTGTGACTTTATAGAGATTTGGCATGTTTTTATGTTTTTGGTCCGCCCTTTTGCTTTTGATATAATCCTGACACGTGGCTTCACTTGAGTGGAGACAGAGTCATGGGTCACTTTTATAATTTTACCTTTTTTCAATGCGGGCTCAAAAACACAAATTGCTCCGCCGGCCCGCCTCCCCACTTTGACCTTCGATGCGGGCTTAATATTTGACTTTTTCCCTCATAGCATGATTAGGGCTGCGGGTCACTTTATGACTTTTATCCCTTTTTACAAAAAGGCTCAAAACCTCAAAGTTCTCCGCCAACCCGCTTCCCCACTTTGACTTTCCAACAAAGTGGGCCCAAGATTTGACTTTTTCCTTTGTGTTTGGCGGGTTTGCAAGTCACTTTTTAACTTTAAGCCCCTTTAATGAAAAAGGCTCAAATTCTCAAATCTCCCGACGCCCACTTCCCCGCTTTGAATCTTTTGATGCGGGCTCAACATTTGACTTTTTCCTTCATAGCATGATCGGGGCTACGGGTCATTTGATGAATTTTAGCCCTTTTTACATAAATGCTCAAAAAAAAAATTGCTCTGCTGGCCCACCTCCAATTAGATATGTCCACATACCCATGGATAATAGGGAAAAATTTGACGGGAATAAAGCGCCTATTATTCACGACTATGGAAAGATGCAAAGAAGAAGAAAACTCCACCATTTCCTGCCTGATTTTCAAATTTCTTTCACGAACCAAGGCATTGAAAACAATACAAGGTTTGAAAATCCATGGCCATAGAAAGATTGATAATTTCATTCAAATGAGGAAAATAATAGAATTTTCATGCGTCCAGACGGGGAAACGAAAAATTTATCAAACCACACAGACTGGAGAGTTTAATAAAACTTCAAAGCATGAATTTCTCTACCTTTTCAGACTTCTAAATTTACTTGAACACTTCTGGAGGGCGTGAGCTCAAAATTTTTGAACTTGAATTTAAAAATGAGGGGGGGATTTTGAGGGCGAAAACAGTTGGCTCTAGCTTGGGGACATGACATGGACTGAGCATAGTGAAGACATGACATGGGGATCCATAATATCAATCTATAGACCCTGTAATTTTTTTGACTAGTGCCTTATCCATAAGGCCTTACAGATTCATATACAACTTCGAGAAATAAATATCAGAAGAAGGAAACACACAAGCACACAAAGGGAAGGAAACACATGACACATAACCTGGAAGGGAAACACAATTAGCAATCACCTATGGTACAAGGCGGGTGACAAACCACTTTCACCGAAGATACAATTTCAATTATTTCCCACTCCAAGGAAATTCCAATGGCGTTCCATCAAAATATGAGAGAAGAAAAGTGTTCTCACCGTAAGCTTCACAAATCTGGAATGGGTCGAGCCATAATGAATCAAACTTTCCATGGCTGCCTTTTGGTTCTCTTCTCTTATCCCATAGCAAGATGAAGTCTCCAAATTTGAATTCTCTTACCTTGGCCTTCTTATCAAAAATATTCTTTAATTTCAAATGGTGCTCCTTAATGCAATCCACCACTTAGAGTCTATTTTCTTCCATCTTCTCAAGAAAGAGGATCCTCTTGTCAATGGAATCCTTGTACTAACCATCTTTTATTTCTTGTAGCAGCTTGAGAGCTAGCATCTCGATCATGAGAGGAGTCTCTACTTCGACTCCATACAACAGTTGGAATGGTGACATACCTATTTCCTTCTTGGGAGTGATCATATCTACCCACAATGCGTCATATAACCTTTTGTGCCAATTCCTTTGATTCTCGTTTACCCGACTTGCGGTCAATAATAACAATGTTCTTGTTACTTGATTCGGCCTGTCTATTTCCTTGTGGACAGTAGTCATAAGAATGAGAGAAATAGGTAGCATTATGTGCTACAATATTCTGTGGCACTCCAAAATGGACTATGATATTCTCCTTGATGAAGTTGCATACTTTTTCAGTGTTGGCTTGTTTGGTCGGAATGGCTTCCACCCATTTGGTGAAGTAGTCTATTGCTGTGAGTACATAGGTGTGCCCCATGCTTGAGTGAGGGTTCAGAACACCAATGAAGTCCAGCCCCCACTATTGAAATGGTTCTTCAATAACCATAGGCCTGAGTGGTAATGTAGCAAGTTGTGGTCTTCCAATGAATTGTTGGCATGCTTTGCATTTAGAAACCCAATCTTGAGTGTCTGCAAAGATGGTGGGCCAATAATACCTTCCTCAGAGGATCTTGTGTGCAGTGACCATTGCTGAAAAATGTCCAAAGCACATGCTTGGTCATGGTATGCTTAAAGAAACTTTTCTTTTTGCTCTTTATCTACACACCTGAGGAAATAACCATCCAAGCCTCTTTTGTAAAGCACATGATTCCATATTACAAATTTACCTGCCTTCATCTTGAGTGTTCTCCTTTGCTTGTAATCAAGATTGGGAGGGAATTATCCATAAGTCAAGTACGAGACAATACCAGCATATCACTCATCAGTAGTGGTGACAAAGAGAACCTGTGGGTTATCTTTTGAACAAGATGAGAAAGCATAGTTTTCTTCGCCATGTTGAACTTTGAGTGTTTCATCTTCAGAAATCAACTTGCACAAGCCATTTCCCCTTACCAGATTAGAGGGTCGAATCTCCAAGTCATATTCTTGAGTCTTTGCAATCTAATTTCCTCTTTTAGCTCTGGATCTTGCTATGTCAAGATGGACTTGATTGCACTACCAGGGACCATCACCACCGTATGGGAATTGAGGATGTAAAACCTGAAGTTTTTTACAGCCTTGACCACTGCATAGGCATGCTTCTCTAATTGGATATATTTTAGCTCATGCTTTTTCAAAGGACAACTCATGAAATAAATAGGTTCTTCCACGCCTTCATCATTTTTTTGAACGAGAATGACAGAGAGTGTATGTTCTGATGCATAACAATACATGATGAATTCTTTGTTAAAATCTGGAGATACAAGATTCGAGCCTTGGCAATGGATTTCTTGATCTCTTCGAATGCTTTGCCTTCCCTTCATTATTCCATTTGAATTTTTCTTGTGGTTTCATCATGGAAGTGATGTGCTTTGTCAACTCAAAGAAACTCAGGCACAAAATGATGAAGAAAGTTCACCTTTCCAAAGAATGAATGAAATCCTTTCTTTCTTGTGGGAAGGGCTAATGCTTGAATGGATCTAATCCTCTCAGGATCAATGTGTGCTCCATGTTTGTTCACAATGTGCCCCAATAACTTGCCTTTTGTGACTCCAAAAAAGATATTTTTGGATTTAGTGATATGCCATGTTTCCTACACCTTGCAAGTACCTATTCCAAGTGATAGATATGATCTCCCTGTTCTTTGAAAATACTTGTGAGATCATCAAGATAGATGCCGATGTAATGCTTCAAATATTTGAAGGCCAAATCCATTACCCTTTGGAATGTAGCTCCTGCATTGATTAGGCCAAAAGGCATTCTGATTGTAGGCAAAAGTGCCCCAAGGTGTTGTAAAGGTTGTCTTGGTGCGGTCCTCCTCTGCCACTTTGATTTGATTATATCCTAAGAATCCATCAAGTAATGAAAGAATTTCAGATCTAGTGACTTCTTGCAGGATATGGTCCATGATAGGAAGAGGATAATTTTCCTTTAGTGATGCCTAGTTCAGGTTGCAAAATCTACACATATCCTTATTTCACCATTCTTCTTCCACACTAGCACAATGTTAGCCACCCACGTTGAATGGTGGATGGGAAAGATGATCCTTGCATTAAGCATCTTCATTACCTCCTCCTTGATGGTATCAACAATCTTTGGGTTGTATAGCCTTTGTTTCTACCTAAAGGGCTTAACACCCTGCTTCAAAGGAATTGAGTGATGCATTTCCTTTGGCTAGAAGGATTTGAGTTCATCATAAGAGTAGGCCAAGACATCTAAGTATTTCTTGAGTAATGCAACAAACCTTCTTTTTCTTCAGGTGAGCAACATTTTCCAATATTGACCATCCTTGGCTCCTCCGGGTACCAATGTTTTCTTTATCAAAATCAATGACACCGAGAAGACTACTTTTCTTTCTCTTGAATGGATCTTTCATGTTTTTCAAAGAGGTCTTCTAAAGAGACTAGGCCTTTGGTAAATTTTTTTCCCTTTCAATTTGATTACTCCCTCATCATCAATCCCTTCAATTCCTTCTTTCTCTTCTTTGGGGATTGCTTCTCGGTGTGGATTTTCACCTCCTTCAAAGAAGAGATTATTGAAATTATCCCTTTTCTCTAAAAATGCTAGAATTTTCTTATCATCATTGAAGACTTGCCAATGATTTGCATTGTCTAGTAAACTAGGCTTGAATACCATTTTAATGGTCACTTTGTCTTTACCAAAAGAAGAAGGGTGAGGTGTCACTATGGAATCGACACTTTGCAAGAGAATCAACCTTTTCATTTTGTTCCCTTAGAATAGCTTCAATGGAAAATGCATCAAAAGATTCAATGCAATCCCACACTTTGTTTCTGTAATGCCGAAGTCTTGGATTCTTCACCTGATATTGTTGGTGGACCTACTTTACTACAACCTCTGCATCACCTCGGCATCTCAATTTCTTGATTCCCATGTCCTTTGTTGCACTCATGCCTAAGAGTAGTGCTTCATACTCTGTAGTGTTATTTGTATTATCAAATTGCAGCTTGTAGGAAAATGGGTATAACTCATTGGAAGGAGAGTACAATACTACACCAACTCCCGAGATCACCCTAGAATGACCACAATCAAATTCCATTGTCCAAATTTTATCTTCCTCTTCCTCCATGAGAAGTGGCAAGTTCTCCTCTTTTCTTGATGTGAGGAAGTAGTTTCCTAGCCCACAATCTTGAAAGAGAATGTTTGCTTTCGGATCATCAGACCTTCGTACTGTGAACTTCATCTTTCTTACTAGTAGCAACTTCTTCATCTCACCTTTTATTGGGATAGTTGTAGATGACCAATCCATTTTTATCTCTCCACCTAGGTCTCTGCAGAAACTCCTACTCAATAGCATACCAAAGGATGTTGGGATGTCTGCTACTAGTATGGTTAGGAGCACCTTCTTGTCTGGAAAATCAGCTAGTGCTACCTGTGCATCTTTGATTCTTCCTACCAATGGAACTTGTTTAGATTCCATTGAGTAGCAAGGTGCCATTTACCGGGTCAAGGTGAGGCCTAGAGCATTTGCAACTTTGGCTGACATCACATTGTCTGAGGCTTTGGAATCTATGATACAATTATTTAGTTGGAAGCCTTTAATGAGGAGTGACATGTAGAAAGGTTCAACCCTGTTGGTTTTGGAGGCACTGAGGGCTAGCATGTTTTGGGAAGGTGGTGTGGATGGTGTGGGTAGTAAGCCTTTAGAATTAGGACTCGAGGATACAGGGTTACCACCACGAATTGTATTAATGAACCATCAAACTGGGTAGGGTGTGTTTGTAGGTATTCTATTTTTGAGAGCTGGAATTTGGTTTTGCTTGCATGTTCCACAAATTCAAATGGGGTTATGGTGAGTGAGGAAGAGGTTTTGGAAATGGAGGAAGATTTAAATGGTAGAGGCTTTATTACTTTTGGTGTTGAATTCTTCTTATGGGGTGTAGAAATTTGCTTGGAAAGGGGTGAGGGTGTAGCTTTTGATTGAACCTTAGATGTTTTTGTAGGGACAACATTTAAAGGAGAATTGTTCTTAACAAATTTTGAGCTGGGAGAAGAATTAGATGACTTACTTGGCATAGTAGCATGATCCCTGAAAACCAGTGAGTCTGGTTTTTCTTTAGCCGACTCCATAGAAGGTGGTAATGGTGATCCTCTACTGATGATTTTATTTTGTGTGACCTCTGGGGAGAATCTTCTTTATTCTTCTTATCCTTTACCACAACCATTGAGGATGAAGCACCTTTCTTGGATTGTGCATGAGTGAAAACAACACATGAGAAACTTGGAGCTTCTTCATCATCAACGTACTCAATTAGGCCATTGTGCATATCAACTTCCTTGACCTCAAGATATTTTTCATAGTCTTCCATATTTTCTTCTTCAATTTCATCAATTTCTACTTCCTCCTCTAGCTCTTTGGTGTCATAGATGGCATTGACTAGTGGTGCTTCAAGAGCAAGCCAACGAGGAGGTGGAGCAATCCTTGGCCTATTTGGAGGGTTTGGTTTCCTTGAAGCATTACGTATTGTGATCTGAGATAGCTTCTTCTTCAAGGAAACCAAGTCATTTGCCATTTTTTGGAACATCGGATCTGTGGTGATAGAGTTTGAATTATGACCCTTTTTCTTTCTATTAGGGCCTTTCACCTTTCCAAAAAGATTAGATCATCATCGGTTTCTATTGCATAGTCCTTAGCTTCCCTTAATGTTCTTGGTTGGGATCTTCTAAGGAAGAAACCTACTTTTGATGGAAAAGCACTGATGAAAAACCTCTTCAAATTATTTTCAGGAGGCACCACATCTTCAGGGATCCTTCTTATCACTCTATCATATCTTGTCTATGAAGTCCCTCATTGACTCGGAGGTTTCTTTCTTCATTTATACTAATTGGACCAAAAGATCATGACAATATTCTATGTTGTTGAACCTGTGTTCGAATGCACTTCTTATATCCTCCCAACAAGTGACGGACCTCGGGGTAGCATGTATAACCATTTGACAACTTTCTCTTAAAGTGACTCCACAAAGATTCAGATTGACACATCTTCATCCTCAACACCCAACACACCGCAAGCAGTGATAAATGATGCTACATGCTCTTCAGGGAGTTGAGAACCATCCCCTCTGAATTTTGGGAAGTTTTTTCTCAATCCTCTTGGTAGTGATGGAGTGGTTAAGCAAGAGCCGGTGTACAATTTTTTTCCTCCCCATGGTATATTAGGCCTACGGGACTCACGATCAAATTCATGCTCATGATCCCCATTCTATTTTTGTTTCTAGCTTCCAAACTTGCTAAGGTTGTGGCTTTTACTTTTACTCTTTGTCTACCCAGTTGAAGTCTCTCGATGTCTTCGATGATTTTAGCTCTTATTTCCTCTTCCGCTCTTTTTTATTCTTCGATCTCTACGTTGGTGAAATATTCAAGGTTCTCGTTGATGTATGGGAATTCACCGTTCAAAGGATTGGAAACACTCGGGTTCCCAACGTGATCAAGGTTACTTGAAAAGGAAACCTCTGGATTCTTAGTAGCTCTTGTCTCCTTTTGTTAGGAAATAAGAGATAAAATATGCGAGAATAATCCCTTACATAATCGCAACAAGAGAAACTAATATGCGAGAAAATATTACGATCTCAAATAAAAGTGCGAGAATAAATAACACAACACGAGAGAGACAATATTTAACGTGGTTCACCCAATATGGGCTATGTCCACCAAGAATCACTTGCTCATATTTTATTACAAGCCTCCAATATCTCAATACAATACCCAGAGATCCGTTTAGAGCTATGCTCAACAAACTCTAAATTCACACTGAATTCAAAGCACATCTCCAATACATTTGCTTGTGTATCTATCATATGCATAAGACCATATAAATAGACAATTTCTTAAGTATTTTGATACAAAACCGTGGGTATCAAAACCATGGGCAAAAATCAGGGTATCAAAACCATGGGTATAAAAACCATGGGAAAAAAACCGTGGATATCAAAACAATGGGTACTTGAAAAACCATGGGCCCAAAATAGCCCATAACAATTGCTTACCCATTACCCATGGGTTAATAAACCACCCATGAAAATTTGCTTTGGGGCTTCACCCCCGAATCCCCCTGACCTACTCACCGGTGAATGGGACCGCCGTAAAAATACCCAAGTGTAACACATAGAAGGTGTACCACACTCTAACATGAAAATAGGCTCCACAAACATAACAATCTCCCCCTTGGAGACTAATTTCCACTGAGAAAGCTTCTCAACCCTTCACTGTCATCCGCGAAGGCCAACCAAAGCTGAACATAGCTTTAGTTTATCCCTTGTGACCACCTTGGTCATTATGTCTCTGACAGATTAAGTGGTATGAATCTTCACCAAATTCAACTTATCTTCCTCCAAAGTTGTCTTGATGAAGTGATATCTCAACTGTATATGCTTCGTCCTGGAGTGGAAAGCAGAGTTCTTAGCTAGGTGTATAACACTTTGACTATCACTATGTAACTTACATTCCTCCTGCTTATACCCCAACTCCTTAAGTAATTGTTGTAACCAAATCATCTCTTTGCTTGCCTCTGTGGCGAACATACTCACCTCCGTGGTTGATAAAGCCACCGGCTTCCGTAGTCGTGAAATCTAGCTCACTGTTGTCCCACCTATAGTATAAATATAACCTGTCATGCTCCTCCTACTGTCTACATCTCCAGCCATGTCTGAATCTACATAACCACGTAAAGTGGTGTCTAATCCACTGTAGCATAAAACCGTCCCCATGGTCCTCTCAAATCATGAAGGATCCATGTTACTTGCTTGCCAATGCTCTTTACCCGGATCACTCATAAATCTACTCACAGCTCCCCCTTGCCATGGGCAATATCAGGCCTAGTGCACACCATATCATACATCAAACTACCAACCGCTGATGAGTAAGGTACCTTGGACATCTGGTTTCTTTCCTGCTCTGTCTTGGGACACTGCTCCTTTGATAACTTAAAATGGTCTGCCAAAGGAGTCCCAACTGGTTTAGCATCCTGCATGTTAAACCTATCCAATACCTTCTTAATGTACTCTTCCTGAGATAAAGTCAGCTTCCATTCCTTCCTATCCCGAGTTATCCTCATACCAAGGATTTGTCTGGCTACCCCCAAATCCTTCATATCAAAGGATTCACTTAGCTGTTTCTTGAGTACTTTTATTTCCTGCATGTTTTTACCTGCAACCAACATGTCATCAACATACAAACACATGATAATATAACTTCCATCCTCAAATTTCTTTGTATACACACAATGGTCAGAATGACATCTAATATAACCTTGCTCCATCATGAAGCTATCAAACTTCTTATACCATTGACGTGGAGCTTGTTTCAAGCCATACAATCTCTTCTTCAATTTGCACACCATCTCCTCTTTACCTTTGACTTCATATCCTTCAGCTGCTACATATATAGCTCCTCCTCCAAATCACCATGGAGATATGCGGTCTTTACATCTAATTTTTCTAAGTGCAAGTCTTCTCATTTTGCCACTATTCCAAGAACAATTCGATAGAAGTCATTTTTACTACAAGAGAAAAAATCTCATCAAAATCTTTACCTTGTTTCTATGCAAACCCCTTGACCACCAACCAGCCTTATATCTTTTCTTTCCTCCTTCTTCATCTTTAACTCTGTACACCCACTTGTTCTGCAATGCTCTTTTTCCTTCCGGTAGCTTCACCAAATCCCAAGTCTGGTTTTCCATGAGAGACTTAGGCTCCTCATCCATGGCTTGCTCCCACTTCTTCCTAGCATCTACCTGCATTGCTTCATCAAATCTCTCTAGCTCTCCACTATCAGTGAGTAATAAATAATAAAGAGAAGGAGAAAAATGTTCAGGTTCTCTTCTTACCCTAGAAGACCTCCTTAATATAGGAGTTTGGGGTTCTGTTGAGGGGGTTCTGAACCGATTCATGTGTCACTTTCCCATCCTAAGATCCTCTACCTCCCATATTCTTTCTTGGATTCTTCCCTATTTTCTTTGCAATCACTACTTATACATGACTTTCTCATTAAAGACCACATCCCTAGATCGAATGATTTTTTTTTCCTTAATACTCCAACATTTATATCCAAATTCATCACCACCATAACCAATGAAAGTATATTTTTCTGATTTAGCCTCTAGCTTGGTCCTATCATCCTTGTCTATATGAACAAACACCTCACATCCAAAGACTCTAAGAAATGAATAATCAACTTTCTTACCATACCAAGCCTCCTCAGGTATGCCTCCATCCAAGGCACTTGAGGGTCCTCTATTTATCAAGTACACAAATTTGTGCTCACCGCTTCTACCCAAAAAGAAAGAGGCAGTCCTACATGTATCCTCATGCTCCTAGCACATTCCATTATTGTTTTGTTCATCCTTTCTGATACCCCATTATGTTGTGGAGTTCCTGGAACCATATTTTACCTATGGATTCCATTCTTAGAATAATAATCATCAAATTCATTGTTGCAATACTCCCCTCCATTATCTGACTTGAGACATTTTAACTTAAGACATGTTTCATTCTCTACCAAGGCTTTCCATTTAACAAAAGTATCAAATACATCATATTTGTTTCTAATACAATAAACCCAAACTTTCCTTATTGCATCATCAATAAAAGTAACATAATAACTTGAACCCCCAAGAGATGATACCTGAGCTGGCCATCACACATCAGAATGTACCAGCTCTAACTTACTCTCTTTCTTCATAGGTCTAACCTTGAGAAACCTTACTCGCTTTTGTTTCCCATATATGTAGTTCTCACATAAATCTAAACCTATTTTTGTATATCCAGGAAAATTCTTCTTTATGATGTCCATGCCCTTATGGCTCATGTGACCAAGTCTATAGTGCCATAATGTTGTATCTGCATCTGAAGCCACAAGATTACAATCATTAGTACTATCAATGGTTAAATACAAGGTTCCAACCTTCTTACCTCTTGCCACCACAAGAGCACCCTTGGTGACCTTCCAAGAGTCAGTTGTAAATATCACAGTACAACCATCACTTCCCAATTTCCCCACCGATATCAAATTTCTCCTAATGTAGGCACATGTCTGACATCCTTCAATAGCCATGTATTCCCATTCTACATCTTAACCTGAATAGAACCTTTTCCAACTATCTGCAAGGCTCATCATCACCAAGAAAAACATGCCCAAAATCCCCTTGAACACAATTAACAAAATAATGCCTATGTGGAATAGCATGAAAAGAAGCCCCTAAAGATTCATTAATATTATGCAAGGAAAGAATCAAAGCATCTGGCATACATTACCCGATGCCACATTTTCCTCCTTGTTTTCTTCATGTTGTTTCTTCTTATCCCGAAGCTCCCAACAGTCTTTCTTTGCATGCCCAGACTTTCCACAGTGCCAACATACTATCTTGCTTTTGGATTTTGACCTTGCCTGATCCTTTGATTTTCCATGGTTTCCTCTATTCTTCTGTCTCCCTCTAGTTTCCACTGTCAAAGCATTCCCTGAAGTAGAAGATTCACCAGCTTTTTCTTCACATTTCCTCACTTAGAATCATCCCTACAACATCCTCAAACTTCAACTTTGAGTTAGCTGGAACCGAGTTGCTTACCACCATTACTAGGCTATTCCAACTTTCAAGTAAAGAGCACAAAATTAATAAAGCCCTAACTTCTTCATCAAATTCTATTGTAACCGAAGCTAGCATATTCACAACCGTATTGAAATCATTTAAATGATCTGCTACTGAACTATTCTCATACATCTTCATATTAAACAAATTTTTCATTAAAAATATCTTATTAGAGGTAGAGGGTATTTACAACTTCCCTAATGCATCCATCAATTCTTTTGTAGTCTTTTCCTTTGAAACATTAAATAATACCAAAGATGCAAGACACAGCCGGATCGTTCCAAGTGCCTTCCGATCCAACAAATCCCATTCTCGCATCTATCATACTCAAGGGTTTGTTCACCTTCTTAGATAGCGAGTATAAAGATCCTTCTGATAAAGGTAATATTCCATCTGCATCTTCCAAAGACTCGAAAGTCTACCCATTAAATTTATCAACCCTAGATCTTCCATCATCTGCCATAGCTCCCACTCAAGCTAAAAAAATTTCCTGCGATTCAACACTTCAGCAAACCAAACCAGGCTTTGATACCAATTGTTAGGAAATAAGAGATAAAATATGTGGAATAATCCCTTACAGAATCGCAATAGTAGAAACTAATATGCGAAAATATTACGAGATCTCAAATAAAAGTGCAGAATAAATAACACAACACAGAGAGACAATATTTAACGTGGTTCACCCAATATGGGCTACGTCCACCAAGAATCACTTGCTCAGATTTTATTACAAGCCTCCACTCTCTCAATACAATACCCAGATCCATTTAGAGCTATGCTCAAAAAAACTCTCTGAAATTCACACCCGAATTCAAAGCACATCTACAATACATTTGCTTGTCTATCTATCATAAGCATAAGACCATATAAATAGACAATTGCTTAAGCAGTTTGATACAAAACCGTGGGTATCAAAACCATGGACAAAAAACCGTGGGTATCAAAACCATGGGCAAAAACAAGTGGGTATCAAAACCATGGGCAAAAAACCGTGGGTATCAAAACAATGGGCACCGAAAAACCATGGGCCCAAAAATAGCTCATAACGGGACCACTGTAAAAATACTCGAGTGTAACACATAGAAGGTGTACCACACTCTAACATGAAAATAGGCTCCACAAACATAACACCTTTGAAGTTCCTTAAAAATGGGATCAATTTGTCCTCCTTGTCTTAGTTGTCGGTGTATCTTCTATCCGTCACTTGAAAATATAGGATCTTCTTTACGGTGCTGGAATTTGTCTTTTCCTCTCCAATTCAGCGGTGTGTTCTTCTTCAAGGTCGACAATTCTCATGGCAATGAAGCGTTGATTGCACTTTGTCTGTTATGCCGATAGCTTCCTCAAATCAAGTAACGTCTTCTTGGATGTGGAAGAGCAATTCAGGTCTTTCAACGGAGGGTTTCTGGACTAGCCATGATTCAAATCCATGTGGCTCATATAGCCATTCAAATTCCGAATTTTTTTCTTTTTTGAATTTTGAATTTTCTGACCTTGTGGTCGCATTCAGTGTGCGAATCTTCTTCAATCGACCCACGGTTGATGCCAAAACTTTTGGCAAGGAAATTTTTAGGTGGAAAATTTTGATAATTTCTTGCCAATGCTATGGGAATCTAAGTCCCTCTACTTAACCGATGTAGCTGCAATATATGCATACATGTGAAAAGGTGGATTTCTGTGGTGGCCTTTCGACTAGGGATCCAACAGGGCACTCCACTGACCCTACGGAAAAGCTAGCAATCTCTTGCTAGGGAATAATTTGTCTGAAGGTGGGAAAGGGAGTGAGAAATGAGATAGGGAAACTAATGTTGCAGGTAGGAAATCAGATTCCTGCACACATTAGTTAGAAACTTTAACACATGCATTTATGAGAAGAAACAACCCTGCAAATGGCAACAAGACGAGATAAGATTGCGAACTCAAAGTTTCTAAAATATCCTCATCAAAGAGGCTACAAAATCCTTCTTCTTGTATTGATGCTTAAATAGAAGTTGTACATAATGTGGGAATGGAAGAAATTTGAGAATGGAGGAAAGTAGAAGAAAATGGCTATCTCCTTTTCTTTCTCTAAGTACAATGCACTCGTGAGTTTACAAGATCAATTGCCAACCCTATACAATGGCATGAAGAAGCCATTAAATATCTTTCAAGAAATGGTTACAACTTCTTCTTTGTTAGCAAGAAATGGTTTACAATCTTTTCAGTCATTCGTGTCCGTTCAGATTCTTGATTCACAAAGAAACGCCAATGGCAAAAAAACCAAACTTTTTTATAATGCATCCGTTAAACTTGTTTTATAACTTTGAATTTGAACCATTCATCTTGCCTTTGAAACTTTAAACCAGAGTCGTCCACATGGGAGAAATTTACTGGAGCGGGCGTGGAGGATGCCTTTTGCATTTTGTGACTTTATAGAGATTTGGCATTTTTTTACGTTTTGGTGCACCCTTCCACTTTTGATATAAGCTTGACATGTGGCTACACTTGAGTGGAGATAGAGTCATGGGTCACTTTCATAATTTTACCTTTTTTCAATGCGGGCTCAAAAACACAAATTGTTCCGCTGGCCCGCCTCCCTACTTTAACCTTCGATGCGGGCTTAATATTTGAATTTTTACCTCATAGCATGATCGGGCTGTGGGTCACTTTATGAATTTTATCCTTTTTATAAAAAGGCTCAAAACCTCAAAGTTCTCCACCGACCCGCTTCCTGCTTTGACTTTCCAATGGGGCCCAAGATTTGACTTTTTCCTTTGTGTTTGGTGGGGTTGCGGGTCACTTTTTAAATTTAAGCCCCTTTAATGAAAAAGGCTCAAATTCTCAAATCTCCCCAATGACCCACTTCCCGATTTGACTCTTTTGATGCAGGCTCAACATTTGACTTTTTCCTTCATAACATGATCGGGGTTATGGGTCACTTTATGACTTTTAGCCCTTTTTACATAAAGGCTCAAAAACACAAATTGCTCTACCGGCCCGCCTCCAATTAGATATGTCCATGTACCTATGGATAATGGGGCCAAAATTTGATGGGGAAGAAAATACCCATCATTCATGACTATGGAAAAATGCAGAGAAGAAGAAAACTCCACCATTTCGCACCCGATTTTCAAATTTCTTTCGTGAACCAAGGGATTGAAAACAATACAAGGTTCAACAATCCATGGCCATAGAAAGATTGACAATTTCATTCAAATGAGGAAAACAATAGAATTTTCATGCGTCCAGATGGGGAAATAGAAAATTTATCAAACCACGCAGACTGGAGAGTTTAAACAACTTCAAAGCATGAATTTCTCTATCTTTTCAGACTTCCAACTTTACTTGAAACCTTTTGAGGGGGGATTTTGAGGGCGACAATAGGAATTATTTAGCTACACACTCTATTCCAGTGTTTGGAGGAATTTTTGGACAAGGTGCAAATACACAAGGTTTGGGCAATGCATTGGGAAGTGGCGCGGGCATACATTTGGCGGTGGAACAATCTCAAAGACTAGTGGTGCGTAGTTCGGTGGGACATTGGGGACATTAGGCATGACCATTTTAGGCCAATTGTTAGCCGCGAAGCATCTCAAGGTGGAACCCCGGTGGATCTGGGGCACAAAACCGGGTGGATCCGGTGGTGGAGGAAACACCGGAGGGAACCAAGGATCTGGATTAGGAGGACAAGGGCCTCAACCCCCTCCTCAGGTATTTTTTGAAATGTCTTTACACTTTCCAGATTACAGAGGTATAGAAGATGTTGCAGAGCATGTGCATAAATGTGAGTTGTTATGGCACACAAAGGGGATCACTACCTTGGAGTGGAAGGAAAGCTAGCAAACGATGTCGATGGGCGCAGTACATATAGTAGGTACCAAAATATGACCCTGATTAGACGGTGGTGGATTATATTGCATTAAAAATGCCTTCTTGGTAGAATTCCACATCCTTGAGTTTGAGCAGAAGAGCATCAATGCTCTAAATTAAATCCAGTAAGGGAATGGCAGAGAGTGTGTGGGAGTATGATGCACGGTTCAAAACTCTCTTGTTAAAATTGTCATATGACATTCACCCTTCAAAATGTTCTCAATGGTTTGTTGAAGGGTTGATAACACCATTTAGAAGAGAATTATCTCATAAGACTTTCACAGACCCACACGAGGTGCTAGAAGTCGCTCTGCTACCGAAGCTATTGGAAGTGTTGATATTGGTGTTAGCCTATTTTTGGAAGCTCAAATTGTTGCTATATAAATGCTAAGCAGTTGGAGAATTTTTCTGTGAACTCAGCCCATGAGACTTGTAGTGGTATGTGGTGTACAAATTGTGAAGTGGAGGGGCATGTAAAGGATAGCTGCCCTCGGAAGTTGGTATGTATCATAGCTGCAGATTGTGAAATTTGTCATGGGGACCATGATGCAAGTAGGTGCCCTCTACTATAGTGCGCAATCTATAAGAATGTGTCTTGCTATTGCAATATTTATACATCTACATCACATGACACCAAAGACTGTAGGATGATTGATCAGATTCATGATGCTATTGATCTTGGTGTGCGCCAAACTAGTCTTGCAAGCAGTTCTAAGGGTGATGACCGTTGTTATGAGGAGCGCATATATGGAGACGCGAGTGGAAGGAGTTTTCACGGAGGATTCCATGGTCATGGTAACCATGGAGGAAGAAGTGAGTTCCCGCATGGAACTTGTTTTAGTGAGGGTCTATAGAACACTACAAACATGAGTGCCTAGAGCTATTGCAGTGCTCATGGTGTGGGAAGAAGCACAAGTATGAGGAGTTCCCTGAGTTGTTTGAGCACATGAGTCAGTAGCAACGGAAAGATAGGGGCACTGCAATGGTGAGCATAAAGAAGGCTGACACACAATGGATGCCATGGGTAATGTGTGAGTCAAGGTTGGAACCTGTTCTGGTAACAACACGAGTAGAAGTGGCACACACCAAGGAAATACCAAAGCAGAGGACCCTGGTTTCAAGAGAAGAAGTGGTACATGGGAAGTACCCAAACCCTTCTCATCAGAAGGAGGTATATCAAGAAACCATGGATGTCATTCAAATTTTACAAGGAGAAATCCAATGTCTAAAAGAGCAGTCCAGGGAGGAGCAAAGGAGGAATGTCGAGGCCCCAAAAGATGACCTGGATGAGGTCAAGAAGTATGTAAAATGCTAAGGCAAGATAATATTATTCCCTTTCTAGGAGCATGGTTGTGGGAGAAGGTACCACGTGCTAGAGCAGAGCGCGAGAGGTAGGTCTTACATGTAAACCTTCCCCCTCACAACCTTGACTATGATAAGGAGATCACCTTAAATGCAGTCGTTGATGGGTGGCTTCTTAGTAATATCCTCATTGACACATGAGTGGAGGTCAATGTTCTCACCTTGGATGCATGGCATCAAATGGGAAGACCTGCATTATAGCCATCTTTGAATGTGTTGTATATGGCAAACAAGATGAAGGAAATGCCCATCGGTGTCTTAAAAGATGTGGCTATCACCATTCAAGGGGCCAAGTTTACTGGGGACTTTGAGGTCTTAGCGCTTGTCGAGGCATACAACTTTCCAAAGATTGCTTGGTCGTCCCTCCTGCTACCAAAATAATTCGACTGTGGTTCAATAAGGGATACATCAGCTTTGAAAATAAGGAGGAATGGGTCATTATACCCCTAGCTGATGGGAAATCAACACCCTATACCGAACCCTTGGGAGAAGAAGTTCCTTGATAGAATATATGTGCACTCAATTAGGGATCCTAAGATAATTCATCCCACAGAGGGAGTTATCCAATTTGAGGATGCTCAATCCATAAGTGACACTACTAGTATAACATGCAATAATTGGGCACATGGGACCTATGAGTTGATCGACAAAGATTTAAGAGGATCAGTAACCAAGGTAACAAAGGTGTGTGCAGTCGGCACCTAGGAGGAAGAAAACTACTAGGTTACTCAAGGTAGGGCTAATCTAGAATATTTTAGGAGAGAAATGGAGGCCCATTGGAGAAATGAGAAGGAAAGGAGGAAAATGTTTAACTACAACCTACTTGGAACTATTGTGCACTTTGGTGGGAAACACATTGGGAGAACCTCTTGGAATGGTGCGAGGTGAGAATTACATTATCTCGTAAGGTTTTACAAGAGCAACATGCCCATAGCTATAAAAGACTACCATGGTAAAGAGACTACTTCCTTCCATATCCAAGCATGTGAGACATCCTAGATGGGAAGCGCAGAAGCATTACCACCTTCATTATGGGGTCACAAGTTAGACTCTACCTTGCAAGGTTGTGCACACGTGTGGTGTATCCACTCGGAGATGCGTCGTCAAATTGGTAATTGGCAAGAATTGACAGCTGATCTCATTCAAGTATTTGAGTATCAAAGTGCAAAGCCATCAGTGGATAAGGCATTGTAAGTTGTCAAGCACCTTACAATAGGAGATAGTGCTATGGCGGAGGACAGAATACAAGAATTGTTAGGTGAACCTGGCCTGGAGGCACGCTTTGAGGAAGAAGAAACAGAAGAGATACAACTTGAGTGCACGTGTATGGAAAAATAAAAAGGGAAGATGGTGTATGTTATTGATGGGGAAGAGGTAGAAAGCTTGGATGTTAACCATTCTGTAGGGATGTGCAAAGTCATAGATAGTGTTGATGAATGGGTGTATGCCTACCATGAACCTTTAAAGACAAAAAGGTTAACATCTCTTATAATTGGTTCAGATTTAATTGCAGAGACAATAAAATAAAACACAATAAAACTCAATTGTTACATAATTCAATCAGATAATTTATTCATTGATAGAGAGTTACATATATAGATCAATTAACCCCTATAATGGTGGAGTCAAACATGATCTTCAATCCCTACAATCTCTCAAACTTATCCCTAAGATATCTCTAGCTAATCTCTAGGATATCTCTCACACTAAAATAGCTACGTGAGTTGTTCTCACAACTCACCAATAATAAAACTATTACAACTATATTATTAATATGAGTTCTATAAACTCATTATTAATAATATTACAATTTATTTAATAATGTTACATAATATTTTAGTAACAACATCGGTGTAGAAGCAAAACTCGAGGTTATCATTGGATACTATTGGTCAAAGAAAGAAGTCTCTAAAATCATTGATCTGTTATGCGAATTCCAATATTTGTTCCCACGCAGGTACCATGAGCTTAAAGGTGTCCACCATTCCTTGGGGGAGATGAGGATAAAGTTGAAGGAAGGTGCACGCCCAATCAGGAAGAGACCATACCAAATGAATCCCAATTTGCGCATAAAGGTCAAGGAGGAAATAGACAAAATGATAGCATCATGTATCATTGAGGTTGTGGAAGAGTCGAAATGGATAATTCCAATGGTGATTAGTATCAAGAAGGATGAGAGGATAAGGATCTATGTTGATTACAAGGACCTGAATGCAATATGTGTCATTGATCCTTTCCCAACCCCATTTACTGAAGAAATATTAGAGGGAGTGGCAGGACGCGAGGTCTACTCTTTCATAGATGGATTCTTGGGCTATCACCAAGTAAGGATTGCAAAGGAGGACCAGAGGAAGACAACTTTCACCATTGAGTGGGGAATTTTTTCCTATACGTTCATGCCTTTTGGGTTGAATAATGCGTCATTGTGATCTCACGCATTGTGGTGTAAGATTTTAGGACTTCATCCATAAATTTCTTCAAGTTTACCTAGATGATTAGATAGTATATGGGTTAGTGAAGGACCATTGTGACAACTTAAGGTTGATGTTTGAAAGGTGTCAACAATTGAGGATATCCCTCAACATTAAGAAGTGTGTCTTTGCTACCCCATTTGGAACCTTGTTGGGACATATCATATGTAAAGAAGGCTTGTTAGTAGATCCTGCCAAGGTTATAGTAATTATGGGATTGGGGGAGCCTACTAGTCAAATCACAAAGTGCATGGATTCCTTGGACACACGGGTTACTACAGGAAGTTCATCAAGGGATACGCCAAGATTGTCGCACCTTTAGAAGAGTTACTTAGACACAAGAGTGCCTTCCTTTGGGGAGAGGCGCAATAGAAGGCATTTGACACTTTAAAGGATAGGCTTGTCACTTGCACCCATACTACGATTCCCCTCTTAGGATAATCCCTTCCATGTTCATGTGGATGCCTCAGAACCACCATTGGAGCAATACTTGCACAACCTAGTGAAGGGATTGTTGATCATCCTTTGTGCTTTGCAAGTAGGAAGTTGACACCACAGAGCATAATTATACTACAACTGAGCGTGAGGCATTGTCAATGATCTATGTGCTTCACAAGTTTAGATAGTATCTAGCTGATAACCCCTTTTATATTTTACACTAACCATATGACATTGAAATATTTAGTGAATAAGCTCATTCTACAAGGGATCATATGTCGGTGGGTACTATTGTTCCAAGAATTCAAGTTCACAGTGGTTGTCAAACTAGGGAAAAGTAATTCTGGACCTGAGCATTTTTCTAGAATTGATTCAGAGGAGGATATGCAAAGCATTGATGATACCATGCTAGATGCACAACTATTTAGGTTACAGCGCATGCCCTCAAACTTAGAAGATATTGCAGTATTTCTCAAGACAGGTATAGCACCGAAAGGAATGGAGGCATTAGATAAAAAGCGATTAACGATACATGTTGCACCCTACATATGATTAGTGGGGATTTATACAACTTAGGACGTGATGAGATTATACGCTAGGGTGTGCTAGAACACGAGCGCCTCGACATCATAGAAGAGGCGCACGGAGGTAGTGCAGGTGGGCACTATGCAGGCAACACCACTACACATAAGATATTGATGGCTGGATTATGGTGGGAGACCCTGTATCAAGACTATAAGGAGTATTGCAAGGCATGTGATCATTGTCAGTGCATTGGAAAACTAGGGTGAAGAGATGAAATGCCTTTGCACCCTATTCCCAGCACCGAGCCATTCAAAAAGTGGGCTATAGACTTTGTAGGCCCTATTGCACTAGCCACGCGTAGGATTGGGTCACATTATATAATCACTTACACAGATTACTTGACAAGGTGGGCAGAAGAAACACCTACTAAGGATTGTACAACAACTACTGCAGTAAGGTTTCTATGGGAAAACATTATTACAAGGTATGGGTGCCCTTTGAGTTTGACTAGTGACAGGGGTACACATTTCTTAAATGAGATAGTAAGGATTCTATTAGCAAAATTCATGGTGGCTCATCACAAGACTACCCCTTACCATCCACAAGAAAATGGAACCATGAGGCATTTAACAAAATACTAAGTCATACCCTAACCAAAATTTGTGACATTGGTAGACAAGATTGGGATGAAAAAGTATCGCCTTCATTCTTTGGGCATATAGGACAACCTACAAGAGGTTAAATAAGGCCACACCATTTCAATTAGTGTTTGGCACAGAGGTTGTCCTACCAATTGAATTCATGTTACCTTCTCTATGTATATTGTGCATAGGAGGATTGGCCAATGAACAAGCGCTGGAGGAAAGAATTGATAAGTTAATGAAGTTGGACGAAAGATGATCACTTACCAGGTGGAGTTAGAAGACTAAAAAGAAAAACAAAAGGCATGGCATGATCGTCACATTAAGAATAAAATTTTTGAGGTTGGGCAGATGGTGTTACTATATGATTCCAAGTTTCTGCGCCATCCTGAGAAGTTAAAAGTCCATTGGTTGGGTCCCTACATCATCTCACACATCCTTGATTCGAGCACGTGCGATTCTGAAGCACCTTGGAAGGGACGATATTTCTAGGACACTTCAATGGGAGTAGGCTGAAGCCCTACTATAAATAAGTATTATTGGTGTTCCTAATAAGGCAAGATTTCCGAGATAGTTTAGGATTTCATTTAATGCATTTTATTTTCTTTTGTTTCCCTTTCTCATTGTTATTTTGTGTTGCACCTTGGGGACCAGGATAACCTCATTACTTTTTAAAGGTTTTGAATGTGCAGAGGACCATGCATCATTTTAGTGTGGGGTGGAATAATGTGAAAGAAAGTGCAAGATGTGAAGTGCCAGGAAGGATTGCATTGGAAAGCCTAGATTGAATGGCCCTGTGGAAGGAAGCACATGGAAAAAAAAAGGTGAACAAGGATGGTTGGTGTCAGGATAAGACTACATCTTGGTTCCACGTACAAGGGAGGAAGAAGTAACTTCAAAGACTGGTAACACACGCATAAGATTCTTCTTTCAGATAGATTTTTTGCATGCCATAAGGTTGTAGGATTGTCTGCGCAAGGTTGGGCGCATGAGTGGGGGCGCTAGAGTCTAGCTTAGTGGAAAAATCCGCAATAAGTGTTGAAGTATGGTGGTAGGTGAAGTAGCATTTAATGCTAAAAATAAGGGAAAACTATAAATAGGAGGTTGGGCACTTCATTATTGACATTGTGAATATGAAGAAAAAAAAAGAGCTCTTGCGGACTAGGGTTTCCAGAGTTGATCTGTGTGAAGAAAATTTTGAGGAATTAAGGCATGAGTGACTAGATTTGATCTACAAACCAGAAGGAAAGAAGTTCATGGGCGTAGAAAAAAATATTGTGGAGAAGCATCGTCTTGTGAACGAGGTTATTCCAGTTAGGGTTTGGCAGCTAGGGCATGGGATGAAAAGGGTTTCTTCACAAGTTTGAGGTTTGAGCTTGGAGAAGGTAGAAAAGTAGAGCAAGTAAGAGAAGTTGAAGTGCTAAGATAACCTAAACCATGGCACCTAAGAAACCAACTATATCACCTAAGAAGTCAAAGGGCAAGGGCAAGGGCAAGGGAAAACAACTAGAAACCCCTGTAAGCATGAATGAAGAATGGTACACAGAGATGCAATACCTGGATGGGGTTTTTCTCAGGAAGGAATGGGAGTCCCACTTAAGAAAAATGACGGTGAGTGATTAAAACCATCACACAAACATGACAGAAAAGGAAATGGTGCTAGAGTTAGTGCACCCAACAAATAAGAGGACACTAGAGGGTTTACCTATCTATAACGACAAGGTAAAAGTAAAGTTGGAGAAGGTGGGATTGTTACACTCTATGAGTTACCTTATTTTGGAAAACTTGAGCACCTCTATTAATGGTTAATGTCACGCGTACACGAGGACCACTTTTACTTCTGGGCACAAGATGCGCATAACTCCTTAGCTGATTTCAAAATTCATAGGCCTCATATGTGAAGGAGAGAGTATAGATGATGACCTGAGTGACAAGGAAGCCATCAAAGAAATCATCACTACATATGATTATAAGAAGGGGTCATGGTACTTTGATATCGCAGAGATCCCAGACCCTGTCATGAGAATGGCCACATGCTTGGTGACAAAGCTAAATGACTAAGAAAGGTGGATGCAGGTAAATAAGGCTTAGTTAAATGTGTGCAGGAAAATATCAGAAGGCACCATCTACAACTTGTCTGCCTTCATCACAGATGAAATTATCAATAACATGTAGGAAGGAGATAAGATACTCTTTGGAAATGTCCTCTTAACAATTGTGTTTTTAGAAATCAGAGTGCCAAATGCGGAAAATAATTTTGTTTGGGAATATCTAGAGGAAGACCCTCACTCGCGAAAATATTTGTCAAGTACACTTACAACATCATGAGGGCTGCTCACAACACACACCTGGAGAAATGGTATAAGCACTTAAGGGATGCATTCGGGGTGGAGTGGAGGATCTCAAAACAACTATCAGCACTTACAGAGGGAGAATCTGAATTTGTAATATACCAAGACTTATGCAGTAGAGTTCAAGTTGGTAGATGAAACCATGAGCCCATGGTGTAAACTCCCCTTTTCCTTCACCGCTCAATACTTCCAAGTGGGAGTAAACAGATTCAAGGAATCTAAGAAACTAAGGTTTGACCTTAGCGAAGTGGATCAAGACCATAGGGAGATGCACAGAAGTTGGTCTACCCCAAGAAGTGCACGTACATGGAAAATTACATGTCACACGAAGTTCAAATGATGAGACCCCTAACTCTGCCAATTGCAGGGAGGACCGCGACACATGTATATCTTCGCATAAGGCCAAAATTTGAGAAGGGTGCATATCTAGAAAATGATGTCTCCATACCTGATGACCCCATAGGTAGAAGGAAGCCCGTGCAAAAAAGAAAGGAAGAGAAGAGGTGCAAGGGAAAAAGGCACCAAGTGTCCAAGATACACCAATGGTGGGCGCCCCAGGGACAAGCGCTAGGACTAGTACTTACACACACAGAAGAGGTCTCCAGTTAGAGAGAAGGTGCCAGAACAAGAAAATCCTATCACAAAAGAGAAGTCACTAGAGAAGGAAGAAGAAAGAGCAGAATCTCCTATACTGGAATCCCCGTTAGGAAGAAATAGAAGGTGATGGAGGAGGCTGATTTGGAGGACACGAGAGAGCTTGGAGGCCTACAGAGGTGAGAGGGATGATGATGAAGAAGATGAACCTGAAGGAGCCCAAGGACCACCAGTGTTTGAGGTGCATGATTCAGAGGAAGAGGGAAAAGAAGAGGAAAATGACTTTCTCTTCGTGTGGAGGAAGGGTAGCCAGGAGGAGGAAGGTGCCCAAGATAAGGGAGAAAGCAAAGAAGTGAGTACGAAAAATTAGACTCCAAGCCTCATGCAAGAGCAGATAAATGAGGTGGTAGAAAAAGAAGTGGTGAAAATCATTGAAGCCTTGGTAGTACAAGAGTTGGAGCGCAATGCTTTGAATTAATAATGAATGAAGATAAAGAAGAAAGTGTGGGAAAATATCATGGCAACACAGGAGGAGGCCCCAATTTGATGGTATGTATTCCTAAGGGCACACACACAGAGGAAGGCACACGAAGATCCAGAGACCAAGAATGAACTATGTTGATGATCTAAACAAGGTGTTGTGTGCACGTTTCCAAAGCACCATTCCAATAGAGCAACTCCTAGCCATGACATCATTTGATGTAGAAGGTGCATACCCGTGGACAAGGAAAATTCTTTCATGGGAATTTGAGTCCCACCTCGACGAGCCAGAGTTTGAAGTGAGCCAAGGGGCATTGATGCAAATTCGGAGTCTAAAGGAACCAACCCCTTGGTGAATACCCAACAACTTTCGGATGAGCAGATCTGTAATGTGCTAAACAAAGTCTTAGTTGAGGTAGAAGCTAGGATTTTTGGGAGAAATGACAGAGTGAAGGATCTAGAGGTAGAGTTGGAGAAGAAGGATGAGGAGCTCCTAGAAAGAGCTAAGGAGTTAAAACATGAAGAATTAGTCAGCGCTCAGCTAAAGCATGAACTAAGGGATGAGAAGGAAAGGGTGCGCGAGGTATACAAGAAGGTAGAATCAATCATAGGTGCCATTATTTTGAAGCATCCAGACCTAGCACCACCCACGCAAAAGTATGGATCTACCCTGGAGTGCCTAGAGGACTTAACACACATCCTCACCATGGAAAGGCAACCACTAGCCTTAGAATCCATGGAAGAAGTATCAGCGTGCATGGAGAAGGAAGACAAACTGAAGGTTGTAGAAATCATTTTTGAGTACAACAAGGTTCTTTCCAAAGTAAAAATTTCTACCCAAACTATTGAGGCCGCGTATGAAAACTGTGTAGACAGGGATAGAGTGGTGAGAATTCTGGTCGCCACTCACGAGGCAGAGCTCAAAGAATTCCAAGAAAATAACAAAGGGAACAAGCAGAGCAGGATGGGATCTTAGTCGAGGTTGAAAATAAGTCATAATCCATTGAAGCCTTATAAGGTTCAATCAAAAACTAGATGAAGGAGTTGTACCCACAAATCACAAGGGGGATGGATGTGCTTGAGGATGTGGGCAAGCAACTAGAAGGAGTGGTTGAAATGATGGATACTCAAGGAGACAGACTGGGTTTTGAGGAGGTAAGCACCCTAGTCGGTGACCTCTGCCAAAGAGCACAAAATGAAGTCAATGCCTGGAATAAGTTAGAGGCCAACTTGAAGAAAGATTTTCCCCTCCTGTTGCAATAATAACACTTCCCCATTCTTTCATTCTTCCCAATTCTTCATTCCCTTATTCTTTTTCCAAATCATTAATTCTTCTAGAATCTATTGTAATTCCTTATTCATTGAAGAGGTGTTCCTAGGGCAGAGAACAAGTGAAGTGTGGGGTGATGTTGGGCCCCTAAAATATCGGCTAAGTACAAAAATGCATGTGGGCATGTAAATCATAGTTAAAGAAGGGTGCGCAAGGAGAAAGCATGCAGGATAGGGTTCTCAGAGGGTTTAATAGAAAAGTGGCATGCGCGTGCAAGGTAGAACAAAGGTTTCAGGACTTAGCCATATTTGACACATCAGGTAGAACAAGAGAAAAGTGCAACCCGACTGCACATGCAAAGTGGATAAGGTGCCAGCCTAGCAACTTGAGGCCCACAAAAGGAATATACCTCACAATAGAAGATTCCAGAAGACCATCATTGCAAGGAGTGGAGATCTTGGGCCTAAAGGAGCATGCCCCCATGGAGGACCAAATTTGACACTTGGTGACAGATCTGAAGCCACATAAAGGCAAGTTGGCGATTCAAGAATCCTATATATACAAGCACCTACTAAGGAGAAGAGATAGATAGATAGATATAGATTGGTAGAGAGTGGAGCTCTGTAGATATACTTTGCAAGGAAATTTGTAGGGTTGGGTAGAGATATATAGGAAAAGGATGTAATAAGGGGTTGGGATTGTAAATTTTCTCTTGAGAACTGAGGGGTATAAATCCAACTATGATGTATGACTTTGGTCTGCATAGCTGTGGTAGTCTGTAATGGATCCAATGAATGTAATGAGGTTACCAAACTTGATTGAATATGATTATTAATGATTTTGGTCCATATTTATAGCTTATAGTTCTGATTCATGAATGTTTATGGAATAAATATAAATCCTTATGCATTTCCTTTCTGTTTTGGTTCCTATCTATAACTGTTAAGTACCATTCGGTCTAGGATGACTACATTTGTCTAGAAGTTGTTCTGAGTTCTATGATAAATGTATGTCTCGTTTCCACTCACTCTTTTTAAGTTCCTATCATAGATGATGTTTCCCACTTAACTCACATAAAAGAGAGACTCGAGAACTGTAGGTGCCTTGGGTGAGCACCCAACGACCTACTAGGTGATAGGCCGACGTGCATGGGATTCCCTTGTTCTTTGGTGGGTGTAAAAATGAAAACATCACGCATGGAAGGTTCCCGAAAGACATCATTATAGGAATTAGAGACCTTGGAATAGAATAAGCATGATCCATTAGAGGACCACGTGGACACTTGGCATCCGATATGTTCTGGAGGAAGGCATGGCGGTGGGTGCTAAACCTATTTATATAGATGCCCTAGAGCAAAGAAGACACACCTGAATGGAGAAGAAGCCGACGTAAAAAAGGTGCGAGATCATAAGGGAATGCATCTTGAGTATGATGTTGCATAAAGTAAGGCTAGGATTTATATAATTAGTGCTAAGGGGTATAATATGGATGTAATAGGACTATGTATGGTGTGTTAGAGTATGTAATAAGGGATGAACTAAGAGGGCTTAGCTAGAATATCACACCAGGGAGGATCTACAGGAGATAAGTCTGAAGTATTTTGTTATGTATGGTCTGTTATAACCTTTTTTAATGTAATGTGGTTACTGATACTGTGATCAATATGAATATATGGCTCTATTTTGAATATCGGCTCATGGGTGCAAACCCTAGTGTCTCTTCTTCACGTTATGAATCGATCTATTTTTATATAATGTTTCTCTTGTTATTTACATGGGTATAAAGATATGATAGCTCATATTGTGCTCTTACATGAATATTCACTTCTCTGCAACTAATCCTCTAACAATGGAAATATCGTCTCATAATGCTCACATAAAGGAGGGGCTCAAGTACCCACGTGTGCCTCGGTGAGCACCCAATGCCTCTGGGTGATAGGTCGGTGTGCATGGGATTAGAAAGTTGTATTAAGAGTACATAAAAATGACTACACCTAAAAGTCGGAGGTTTTCCTTGGTTCTAGTTTATGGGTAAGTGCACCAAGTTGGGTGGCCAAAAGGGGGTCTTAAGTGGATACATTTTTCTCTAAAAATAAAAAAATAACTTGTATGAGTTTTTGAAATAGTTACACTCAAAATTGGAAGATGTTGTGTAAACATGAATCGTAGCATTTTGATTCAAATACTAATTTTTTTGAAAATGGATAAGTTCAAGTGGGTTAAATAACTAAATACTAACAAGTGCTCCTATTTTTGTTAAAAAACATAACCTAGTGAGTTTCATGCCCCCACCATTTTTAGCACCATTTATTAGTTTTGAAAACCCTTTAATAGAAAGATAGCTAGGAGCATCTAATTTGTGCTAGAACTTTTTTAGATTTTTTTAGCAAATATTTAATTTTTTATGATTTTTCTAGCACAAAAATGTTATGTTTTGAAAATAACGGATCTCTAACTCATGCCCCCACACATAACTACCTCAAAAAATATAGAAAATTAGATTTTTTTGAATATGTATAGAATTACGCCTAGTTTGTGCTAGTATAATGTGTTTTCAATTTCGATGACCCCCAAAAAAGATACACAATGAAAGATAGACATATTTAAACTTCAAAAAATAACCATAAAAAGGCATAGTTAGAAAATAAATAATATGGAAACCTTATATTAGTCAGAAAATTTTTAAAATTATATTTTTAGAAAGATAAAACTTTGCTCTACATCATGGTATAATTTTTTTAAAATGAATCAATTGTTTTATGTTGATTTATCATGGAGGAAGTGACATTTTTACATTTTCTGCAAAAACACGTTGTTTGCTATGTTTGTGCAGATCCATGCCTCGAGCCGGGATCCAAACCGGATCCCAAGCCTTGAGGCATGGCTTAGAAAAAGTGAAACAAAAACATGTGCACGTTATAATGTGTACGCACTATAACGCAGACATGCTTATAATGCGTACGCATTATGTATAGTATAAATATTGTATATGCTTTTATGTACAAAAATAAATGTTTAAGTTCTTCATTTATCATTATTTATATTTTATTATTTCTTATAATTTATATTTATTTTAGTAAATATAAGAAATTAGGTCACTCGCACCTTATTAAACTAGTCTCATAGCTCCATTAGTCACGATTTAGGAGATAGTTTTTTATAGTATAATTTGGTCAAGATACATAGGTAATTTTCATGATTTCAACATTCAACCTAAATATTTTAGCATTTAAATTCTACAATCTAAACCTTAAACCCTAAACTCGAGGCCCTAAATAAACCCTAAACCATGATCCCTAAACCCTAAAACCTAAACCATAAACCTTAAACCCTAAATCCTAAGCTCTAAACCCTAATCCTTAAATATTCAACCCTTACCCATGAGCCCCGAATTCCAAACCTTGAGCCTTAAGCCCTAAACCCTAAACCATAAACGTTAAACCATGAACCATGAGCCTTAAATGTTAAACCCTAAACCTTAACCCATAAACATTAAACCCTAAACCCCGAATCCTAAACCATAAAGCCCGAGCCCTAAGCCCTAAATCCTAAACACTAAACCATAAACTTGAACTTTATGACCTAAACCCTAAACCCTAAACCTTGAGCCCTAAACCCTAAACACTCAATCTACATGCCCGAGCTCTAACCCCTAAACCTTAAACTAATAACTCGAACTCCGAACCTTAAACCATAAACCATGAACCATTAAACATGAACCCTAATCCCTAATCTCTAATCCCTAATCCCTAAACTATAAACCCTAAACCTTAAGCCTTGAACCCTTCACCTTAATCCTTGAGCCCTAAACCCTAAAACTTAAACCTTGAGCCCTGAGCCCTAAACCCTAAATCATGAGCCATGTGCTCTAACCCCTAAACCTTAAACCCATAACTCACGAACCCTGAACCCTAAGCCGTAAACCCTAAACCATGCACCCTAACCCCTAAACCCTAAACCCCGAGCCATGAGCCCTAAACCGTAAACCTTAATCCCTAAATGTTAAATCCTAAAGGTCTCAAACCCTAAACTTTGAACCATGAACCATGAGCCCTAAATGTTAAACCCCTAAACCTTAATCCCTAAATGTTAAATCCTAAAGGTCTCAAACCCTAAACTTTGAACCATAAACCATGAACCATTAAACATGAACCCTAATCCCTAATCCCTAAACTATAAACCCTAAACCTTAAGCCTTGAACCCTTCACCTTAATCCTTGAGCCCTAAACCCTAAACCTTAAACCTTGAGCCCTGAGCCCTAAACCCTAAATCATGAGCCATGTGCTCTAACCCCTAAACCTTAAACCCATAACTCTGAACCCCGAACCCTAAGCCGTAAACCCTAAACCATGCACCCTAACCCCTAAACCCTAAACCCTGAGCCATGAGCCCTAAACCTTAATCCCTAAATGTTAAATCCTAAAGGTCTCAAACCCTAAACTTTGAACCATGAACCATGAGCCCTAAATGTTAAACCCTAAACCTTATATATTTCTAGTAGGTCTCATGAGTGAGTTCATATTTTTGAATATCTTAGGACCTTATTTCCTATTCTTGTGTCTAGAACCATCACTAAGTCTGATTTTACAACTACCTTGTTTATGAGAGGTGGGTATTTCCCTCCTTAAAAATATCAACATATGAAAGACATTAAATTTTGATGAATCTCTTTGAATTTTGTTCCTACGAAGTCTATGAACCCTTTTCAGTTGAATACTCTTTTTCAATATTAATAAGAATGGGTAAGACATAAAACATTACAATGAGTGAAATATTTTACATGCAATGGGAATAAGATAGCTCTGTATTGGGTAACATTTATTTATAAAAAATTGTTCTTGGATATCTATAATTTCCCTCCTTTAAAATATCAGTAGATGAAAGGCATCAAATTGTGAGGACTCCCTTGAATGTTCTACCTATGAAGTAGATGGACCATTTTTAGTTGAATACTCTCTGTCAATACTTAAAAGAATGGGCAAGACATATAACATTACAGTAAGTGAATGGGTGAGCCTAATCCACAAGCCTTAAACCTTGAGCCCTAACCCCTAACCCCTAACCCCCGAGCCTTAAACCCTAAACTCTGAATCCTTTTCCCTAAACCCTGAACTCGACCTTTAAACCATAAACCCTAATTCATAAACCCTAAACCTAAACCCTAAAACCTAAACCCTAAACCTTAAACCCCGAGACCTAAACCCGAATGTTAAACCCTAAACCCTATACCATAAACACTAAGCCCTAAACCATAAACTATAAGCCCTGAATCCTAAATCCTAAACCCTAAACCTCGATACCTAAACCTTAAACCCTAAACCTTGAGCCCTAAACCCTAAACCCTAATCCATGAACCTTAGGCCCTAAGCCCTAAGCCCTAAGCCAAAATCCTAAACCATGAACCATCAAACATAAACCTCAACCCTAAACCCTAAAAACTAAACCCCGTGTCAGTAAACCCTAAACCCTCAACTCTAAACCCTAAACCCTCAATCCTGATCCCTAAACCCTAAACCCTAAACCTTGAGCCATAAACCCTAAACCCTAAACCATAATCCCTAATCCCTCGAACCATAAACCTTGAGCCCTAAACCCTAAATCATAAACCCTCAACCATTAACCCTGAGCCATAAACCCTAAACTCTAAACCCTAAACCCTAAACCCTAAACCCTAAACCCTAAACCCTAAACCCTAAACCCTAAAATCTGAATTATGAGCCTTAAACACTAAACCTTAAACCCTAAACTCTAAACATTGAGTCCTAAACCCTGAGCCCTAAACCCTAAACCCTAACACAAAGGAAATTCCTAATAATATCATTCATCGTGTTTTAGTGTGTAAGGAATAGTGTCTAAGGTGATTGATCGACTCATTTAGTTTTAATGAGTGAATACTTCCTTTGAAGGCCTAAAAAAGCATTTTTGGCCATTCTCAGTAGCTAAGTGAACACCCTTTAGAACAAACTAAAATGAGCTAGTCATGTCACCGAGGTATCAAGGAGCATCATGTGTGAAGTATTAAGGCATCGTTTGTCTCCATAAGAGCCATATGAGCAAAAACATGTATGAGGAAAAGTGAGGGGATGATCTTTAAATGGTACCATGTTTCTAAGAATGAGAAATCATCTGACAAAGTGTTATCACACCTTAAGGAGGAGGCACATTACAATCACCTCATTTTGGCAATAGGACAGAATGTCATTCGAGAACAATCCTCTATATACAAAGTGAGGATCTCTTTTTAGTAAGAAGTAGACAAGCATCATAGAGTTGATTCATGGTCGCTAAAGTGAATTATGGACCAAATTTAAAAATTAGTACCAATTCAAGCAATGGTAGGGCCAAAATCCAATTTAGAAGGTCAAAAAACCTTTAAAATGACTATATGTTTTCCCAAAACAAACACCGACTACAATATATCTGCCTTGAAAGTTTTAGGTCAGTTGTTGAAATCCTAAAAATGAGTAAGTACTGACTAGATTAGATTTTGAAAAACTATCTTCTAGATTATAACTATTGGAGCTACGGGACCACTTCCATCAAGTGCAGAGTGACCCTAATTTCTTATATTTACTAAAATAAATTTAAAGTATAAGAAATAATAAAAGTATAAGAAATAAAATAAATCTTATACTTGAACATTTATTTTTGTAAGTATAAGACACCCAAATACACATACATAGTCCATACTATACAAAATGCGTATGTGTTTTTACTTCTCCAAAATTTGTATGTTTTTATCCTTCTCTAAAATGCGTACATGTTTTGGCTTCTTTAAAACGCGTACGTGTTACAAGCTCGGTAATTACCAAACTAAAAAAATTAAAATGCGAGTGTGCTTTAAAAAACGCGTATGCCTTTCATCCGCTTTCAGGTTTTTGTCCACTTTTTGGTCCCCCAACTTCATGCACTTACCCTTACATCTTGAGTAGGAGATATATTTGAGTGATATGAGGGATTATTTGGTTGGTATTGAGGATGGTAATGTCTCAAGCTTTGGGCATGTTACCTCTTGATTGTCACCAATTTGTTCCTAGATTTTTAATTGTGTCATGACCTTTTAAAGCTTAGTTGAGGTACTAGAAGATGTCTAAGCTCCACTAGAACTTTGATTTCTAAGATCAGGAATAGGGTCTAACTCGGGCATTTAATTAGAACTAGGATTTCCCATTTCTCGGATAAATAGGCATAGGTGGCCTAGGTGCAAGTTTACCTGCTTGAATTAGGAAATTATTATCTCTAATGGCTATTGAATAGGCTCTTGGTAAAGTTATCCCTCCCATAGATTGTAGCATTACAACAATATAAATAAATTGAGATATTTCAATAATCATAGAAATTCACCTTCATCCGATGGTCTTACGAGATCCATAATCCTGTCTCACGTTCTCTAGAACCTAAAATTGTAGTTAGCCATTTGTTCATTTGGGGCTCTCTTAATGGTGGTTCATTTTTCTAACAGAGATAGATTATCCACCCTTTCTCCAATCTAATCACAAAGGGTTGTGCATAATGAATTCCAATTGTGAATTGATCCTATTGTTAAGCTTCTAAACCATTGTAAAGCCTTCCATTTAAAAAAAAGAAACAAAAACTTTCACTGCCACATCCATATCAACAATCTTGTGTATAGCACAAACATTTTGAATGTCTTGGAAATGATCCACTAGGGTCGTGTGATTCTCTCCGTGAAATATGGAATGATTTTCAATGATGCCATTGGAATTGGATTTTGTGCATTGAGAACAAGTGGATTTTTTCCCGTGAAGTTAACAAAAGGAATTGGTGGTTGTGCAACCATTCTGATTGGTCTAAAAACTCTAGTGGATTGTAAAAATGGCCTACCAGGTGGAGGTGTTGAAAGAGTTCTATTTGGTGGAGATGGAGATCTCTGAACTTGTCTTCCTCTTCTTCTTCTACCTAGAGATAGTTGTAAATATTCAAATATTTCTTCTTCTCTTGTCTTAGACCTGGTTTGGATCCTTCTCATGAATATGAGATACTTGGGAGCCTAGAATTCACCAGTAAAATCCCAAGCACATTGGCACATCACTTAGCCTAGATTGAGCACTCACCCAAAGCGCGCAAAGGTACCAAGCCCCTCTTTAGGGTTGCTTTATTACAGGGATGTTAGCATGATGAAGACTTAAAGTATTCAGATCCATAATTAATATAACATTCTATAGAGCATTTCCTAGATCTAGATCTTAAAGTATCATGAATCAAACAATAATCATAGTAAAACCATTTATGGAATAATAAACTATAACCATGATTAACACCTTGATTAAGCCAATAACCTCTTTTATGTTAAATACATGAATAGATGTGCTTCCTTACAATAATAGTAATATATGCTTATGCATGCATCAAATTTGGTAGCATAACCTCATAATAACTTAGCTCTCACATCTTTCTCATGCTTTACACCCACTACATATTTTTAAGGGTGGGGACTTTCCCTTCACCACTTATCTAATCCCAAAATAGGTCTCATACTATTATTAGCCACGCGTCATTATAAAAATATCCACACATGCAAGTGTGCTAAAATAGACTGCTTTTAGTTAACTGCCAGTAGTAGATCTATTCTCAGCCTATATCCATGCAAATTCCTTCGTCTCGATCATCCAAAATAGTTAATGTGTGTCACACAATTATTTGACTGTTTGTGTGCTCTTCTCACTATCCCCAAAAATAGATCCTCATCATGAAAATGGCTAAGTCCTGAATCTGTCTTTATTCCTAGTGTGTGTTTCCTTTCCGATCCTCCCGCAATTTTAAATGCTCTCTACTCTTCCTGTGTGAACCTTCTGTATGTTCTTTGATAAGTGTCATACTTTAGCTGATCAACATTACCCCACACTAATTGCATTGCCATCTTGATAATGGTTTGTCTCAAAATGAATCAAAGAATATGAATAGAACAATAGAAAGAATTTTGATGAATAAAATAATGTCTTTACCCTACAGTATCTTTTGCTTCAACCTTTGAAGAATCAATTCTGGATATTCTTCTTTTATTTCCACCTCTAAAGTTTGTTAATCATTGAGTGTGGCTTCTTCCTTTTCTAGGATATCCACTACAATTGACTCTAACTCATCTTTTGTAATCTCTCCTTTCTCATTCTACAAGACCAACACAATGTTGGACATTGCAGTCATCCTTCCTTCTAATAAGTCCATATTTTGTGCGATGAGTTTCCCAAGCTCATCTAACCTTTCCTTGTGTGGTTCTTGTGCTGCTATAAGGGCCTCGTGCTTCTGCTTGACAAGTGCTAATCATTCTGCGCAGCCCAATGTTTCATCTTTCATGGCCTTCAGGACTTCATTGTCTTCCAAAATGGTCTTGGTTCTTATAATGACTTTTGGCGCTATACAAATATTCAGCGCTTGATCTAGCCTTCTTTAATTCCTCCTACAAGCTCAAGTAACCCCTCATATGATGCAATCTTCCACATCACTGAAGCATTTTCCCACTCTGCTTCATACATTGGATCCTTTGGCGCTGACATGCGCAGAGGTTCATCTTCAAGCACTAAGTCCACCAAGGTACTTACATAATGCATTGCCGAAGGAAATATTTTGGGTACCTTTGGCTCTAAATGTGGCTTTTCTTTCATGATATTGTCCCCAACTTCCTCTACCATGCTGATGAAAACATCATTCTTCTTTTGTGCCAAGTATTTTTCTTGCTTTAGGCACGCTATTTCTACATCCTTAGTCTTGATCTCCTCTCGTAGCACCCTAATTGTTGTAGCCTTATCCATATTCCACCTTGCCACCTCTGTCAAGACTTTCACCAAAGCATTGCTCACTTGTTCATCTGACATAACAGTAGGCTTAACTGTTATGTGTTTGGCCTGAGGTGTCTTCTTCAACCTCCTTGATATGCATGACTCCTCACACACATCAAAATTCAGTTCATCCATGTGTGTGTGCATTGACCATGACAGTTGCTTCCTTGTGCGCACGGTTTCCATATCTTCATCCATCACTCCTAGCCATACAACTCCTTTTGTGTCATTGTGCTTTGAAAATGGGCACAAAAAATTTTACCTGTGTCCTCAGTGTAGCCCATGACTGGTGGAACATACTCTTCACTTGTTCTCTTTGATCTTCGCCTGCTAGGAAATTGGGATTCAAGATTTGGAGCTTGTTTTGTTGTGTCTTGACCGGTCCTCGGTCCACTGTCTCATTTGCCTCCTTTTCTCCCTCTTCTCCATCCTTCATTTCTTCATCTTTTTGTTCTTCCTCATTCTCTGGAGGTGTAGGGAACCGGGTGTACTTTCCTCGACTCTTCCACCTCCTCACTCAGCTTAAAATTCCTTCTTCTTTTCTCAGTTGTCTCCTTCTGTGGAGAGATTCAAGGTGATATGTGCACTGATTACGGAGTAACACCTTGGGTCCTTGTTCTCCTGAATACTCTTTTGAAGTGGCACTCTCCTTAGACCGCATCCAAGTCATCATCGCTCTCTCTTATGGCCGAGGTGGTATAGTATACACACGCTTAACTTCTTCCCTATTTGGAGGTTTTCTTCTACCTCTATGCTCCAAACCACCACTATCCTCATGCTCCTCTTCTTCATCATCTACATGTATTTTCTCTATGGGTTTAGGCACTAGAACATTTTCCATTGTATGCTTACCTTTTGGTGGCCCTAGGAGTGCGAACTCATTCTCCACATACTTAGTGTTCTCCACTTGGGCTTGAGTTGAAGGTACACAAGTGCTGCTTCGGTGTCCCCAACTACCAAGATTACAGCTTCATGCTTATAATATATGAGATGAGCCTCTCAATGTAGGCATTCCTCCTGGATATACATACTTCTTTCTTAGAGTGGTAGTCGCAATCTACCTTGTTTGTATTGAAGGTTAGGCAACACGCATTTGAAAACCTATGAATTGATGTCTGAAGATATTGTGTTGTGAAGGTATATGGTAATTTGCACCATGGGCTCAAAGCTCCGTCCTTCATCACAAATCATGCTATGTAAAAATGCTAGTAAACTGCAAACTATACTGCATTACCCACCACCAAAGGCAACTCCTTGCATATGCACCATTCTTCTTCAAACACCACGTAGATCCTATCATACCACATCTCTCGCTCTCTACTTAAATGGTCCACCCATTGATCCTTCACACAAGTATTTTTGAAATCTTTTTGCTAGAGACTTGTGTTTCGTGGGGTACTCCCAAATCTTCTCTTTTGGCCCATCGGGCACTCCAATCTCCATGAACACCAAAGACAATAAAATAGCACCAAAAATTATTCTCTCACCTATCTCGTGCTTCTTCAATTATTTTCTTTTCTATGTGATCTACGATATTATAGACCACTCCTTCAGACATCTTCTTCACAATGTGTAGCCACATTGCGTTTCCATGTGACCACATTTCTTGGTAATTCAACTTTGTCACCAAGTGTGTAGTTTCCTAAACTATTGGGTACTTCTTCAATTTTTCAATATCCATGCTGTGTAAACCTTTGGTATACCCCAGCTCCTTCCTTATCTCTCGGGATTGTGGCCTTATTAGTTAAATCGCTCTCCGATCTCTGCTCCTGAAGCCCTTAGTCCTGTTACTATTGAAATCAAGGCAATTGTGATTCTTACCCTCCATCCGACGAAGTAGAAGAAGTCCTCATGGACTCTGCTCATTAGCCACCGATACAATGGTTCATACTTTCCAAAGTATGGCAGCTCATACAACTGGTAGACTCCAATTTGCTTTAATAACTTTTCACCAACGTCATCGTACATCGACATATCTTCTATTGTGCACTTGTTCATTTTTGTGCTTAGTAACGCATCGAGATCCTTCTTATTATCTGATGTACGATGGTTGTAATAATTGTTTTTACATTGACAGACGTGGTAATCCTATTCTTGTCCCACAATCACACCCTCTGGATGTTGTATTTCTTAGAATTTACTCTCGGGAGAAATTTCTTCTTCC